>JAVSCE010020100.1:0-125589 GCA_032199065.1 Smutsia gigantea | reverse complement strand
AGACCACGGCTGCAGGCACAGACACCACTGGAGGCTTTGCCAAGGCCACCTGAGCTGGCTGGGATGCCTGAGCCTGCATCTGCCCTTGAGCCTGCAGCTGCGAAGTGGGAACCCGGGTCTAAACAGGGAAAACAATGGGAGAGTCCAGAGAAATTCAGGATACCCTGTATCTTTGCAAACATTTCTCCACAAGAGTTCAAGTGGTGAGAAATTTACAAAGATTCACAAAGGTGAAAAATGCCAGTCAACTAAAGGAAAAGTCACTGTAAGCTGACTTATGCTTCTTAACCTTTCATCAGCAGATACAGGGAATGGGGTTGGCAAGACCTACAAGCTAATTAGCCATGCTGATGTTCCGATGTTGATCCTATCTCCCTCCGTTTCCTGTACCTTAGACTCACCTACAATGCCATGTTTCCTACAGAATGCCATGTTTCCTACAGAATGCCACTTCCTATTCCTTAGGCTACAAACTAAATATTGGTGTGCTGCCCCTTTCACCAAGACTACTGCCACTGAAGCCCACCTATGGATGCCACTGCCTACCAGTTGGTCATCACACTGCTACCAAGCACTTTTTTCCTTAAGTTACATCTTAAATAGATCCTTTTGTATATGTACAAAAACTCAGACTACCCAAGAAAATATAAAAATCACTCATAACCCTAAAACTGCCCACTTATGAATGTGAAAACAAGTATGCAGACTACCAGAACTTGTTATCTGTGCGGCTTGCTGGGAAAGTATGGAAAATGAGATGAACTGCAGATATTTCATATTTGTCTTCCTTTTGCAATCATTTTCCAAAGTCACTTACTACTCCATTGTGTGTATGCTCTACAAGCTATGCATATGGACTTCTTAGTAGTGGACACCAGAGTTTCCTCTAACATTGCTGAAACAAGTTTGTACGTTCACCACTTTGTACTTGTTCTATTATTTCTTTGCGATGTAACAGGAACAGGATCATTGGGTACAACGGTATGTGTTTTTTTAACTCCATTACTAGAATCCCCTGCAGAGAGGGCGGTTCCTGTCAGACAGTCCTATGTGAGGAATATGCCTTCCCCATCCCCTGTCCACCATGGGATGACCATTCTTCTCATTTGAATTTGCATTTTTTTGTGAACACAGGTGAAACCAAACTTGCTTCACAGTTCTTATTCACTTCTACTCCCTCTTGCAGACTGAAAATGGAGGTGAAGCACACGTGAAGCAGAGCCTGAGCACCCAGACCCCCATATCCGAGTTTGAGTTGTAGATAGCTATGTGTAGGGCTTGGATAAGTTACTTAAGCTTTGTGCCTCAGTTCCTCCACCTGGAAGATGGACTTAACATCATGACACCCACTCCTGCCTTGGCTGCAGTCCATGAGCACTGAGCAGGTGACAGGTGTGAATCCTGTGGCAGCTCCTGGCCCGGAGCAGGACCTCAAATGCTGGCTGTCAGCAGTGCCTATGTGGGCTCCCAAGCTTAGTGCCGGTTTGCCTGATGTGACAGTATCTGACCCACAGGACACACTCAGTCAACCCTTGTTGGTTGTAACTGATCTTCCCAGACACTGTTTTCACCCGGATTATTCCCTTCTTCAGGAAGTGTCTACAAAGCACTGTGACACCTAAGCCTTGCCCACCTCTGCCCATCCTCCTTCACTGGAACCTCTTTTCCAATCACGTGGTCTCGTCCTTGCAGCTCTGCCCCAGCGGCACCAGGACACCGCCTGCATGCCAAGTCTCACCCTCCCCCCATCGGCCCCAACATGAATCCTGACTTCTGTCCACGGTCCATTGTACTTCCCATCTCCCCCAACTGCCCAGGCTTTGTGACACCTCTAAGTTCTGGGAAGTACAATGATTTAAATGTTTCCCACGTGCTGTGTTTCATCCTCTCCAAGGAGAGGTAAGTTCCTGGGGGGAAGAGCATGTTTTCTACTTTACATGTAAGGCCACCACAACACCTAACGTCCTGAGCAAGCAATCACAGTTCAATTAAAATGGAAAAGGACGCTGCTTTGGAAAAACTATCAACCGGAACTTACGAGCCGGGCCACCTGGAGGTTGGCCACGGTGGTGCCCGTGAGCAGGGCTCCGGGCCTCGGGGCCGTGACCGTGGTGAGCTGGGGGCTCTGCTGCGGCGCGGGCGGCGGGGGCTGCACCTGCACTTGTGCCGTCGGCGGCGGGGGCCCCGGCGGGGTCTGCGGCGGGGGGGTCTGCTGGGGCAGCTGCAGTTTCTGCTTTTGCATTTTGATTAGGTGCTCCTAAAACCCAGATAAAGGATCTTTTCATCAATATTAACTGTATTCCATTTTTTATATATCTTGGTTTTAAGTTACTGTTGCACTAGCCATTAAATACCAAAGTAAGCAGTTGCTAATAAGCCGTATGGAAACCATCCTCTAGGGCCTTTCCATTTTATAAATCTTTCTTCATTAAGAATTAGCATATTGTCCAAGAAAACTAGAAATAGTGAGCCTGATGAGATTAGTAAATTCACTGCAAGAATTTTAGGTTCTTATCACTCACAAACAAGTCCATTTAAATCCGTAGTACCATCAAAATTTTTTTAAAGTCCTAAAATCATGGTCCCTCTTGAAATTTTTAAATTTATTTTAAGATGGGCATTAGCTCTCAATTTTCTATTCCAACTGTCTCCAAATGAAGATCTAAATAAAGGAAGTCAAAACATCAAGATATCAAGATAGTTCAAAAATATTTTAAGGACCAAATATATTTTTAGAAAATTTATACCGAGTGGTTTGTGACTCTCAGATCTCTTTCAAAATGCTGAAAATTAAAATTATTTTGAGACTGATTCAGGGGAGGGAAGAGTAGAGAATAAAGGAATCAGGCAGATGAGTAAGTGGACTTCTGGGCTGCTGAAAGACGGTGGGCCAGGGCATTTGAAGCCTGAATGTCAGAGAGAGCAGAGCATAAGCTGAGGACAGGCAATAGGGGTCCCTGTGGCTTCTCAGCGCTGACAACTCACCCACTGACTCTGTAAGTTAGCACTGTTATCTAATGGAGCACTGCCCAACAGAACTTTCTGCCATGATAGGCATGTTCTAGGTCTGGGCAGTCTAGTATGGTGGCCCTGAAACCTCAGAATGTGGCTAAGTGCTTTCTTTGGCACATTGTTTCTCTGGTACATGTTCTGGTGCCTCACGGGTGGAGCCCCAGCTCAATGCTAGCTCACCCTCCAGCACACCCTCTCAGCCCTCCTGTAACCAAGAAAGGGCAAACCCAACAGCTGGTGGGAATCCTAAAATCCTGCCTTGTTTTTATTACACGTCCTTCCAGTCTCTCTATGCAAGCATTAATACCTTCCCACCCACAGCAGGAATATACTATCTCCTTTGAAAATCAATGATTTATATAGAAAACAGCACAGGTGGTACACAGATCGACAAAAATCAGGAACACCATTATTCAGTGACTGGCTCTGAGAAACGCTATCACAAATGCCCTATTCAAGAAGCCAAGTTCCTCACCACCTCCTCTCTGAAACCAGAGGATTCCTTCCTACCAGCATTTTCTCTGGTTGGGAAGAGGACTGAGGCCTCCTAGTCCTCTCTGGAGCCTGAACTGTGCACACAGTGCTAGAGTGTGGGTGGGAAGACACATCTGGAGAGGAAGGCAAGGCCCCCGGAGCGCTGTGGAGCTGGCCATGGCCTCATGGGAGTGGCACTGGATGGTGAGTTTTTACAAACACATAAACACACTTTCACACAGAGGACACCACGGCAGGCTTGCCAATACACTTCAAGTGACATGACATAACAAGGCCCATCCCAGACAGCGTGTGTATGGTTTTCCAGAAGATGCTCACCGGGGTTAGCTTGCCCACAGCTTTGATCTGTGCAGGCGCCTGGGCCTGGGGCTGGGCCTGCGGCACCTGGGAGGGCGGTGGCGGGGGTGGCGGCTGCCGGAGGAGCTGGAAGTGTGCTGGTGTGATGGTCTTCCCAGGCAGCTGCACACCTGTGGCTGGGGAAGCCACACATTAGATGGCAGCCCATGCTCCCCCTTCCTCCCACAGCATAGAGCTCCAGCCCTGGCTAGTACTAGCAGCAGAGTGGGTCACCGAGGAAACCGAGCCTGCCTTTACCTTGGGACACTTGAGTCACCAAAGACCGGGTTGGAGTCTGCACTGGGGTTAGGCTGGTTGTGACCACAGCTGAGGCTGTCACAGAGGTGACTGCTCGAACACCCTGAGTTGGTGGCAGGGTCACCAGGTCAGACGTGGCTGTGGCTGGGGAGCCCACTGCTCGTGGCTGGGTGTGGACCCCCTGGGCAGGAGCAGGGCCTCCGGAGGTCTGGAATGGCAGAAGGAGAACATGAGGTTACCCTGCACTGTTCTTCCAGGATCTTCACAGCCATCGATGGAAAGAAAAGGGCACCAAATCCAAAGCCAGGAAATGCAGTGTAGCCCAGAGGCCAGGCCCAAGACACAGTGCTGAAGAGGCTTCACTGTAAACTCAAACCATGTGCCTTGGGCACTGGCATGCACCGGCTGAATACAGAAAGAAGAGCACAGCTTCAGATGCCACAACCCTTCCAAAATGCTGGCTGTGCCTCTGTCCCTACTCAGGGGGCCTTTGGGTCCCAAGGATCATTTCAACACTCCTGACCGTCCTCTGGACAGGAGGTCCCATTGCACACATATATTACAGGTCAGAGCTCACTGCTGCCTGTGGTGCCGATCCCCCAGCACCAATCCCACTAAAGCCCCTTGTATCCTTAGTGACAGCCAAAGGCTCTACTTATGGACTCAATCCTGCTCCATGGACCTATATCAACACCATACTGTCTGGATTACTAGAGCAACACCTTTGTAGGAAGACACTGTCCCTAACACTAGAGGGACATCATCCCACTGTCAAAGCACTGCTGACTCTGGAGCCACTTGTCATTCAGGGCACACGTTTCCTCTGGCTCAACTAAACTAAGCTAGAGACCAGGATGTAAATATAAACTCCCCAGTCCCAGCTACTTATTTTTGTCTTTTGTGGCAAAACACCAAAGGCAAGGAGGTGGCTGGCTCCGGGCTGTGTCTTGGTGAGCATCCCACTCCTCTTGGCTATGTGCTTGGGGGTCTCACAGCTCCATATTGTTACCTCCACCCATGTTTAGCATCTGCTTGCTCCCCATACTGGCGTTTGGACTCCACATAAGCTGACCACCCCCACCCCATGCTTTGCCTGGTCCTTCTGTGAAAACACATTCTCCTTTCCTGAGATGCCCCCATCCCTGCAATGCCCCCAGGAACAGCCCTCTCTGCATCCCCACACCCCACCGAGGCCAGTCTGCTACCATGACAGGCAGGTACCCCATCAGCCAACCTGGCACCCTCATACCCACAGCCTCCTCTCTGGAATGCTATGGGAGTTTCAACATGTGCCCTGGAGCATCACGAAGGCAGGGTCCCCCGAATGTCAGCATGTCCACTTATGACAGTAAAACTAGACCAATACTCTCTGAACTAATGGTACTGCTTTTTTTAAAAAAACAACTTCCGCAGAGTCTCAGGTCACATGTGTTGTCAACATGCCCAGGAGCAGGGACAACTCACAGCCAAGGCTCCAGGCGCCACGGGTGAAGCCAGGCGTTTGTTAATCGACTGGAAGGTGGCAGCAGGAACACCTGCAATGGTGTTCACAATTACATTTCCGCTCACCGTGCCTGTGGGTAGAGAAGGTGTGAGGCAAGAGGCAGGAGGGACCCATCCGCACCATAGCACCACAGCACCCCTGGCTGCTTACCTGCTGGCATGCTCGTCCCGGGGACCGAGGTTTTGATGGCTCCTGTCTGCTGGAGAGAGCACCGTCTGAGTCTCAGCTGAGCCCCCATAAGCCCTCCACAGCCTGTTTCATCAGAATCAGATCCCAACTCCTAACCAGGGTCATCTGGTCCCACGCCAACTCCAGCCCCTGCCCACCCCACTCCCATACCGCTGTGCCCATCCCTCCGTTCCCAGGCTCCATCTCAATGGCCCTTCTGACCTCATGTGTACCAAGCCTGGGCCTCTGCAGCCTGTTTTCTTTCTTTTCTGACTAACTCCTGTCACTCAGCCCACAGTCTAGGGACGAGCTCACACAGCATCCCTCCATGGCCACCTGCCACTGTTCTCCTGGAGTCTTGCCTGACTGGGCTGCCTGCCCCAGTGGGACATGACTCCATGGGAGCCAGAGGCAGGCCTCACACCAAACAGGTGCTTAGTGAGCACATTTTATGATCGAAGAATAAAGCTGCCCCAGCACACATAAAAATTCTGCTACAGCAAATATTATCAGAAGGGGAGAAACGGCTACACAACAAAAACATCCCCATGCCCAGCTGACAGCGCAAAGAATTGAGGGTTCCCTCACAAGCAGGTGCTGGCCCACTGTGTGCTGTGCCTGTGTCACACAGCCTGCATCCCAGGACGCAGGCAGGGTCACAAGGAAAGTTTGCATGCTAGCACAAACTGCCTGCTCTATGTTTATGGGGAAGAAAGGAGAGAGACTCCTTATAGCTATGTTTCAGACTCCTAACCCCAAGCTCTCCTGTCACTCTGCCAAGACCTGCCTCAGCCTCCCACATGGCCCCGGGCCAGAGCTGAGTAGTGACCTCCAAAGGAGGGACTGTTCACGGGCTGGCATCCTGTGGGACCTCAGGTGCCACACTAGGGAGGGTGCCTCCTCACCAGCACAGCTGAGCTGCCCACAGTTGTGATCGCAGGAGGCACCTTAGGGGGGGGCTGTGGGGGCTGCACAGGCTGTGGCTGGGCCTGCGGCTGGACAGCGGTCGGCCCTGCAGGCTGCTGGCTCCCTGCCTGGGGCTGGGGCAGGGGTGGAGGTGGCTGCTGGGGCGGCGGGGGCTGCGGCTGCGGCGGGGGCGGCGGGGGCTGGGCCACGGGCGGCTGCTGTGCTTTCTGCTGATCAGCAAGTGCCTACAGGATTGCAGAGAAAAGCAGCCATGTGGAGGAGCCGGGCCCTGCCGCCTGTGCCTGGCTGGCACCCATTCCAACCATGCCCAGCCGCGCCCTCTGTTGGGGAGCAGCTTGACAGTCCATACCTTTTTCTCTTTGGCAATTCGCTCTGCACGGAGGGATGCAACCTGGATCGGAGGCAGTGGTTTGTCGTAGTTGATTCCACTGAAAGACACAACCCCAAGAATCAAAAACAAATTAGCCAGTTCTAACGTGCGTAATACTCTAGGAGCCCAAAGCCCTTGCTCAAGAGGCCAAGCACAGTGAGGCATTGCCATCAAGCCCCGAGGCTGGGTGCTGAGCAGATCAGCTGGGAGAGAGAAAGGCTGCCACAATCTGCCAGAGACATAGCTCCCAACCCCTGCAGAGGTTTCAGATGGCAGCTGGCCCAGCAGCAGCTCTCAGTACGGAGCCCAGGAGATGGCTGCCTCGAAACATGGGAGGAAAGAGCCTTTCAGTGGCGCACAGCTCCTGTGAACCACCCAGCCTGCCAAACTGCCTACCTGCTCCAGGCTGGCCTACCCTTGGCCAACCTTCAGCCTTGTCCAAGGTGCCGTGCCCAGGCCCTGCCCTGTTTGCTAGATGCCATGTCCGTGAGACCTGGGCACATGCATGCCCGGCCCCATGGGTGATCCTCACAGACCAGTGCTACAAGAGCCCCACAGTCTGCACACCCTCATGGAACCCCCCATCCCCGCAGAGACTGTCACTAACACCTCGATTCCTCCTGTCATGGCACCGACTGCGCTTAGGGAACACCTTCTCACCTGCGTCAGCCCATTCAGTGCCCCTGCCTCACTGTACAGGCGATGATCCTGCATCATATGGTGAAGCCGCACCCACACAAGACCCAGTCAGCCTGCTCCAGGCAGCCCAAGCACCTCCACTGATGCAGGGAAAGCCACCCACGCACTGCATGCCCCTCAGCAGGCCATCTCCCCAGGACCGAGGCCTGGCCCTGCTCCTTACACCTGCCCACCCACCGTTGGTAGTGGTGGCCCGGGAAGCCCCCAACCCCACCCTGCTGCCTCACCATCCCTCCTCGCTCTGCCTGCCAGCACCTGGAGATGACCCCCCAACCAACCTCTGTACCCGAACTGAAGGCACAAGAACAGAACTTGTGCCTTTAGTTCAGTTCAGATCCTAAGCCCCAAGACCCCCCTGGGCTGCACTCGCCTCATGGCCTCTCAGCGCCCTCCTGTCGGATGCGCACCACCCAGCTTCTGCCTGACCTCAGCCACCTCCCCACTGGCAGACCCCACCTTGGTGGCACCACCCCGGCTGATGCCAAGACACACCATTCACACAGAAACGAGCTGACCCCACTGGGCCTCAGAGACACTGAAGCCCCTTCAGCTCGTGAGGCCTGAGCCACAGCCCCAGGTACCTCTCTGCCAGCACGGAGGCATGCTTTGGATTCTTCTGGAAGGGATTCATGCCGAGCCTGTACAGAAAGGGCAGCAATTATGACAAGTCACGGAAACCATCTTCCCGCCACCGACTTGGGCATAACCAACACGGCACAAGAACTCGGGAGGCGCACAGAGGTTTGATAGGGGGACTCCTCTTCCCAGCTGTCATCTTCATCAGGTCGAAGTGGCTTGTGTACAGCTGGGTGTGTGTGGCACTCTCGTCCTGTGCGTACAACTGGCCCGTGCGCAGAGGACGGTTATTCTTACTCTGAAACAACATTGGCGGCAACACGTCAGAGTCAGGCAGAACCCCAAGAATGGGGGTCCCTGATTCAGAGGCCTGACCCTAACCCCCTGTTTAAACACAAAGTTCCTTCTGAGACCACACACATGCAGCAGCAGTGACACCAACAGCCACTGTCTGCTGACCACTGGCACCACTCCTGGATCTATGCTAGGCCTTTCTGCACGCTGCCTTGTGAAACCCCGTGATTGAGATGGGGAGAACACCCCCCCACACACATTGCTGAGGAAAGATAAAAGTTGGGCAAAGTACCCAAGGACACACAGCAAGCGATGCCAAGCCCATGAAAACCAAGTGGTACTGTTCTCCCTGTGGCCTCTGCCCAGAGCCGCCCAGAAAGGGGACAGATGCTTGGTGGAATCTGGCCTGCTCTTGGGTGCTTTGCACTTATTTGCCTGGTGAGCTCGCCTTCCTAAATCCCACAGCTAAGCCAAGTGCCTGCATGCTCCCAAGACCTCTCAGCAATCCAAAGAACTTCACACCACTCCTCATGCCATGGAGAAAATTCTAGTCTTGCCATGCAGCATGCACAAGGCCAGAGGGCTAGTGCTTGCATCAGAGCTAGGTCTTGGGGCTCCTCGAACTGTCCTCTGTGTCTCCAAGCTCTGCCCATTCCCATAACTGGGAGTTATGTACAGCATGCCCACATGAAAACCAAGACTCTGAGACTGACAGAACACAAATCCCGTGTGGGAGAGGGTTGGCATGTACATACACATACACCTCCATGTGTCCTCTGTGCTAAATGAGTGCCCTTAAACTGAGGAGGGCAACGCCCAAGGAGGATCAAATCTGTGTGAGGCTGGACTGTGCATTCTGGATGCTGGACCCAACATGCAAGTGCCCCCAAGTCACAATAAAGCTACACTAGAAAAATGGAGTGGACAGGCAGGGGTAAGACCAGGTGCAAGCAACCAACGCCAGACGGCAAGCCCAGGTCAACAATCGCAGGACATCCAGACAGTGAAGGGGTTCCTGCTCTGTTTCTGCCTAAGCATAAACTGCTCCACCTCACACACTGCCCCACCCGACACATGGAGCCAGTGGGTAGTGGGGAGGGACATATGCAGAGGGGCATAGGATCTGTCAACACAGGCATCTGACCATCAGCAACCACAGGACTACAGGGGACAGGAGCAGGCTAGAGCATGGGATGACCCCACCCTTCCAAGCAAAGCAGCAGGTGTGCTCCATACAGCAACGAAGGCACACAAGAACATTCTGGATTTCACATTTTGGCTGGCTCTGAGCTGTAGGCTAGCCTGAACCTCCCTGTACACTCTGCTGCACAGGGACCTACTCAAGGTTTCCTGATTTACTCAGTACCTGGTGAACACACCTCACACCGGATGAACACCTCTGCCTTTTTCATTAGATGAGCTTCATACGTGACTATGACAGAAGATAAAACCTTAGCTGCATGTTTTCTCACGTTAAAGTTACAGCTATTACTAGAAATGCTTCTGAAGCTGAAAAGCTTGACACACATTTCCAAAAGTCTTGTTGGTGAAGGCACACAGTGTTCTGAGGATAATTAGGGTTTTTCTTGTTTTTCAGAAAAAAAACAAACAAATGCCTTATTTTCAGACAAATGTTTTCAGGAAAATGAAAACTGAGATGATGCCAAGGGTGCTTACAGAAATAGCTTTTACAAATTCGAAATACAAGAGCAAATTTCATCAAGGTATAGAGTGTTTGCCTGTGCCGTGTCAGCCCCACCAGTGACACGCAGGTGTGACCATGTCTCCTGCTTTGATGGGACATCTATTAGTGGAAGTGAGGTCAACACCCCCAAAGGACACGTGCTTCCCATGTGGAGGCCAGGGGCATGCCCCTGAGGAGGTGAGCAGGGGAACAAATGCAAGTCAGGGGGCATGCTGACCAACAGTGTGCACTCTGGGCCCAGGCCTTGAACCACCAGTAGCTTCCTGATGAGATGCCCATTCGTCATCCTCTCTGCAATGCTTGCAGATGCCAGGAACGGGGGTCTAGCACCTGTCCAGTCCCAGCAGTGGCTGAGCGGCCCCATGAGCACAGCTATACAGGTGGAGCGGCACAGCAGACTTCTGTCCAAATGCACTAACAGCAAAACAAATCCCTTCTCTTGACCCAATGCTCTCAGAAAGGGGTGGGGGGAGGGGCAGTGGAGACAGGACCAGCCCTCAGGGGCTCACACAGAATATTCTGTATGGCCAGGCAGCATGGATGCCCCCCCAATGGGTGAGGGCTCAAGTGCTGGACCACAGCCTGCTGGAGGTGAGCAAGCTGGCCGCCCATGAGGCCCACACCAGGCTTGGTGCAGCAGCACCCCCTCCCTCACTGAGGAGCCCTGCAAGGGCCTTCTGGGCTCAGGGAGCCCTGCCTCACCTTCCCCTCCTCCCTCGGGATGAGCACATTCTCGTAGCGGTTCCGGCACTGCTTGGAAGAGCGGTAGATCCGGCTGCAGGAGTTGACCACATCGCTGACGAGGTCCCAGTTAGGCGTGTGAGCCGGGGACACGATCGTAAGGTTCAGAGGCAGCTCAAGAAGCTGCTTCACAGCCTGGAGGACCATGTTTCAGTGTCAGTGAGATGATAAGCTGCCCTCTCAAAGGTCCTGATGGGGACGGGCACGGCAGGAAAGGGCCCTGAGTCCATGCACAGAGGGCAGAGGGCTCACCTGCAGCAATGCCCAGTCCTCGCTGATGAGCCACTCAGGGTTGTCTGCAGCTGCCTCGGCTGCTGGCTTGGCAAATGCTGGCAAAGGCTTAGCGAACTGTGTCTGCTGCTTCAGCAGAACGCTCTTCTTCTCCTTGCCTTCTCGACGGATCCTCAACATGCCCGGCGTTGCCCGGTCAAACAGCGACCGGGGAGGAATGACGCCTTCCCCATGGCGTTGCTTCTTCCTCCTGCCTGCAGCTGAGTAGAGGCGCTGGGTCAGTGAGGCTCCCAGGGCACCACCCAGGAAACGGGCACCCCTCCCCACACTCCGGGCCATGACCACTGGGGGTAGAGGGGGGCACCTGAGGGATCTGTCTTGTGCCGCCGGCGCTCCTTCCTCACAAACACGGGCGGCAGCTTGGACTCTGGGATGGGTGTGGTTTCATACATGAGGCACATGACTGAGTCGATATAGAGGTCATTGTCGTCCTGAGGGGGTGTGGGTGGGGTCCAGAGCTGCATGGAGAAGGGAGAAGGAGTGAGCTGCACGTTGCCTAGAGGCGGCAGCACGCACAGGAAGCAGGCACTCACCGGCATGACTTCCACCTGCCCATCAGCACCCTCACAGACGAA
The DNA here is from genome assembly GCA_032199065.1 of Smutsia gigantea. Lineage (NCBI taxonomy): Eukaryota > Metazoa > Chordata > Mammalia > Pholidota > Manidae > Smutsia > Smutsia gigantea. The sequence goes on along the minus strand of JAVSCE010020100.1, from coordinate 113,638 downwards.
CTCCTGCAGGAAAGAGGTGTTTTCAGTGGGACACAGCCTTGGGTTCATGCTGTAAGCCACCAATTACATGCCTTCCTACTCATTAAGTCTCCAAAGTGAGGGTGACAGATGTCACTATTGATAAGACTATTTGTAAGATGTGCCTTAGTCACTACTGGCAATTCTCAGGAAAAAGTCTGCGGATGACTGAAAAGCTCTAGCTGTGCACAAATCCCACAGTGGCTTTTGTGGCGTGCAGACAGGGCCTCTGCAGGGCCGTACCGCACTGTAGGCATCCTCCCGTGTGTAGGTGAGCAACTGTTCCTGCTCGTGCTCTCGCCGTGCCCGGGCCGCCCGCTCCCGCTGGCTTCGTGCATTCCGTGCCTCCCACTCAGTCACAGCGGTCAGCACGGCGTCCTGGCAGGCAGAGCATGGGAAAGCCCATCAGGTGCCATTCGCACCTCGGGAGTTTTCCCTGGTTACACCCACCTCCTCCCCTCCAGTGCGGTGGCCAAACGCAGAGAAACTGTGGGGTATCACCAGTGAGCCCCGCCCCATCTACACTGACATTTCTGGACCCCAACACATAAGCCTCTATTGAGCTGTTTTGAATAAAAATTGCCCACCCAGGGTTTTCTGAGACTTCCTACTTTCAGTGGTTTCTATACTGGTTGGTTTGGTTCCTACGAATTCTGGGCAAGTCACGTTTGCTTCAAACCAAATTAACATGAAGCATTAGGACAGCCGGAAGCCCACTCTTACCTCATTGTTCCTCCCTCTGTCTGGATCAATGGAGGTGTGGAATAATTCCAGGTAGTTCAGAGCATACTTCTCAATAGGCATAAGCTGTTTCAAAACACACTTTTTGAATAGTGTTAAGAGCAGGTTAACACCTCCTACCAATACCTGAATCAAAAGTGACCATCTTGGTCAGAGTAAACATGAGCTATTTCCTAAAAGGGTCTAATGTCTCAAATATTACGCATAAAGAAAAAAAAGTTGAGCACAAAAGAGCAAACGCCCATACCTGCTCCATGAAGTCAGCTAATTCCTCACGCTGCGATGGTGTCTCCTCCCACTGTAGATCGTCCATGCCTGGGGACCCTGGCCCAGCTTCTTCCACAGGTTTCTGTACGTCCTCCTCCAGATACTCGATGCTCTTGAGGGCCTGAAAGATCACGTGTCCACAGTACCAGGGAATGTCTTTAGCAAGGGCGTTGGAATAGGGCTGTGCAAAAGAAGCTAACTGGATGACCCAATGCACACTAGCCCCAAGGGGGACATGTGCATCCTCAGGTCACTCCCGACATGGAAAGTCAGTCTTTGAGGGGCAGAGAATACCTAAGAAACTCACTGTTGTGAGGGACCCGGGGATGACCACAGGCACTTCACTGGCACACACAACAGAGGGCGCAGGCCTGAGGACAGAGCAGCCTCTGCCAGCATGGCTAGTCTGACTCTGACCAACGAGGACAGTTCCCTGTGATGCAGGAGGCACAGGCCACTGTCCACAGCACAGAGAGGACCAGTGACCCATCACGGCAGCCACAGCCATGCCCTCCAACAGCACGGTGCCTACAACCAGACAAGCAAGGCAGTCCGTATGTCATCATAGCCTAAGAGAGGCAAGTTATGGCCAGGAGCACACACCTACCTGGCAGGTGCTGGAGGACACGGAGACACACATTGGTGATGACGAGTTTCTGGTTAGAGCTATCAACTATGACCTGGTACAACAGTTTGCAAAGTTTAAAACAAACCCCTATCTCTCACTACACGTAGAAATTATTTCCAGATAGACTATATGTCTACCTATGAAGAACACAACACTAAGATGTCCAGACAAGAATAAAAGAGAACATCCTGGCAGCAGTAGGGTATAGGGCGCCTCTCCTAGCAGGGCACAAAGCACCAACCACATGATAAGGATGGCACAAGGACCGAGAGCTTCTTTCTGCTCACTGGCAGACAGCATTAAAAAGGCACACCGCAGGGTGGGAGAGACACTCCACACATGTCCAACAACATATGAAGAACGCCAACCAATATGCCACTAAGACAGAGACAACCTGGAAAAAGCCAGGAAAGAACCACCATGAGCAGAGGTACCCACACTGCGGGTGGGTACGCAGAGGGGCAGATCCATCAGCCAAAAGCCACATACAAATTAAGTCTCACACTATCATGTACCCACCAAGCACTCTGGCACTGCCGGCAGAGCCCCTTCAGAAAACTCTCTGGCAGCCTTGTTAAGTCAAACATGAGCTCACCTGATGCCCGGGACTCCACCCCAAGGCACAGGTTAGCACAAATGCACGTTTGTCTACCCAGACACATGGAGAAAACAGCTGCATGACTCTGAATACGATCCCATCATGTCCACAGGCAGCGGCCCTGTAAAGAAACTGCGGCCACCCCACAGCAGCACGTTGCCAGGTGATGGGAACACATGAATGTAGGGAGAGATGCCAGGCCCAGAGCAGACTCCACTCAGACCGCAAAACCACAGCCACACTGCTGAGAGAGCAGTTCTTTGGGATGGGAGTGGTGAGAAGGGTTTCTGGTGGGCCAGTCACCCGGGTGCTTTTACTCAGGGAAATCTATCGAGCTAATCTGCACAACATGCATACTTTTCTGTGTGTTTTTATACTTCAACAAAATTCTTACTTAAGACCATTTTTATGTACGAGTCCTTTGGTGGGCATGGCTGTGCCAGCGCCTTCAGCCAGAAGCTACAGATGCTAAGCAGGGACAATTTATGCCAGTGGGACCCCCAGGCAGGCAGCCACCCTCAACGGTGGCACACACATCCAGAGCCTCCAGCCCTTCTGGCTCCGAGCTGTCTGCACTGCCTCACGATCACATGTGCCCCATGACAGTGCTACTGCCCCAGCCCATGAACCAGCTCCATCTTATCTCAGCACAGAGCCAGCAGATGGTCATTTCAAATAACACGCCAAGGTCAGGCCTTATCTATACAGACCCTGGGCCCCACCTGACCTCTGCTGATCCCATCTGTGCCACCCCCTGCTTGGGAAGCTGCTCCATGCCCCACTGTCCCCACAAGGTGCGCACATTGGGCATGTGCTCGCTGACGTGTGGCCTCTTTCCTCACAGAAGCAAGCCTCCCAGAGGGTGAGATGTCTTTTTCAGTGATGTATCCCTACTGCCTAGGACAGTGCCTGACACAGCAAGACACTTCCACAGGATGCATGTGCTGAGACTGCTGCTCAAAAGAGAACAAAGCAAGCATCTACAGGCTGACATGCAAGCACCTACAAGATGTGTTAAGAAAAACAGCAAGGTTCATACTCCTCACACACGTGTGCACACACATCTTCATGCCTCACCTCTTTTTTCCAGAATACACGTGAGATTGTTGATAGTCACTGACTGGTGACCTCTGAGACAGAATCTGTTTTCCCTACTATCCTTTTGTGCTATTTGAGTTTCCTTTTGAACCTCATGCACATAAAGCCTATTTTTTTAAAAACAGGGTAGATGTATCTATCCCTCCTGGTGCAAAAGCCACTAAGATATTCTCTGCAAGGATGTTACCCATAGAAACCTCCTGGGAGGAAATAAGAGCATGTGCACAGAGGCCTGTCTTTGATCAGGAAGCAAGGGTCTGATGCAGGAGATGTGACAGCTCTGCTATGCATTTATTGCTTCCCAGTGATTGAACAGATGGCAGTGAGTCCTCCTCACTGAGGGTCCCCACCGTAGCAAGGATGGGGGCATGGGTGGGGAGGGCCCCTCAGGGAACAAGGTGTTCAAGGACAGCAGGGGACAAGTCAGGGACACAGGGCCCCTCCCACATCAAGAGCCCAGAAAGGAGGGCCAAGGAGGGGAAGAGACAGGCCGCCACCTGCCTCTAGGCAGGGCAAGCAGTGAGGGGGCCCACAGGGCTGTGACATGTCTGCATAGCAGTGACACCCAAAAGCAGCAGCATGGAAACCACGTGTGTGATATAAAAGCCTGTGCTACAAATGAAAAAAGCAGAGTTTAATTTAACCCAATACATCCAAAACATTAGGATTTCAACACACATGGATAGGGAGCCGTTCCAGGCTCCCGAGTTGCACGTGTCACACTCACACAGGCTCCCACTCAGAGCGTGATGGTGTTAGCCACGCTGTGACAGAGGCTCAGACAGTTGACATGAGGACAGGCAGGCCTAGCGAGCATCAGGCTGACACCCTGTAGCTGTGGGGGGAAGCTGGGGATGGCCCCTGAGCTGGGCAGGGGTCACCCGAAGCTCATGCAACCCTCTGTGCTCCCTGGCTCCTTTACAGCTGGTAATCTTGACATGGAATCGGGACGAGTGAGGCTAAGGGTGGACCAAGAGGAAGCTCTGGGCTACTCTTACCTCTATGAAAGGTCTTGCAATTTTGGGTGCAATGGTTTCTGTGACAGAAGGTTCCTGAGAAAGGACAACAAACTCCTCCGCTTTCACTGGGAAGCCAGCATCGTCCATGGGAGAGTACACCTCAAACAGCTCCTGGATGGTCCGCTGAACACAGAAACAGCCTCACTCTCTCGAAATGAAGCCTAGTTTTGTGCCCGGCCTGAGCCTGAGCCCTCAGGACCAGGGAACCCCACATACCTGTGTCAGAAATGCCATGGAGTAGTCATTTCCCTGAGCAGCCACCTCTCGGATCAAGTCTTTGGTCCCATTTTTCAACAGTTTCTCTTCAATGGAGTTGCCACTCACAAGCCTACAAACAACACACGACGGCAGTGGAGTCCCTGGGAGCACAGCCACCCAAGCAGGCCGACACCTCACTGCTCCTGGCGCATTCAAGGCTTTATCCCCGGCACCGCCCACAGGATACTTCTGCAGTGTATGATGGTCCCAGGCTCCTCAGGGGCCTCAGGCAAGCACACCTGCCCCCTTTTCCTCATCAATTACCTTCTACTCCGAATACACTTTAACACCCATCTATCCAACTGTGTGTACGTGCATGAGACACATACACTCTCACACCCATGATAAATTTTAATATTGCTTGGGGAGACGTCCTATCTTTAAGACCGAGGTTTTCCTATCTAAGGACAGCACAACTTCTGTGGCAGTGGACCATTTCCCAGCCTGTCACCAGCTCACAGTGATTTTTATGCATCCTGCACCTTTACTGCTAGGACGACTTGGAGTGTTTACAGAGTGTGGCTACTGAGAATTAAATATTCTTCTTAGTTCTAGCTAGTAATCGCTAAAGGGTCAACAATAAGGAAGGGACTCCACACGGAAACACTGTTCATTCAATATGAATTACGTGCCAAGCTTTTATTTAGTAGTACAGAAATATACTAAGACACTGTCAAAAGAAAACAGTGCTGTGCCAGCCCGGAGCTGCCATGAGGTAGGACCAGCCACGAGCCCTGGTAAACTAGAGAAGCATCTGGAAAGACACGGGGTCTCTGGCGGCCACCTCTGCAGGATGCTTTTCTCTATGAGCTTCTCTCATTTTGTTTCAATGAAAAAGTAATATATTTATAATCAGAAAAATAGTAATAAAGCTTCTGGACTGCTATGTCTTGATGAAAACAGGGCAGTCACGTGCACCGGCTGGGTCCCAGTCCCAGGTGGCAGGCCACACGAAGAGGGCCACAAGTGTTGCACTAGCAAATGAACACCCCCTCTGTGCCCTTGGTGACATGTGCCTGGCCAGTTACAATTTTTGTGCTTGAAGATAATGAACACAGGTTTGAATTCGCCATAGTCATTTCACTAACAGGCAGCTTTATCTTTGATAATAGTTGAAACCTAAAATATGGGTCACCCTCTAAGCTTCGGGCATTCTATAAGGTAAATTTTTGTAGGACAGCAAGTATGTCTAAGCAACACAGCTCTATCATGACATCCACCAAACCAAGTTATGTCCCCAGCAGAGGTTAAGAGTAAAGAAAGGGCAGGTAAGTCAGCAGGAACATAGTCCATATTAAGGAAAAATGCAGAAAACATGCAGAAACATCCACGTGGAGCAGCAGCCATCACCACCCTCCATGCAACATGCTGTGCCTGCACCCTGGTGCTCCTCACCTGTATATATGGACGTCCTGGCGCCTCCCAATCCTGTCACACCACTCCTGTGCCTTGGCGTCCATCACAGGGTTCAGGTCATTGTCATAGAACACCACTGCGTCTGCTTCTACCAGGCTCACGCCTGTAGCCCGGCTGTGAGTCGAAAGAATGGCACAGAAAATCCGCCTGTCTCTGTTGAAACTCCTCATCAGTTCCTAAGGCAAAATTAAGCCCTTGAGTTGGTACTCCTGATAAATGCTGGGAAACCTCTGACTGTTCTGAAGCTCACTGGTTGGAAATGGAACTGCAATGTGTTTCCCTGGATGAGGCCACATCCCCATGGCCTGGGAGAGCATTTCACCTGGCTTTCAGCACACTGCGCCCTCTCACTTTCTCACCTGAAACTGTTTAAAAAGCACAGGGAATAAAGGTGGGGTCCCACCTTAGTTTGAAGGCCCCTCAAGAACAGTCTCACTGTCAGGGGGATGTGTTTTCACACATACCCCCAGGCAAGGCAGGGCCCTCCTCAGCAGAAGCCCCTGAAGTAGGCTGAGGGGGCAGGGAAGCAAAGAGGCCCAGGCCCTCCCACAGCACAAGCACGTGCAGGATGGCCTCATCTGAACACTCTCTTTGGTGATTACATCAGCACCAGAACAGACCATTATAGGCAACCAACACTCTTCCTCCAAGAAGTTCTATATATAATTTGTTACATGACCACTAGGAAAAGTTGTAGGAAAAGACAGAGTATCTTGTTCCAGGCCTTCTCTGTATGTGTGTATAAGTGTGAGAAGTCCCGTATGTGCCACATAACATGAAGTAGGAAACAGCACCTACAGCCCAGCAGCTTGCTGTTGGCCCTCGGGACATGCTGCCATGCAAGTTCTGCTCTGAGATGCTGCTGCTGATTGGTTAGCTCACCTGTGGATTGCTGGGTCGGTGTGTGCTGACCACACGGCCACACCCACGGCACACGGACAGCTCAGTTACCCACTCTTGCCCTGGAAATCCACTCCATTCCTGACTGGGGATTATGATAAAATTTTTACAAAGAACCACCGTGTACGTAGGTCTCAGGAGGAGTGGTGCTGCTCAAGGTCAGTCCAAGGTGAGCTGCTGAGTCATAAGTGCACCAGCTGCAAGCTCACAACCGTACTGCCAGCTGCCTCCTAGAAAGCTGTCCCAACTCACGAAACGGCACATGGTTTGAACCGTGCATCAGCCTGGACTGTCATGCCACACAGCACCTCCTGCAGTGCACCAACCCTGCCCCATGATGGCTTTGGGTCATCAATTCTGATCCTAAGACTTCCAGCTAGCCTCACATTTCCCGAATAACAGGACTTAGGACAAAATACCAGAGACAGAGCTGAGCCTTGCTGAAGCCCAAGAACTCTCCCTTCATCTGTAAGGGTCATGGCAGCTCTGGGCTGGCACAGCACTGAGAAACCCAGGCAGAAGCTGGCAGCAGGGCTTGCACACCCGGCCACAGGGGAGAACACAGGTGATGCCATCCTTACCTGTCGCTGCTCACGGTTGGCGTTCTCATCAATCCTCACATAGGTGAGATGGTGGAAGTCCAAGAACATCTCTAAAATGTCCAACATGAGCACCATCTGGGACAGAATCAGCACGCGGCGCCCTTCAGACCTCAGCTTCTGAAGTAATATTGCCAAAGCTTCTAGCTTTCCTACGAAAGGAACATCAAAGAGCCCCTCATAGCCCACAGTGCATGGGTTTGACCCCAAACTGTGCAAATGGGCCCCTCAGTACCTGAGTCAAACTGGACCAGCCGGGGCTCGGGGAACTGCAGGGAGCGCGGGGCGGTTGCCCGCTGCAGCTGATGTGTATAAGGCGCTGTGTGCTCCTCCAGGCGGCGCCTAAAGGCCCTCATCCTGTGGCTGTAGAGGGACGGTGGCCTTGCCACCCACAAGCACGGGGGTGCAGCCACCACTGGAGGGATCACACACAGCACCCTGAAAAGCAGAAAGATACCCATTACATGGCACCCATGGTGTCCCCACCAGGCAGCCCTCAGCTGCTGGCGCCAAGGCTTGAGGTGGGTGGCAGAGGCCTCTGACAGCAACTCTCCAGAGTGAATTCCAGTTACCATGGGGTGATGTAGTGGCTGGCCTACACTGTCTGTCACAGCAACCACTGGAGCAGATGCCACCAGTCCTGGCCATTGAGGGCCACCCCAATGGAAAAGGGCAGCAAGGTCCACCAGACCACAGGACAGGGTGGAGGCGGCCTATTCCATATGAAACACATGTCGTCAGATGGGAATTTTGGGACCTGGGCGCTGTGTCTCCTGGATGGTTGGCGGGGAGACCGTGAACCCTGGAGCAGCTACAACTACTGTACTGCCAGGAGGGGAGAAGGCCTGGGAGGAGGGGCCCACGGAACAGCACGATGGTGGCTCAGGTGAGCCTCACCACCAACCCAATGCCCACTCCAGGCCTCCAGACAGAGCCTGCACCAGAAAAGCCCTCACTCTGGACTTCAGCTCATGCTGGGTTTACACGATTGGCTATCAACTGCACATAAACTAAAAAGCCATCTATTACTAGAAGGCTGATGAACGAAACCTCAGAGAACCAGGTAAGTGGGGAGACATCAGTTCTTGCAACTTGATCTAGAGATTCAACATAATTGTAGCCAAAACCCCAGCTGGTTATTCTGAGATATCAACAATCTGACTCTAAAGTTTATTTGGAGAAGCAACAGACCAGAAGAACCAACATAATACTGAACAAGAACAAAGGAAGAGGGCTCACCTCTGAGCACAACTCACTGTAAAGCTAGTGATTGGGGCAGCAGCAGGTGTGTGGACAGACAGAGCAGGTACCCCAGAGACACCCCCAAATGCAGTCTCCAGTCTCTGACACAGGAGCCCAAAAAACACAGCCTCTTAACAAATGGGGCTGGAACAACTGGATGTCCACGTGCAGAACAAGGACCTGAGAGACTGCCAGGCATCATGCTTCCCAACACAGAACACACTACCACCTATTCTTGCAAACAGCCAAATAGCAAGCCTGGGCTCGACCATGTGTCTAGATCTAATGATTTACAGACAACAGAAGGAACAATGTGTTTAAAGCCACATGTCAAATAACACATTGTGTGGGGATTCTGCAGGACAACCAACAGACTTCAACAAATAAGCTGCAAAGGAAACAAAAGGAGAAGCAGAAGCAGAACCCACAGATTGGAAGACACATAACTCCATCAACTGCTAGGTGTCTACTTCACCGTGATCTGATCTGAACTGTAAAAAATTTGAGACTGTCAAAAACTGAACAGCATTTGACACCATCAAAGCACTGCTCATCTTCAGGTGTGACAATGCATCCTGACTACTTCAAGTCTATATTTTTCAGAGCACAGTGAACTGTTAAAGGAAGCCATGTCAGTCCAAAATCTGTTCCCAAAGTGTTCTGTGCTCAAGGGAGTAATGGGGCCCAGAAGCAACAAGCAGCTGTCAGCCAGCAGCTGCAGGGAGTGGGCAACAGACATGTAAGGCTGCTGTGTGGGTCTACCTGGATCTAAGGCATGTGCTTGAAAACCATCCATAATACAGGATTTTTAAAATGGAGGGAAAAAAAGGATCTAGTCACAGACCTATTCCTTTCACAAAAATTAACTCAAAACTGATCACAGATCCCAATATAAAATGCAAAACGATAAAACTCCTAGAATGTTAACAGGAGAAAACCTAAGTGGCCTTGGGTGTGGCGGTGGCTTTTCAGGTACAACTACAAAAGCATGATCCATGAAAGAATTAAATAAAATCGCTGTGGAAGACAGTGTTAAGAGAATAGGAAGACAAGCCACAAACTGGGAGAGATATCTGCAGAAGACATCTGATACAGCACTCTTACTCAAAATGCCCTTAAAACTTGATAGTAGTAAACAAAAACCTGATTGAAATAATGGCCCAAGACCTGAACACCTCACAAAGATACAAAGCTGGCAGACAGACATTTGAGAAGGTGCTCAGCATCCTGTGCCACCAGGGGAATGCAGATTAAGTCAGCAAGGAGCCGCCTCATGGGGCAGGACCAGCCAACTCCAGCCCTCCCCACACTGTGCTGGTGAGGAGGCGGGCCTTGGTAGGGGCATTTCACTGCGGTGGGGATGCAAACTGGGGCAGCCAACCTTGGCAGGCAGTCTGGTGATTTACTACAAAAGTAAATATACTCCTACCATCCAGTCCAGTAACTGTGCCCCTTGGTATTTACCCCAAGATGAAAATTATATCCACACAAAACCTGCACATAGACGTTTACAGCAGCTTCGTGCATCATTGTTGAAACTCAAAAGCAACCAGAAAGTCCTTCAGTAGGTGGATGGGTAAACTGTGGTCCATCCAGACAATGAATATTATTCAGCATTAAAAACAAATATACTACAAGCCTGAAGAGACATGGAGGAACCTTAAATGAATATTACAAAGTAAAAGAGGTCAGCTGAAAAGGCTTCATCCTGCCTTTTAGTGTTCCAACTCTACAACAGGTTGGAAAAGGCACAATGGTAGAGACAGTAAGCTGACCAGGAGCCACTAGGAGACCGTGGGGAGGGATGAACAGGCAGAGCACAGCGGGTTTGAGGGCAGTGACCTACACTGTATGATATGGTGGTGGCAGACAGGTGTTATTACACATTTGTCCAAACCCAGAATGCTCAACACCAAGAGGGAACCCTAACACAAACCATGACTCTGGGTGATGATGACATGTCGATACTGGTTCATCAATTTTAACAGATGTGCCATCTGGTGGGGCATGCTGATGGTGGGGGAGGTTGTGTGTAGGTGATGAGGAGGTACATGGGAAATCTCTGTACTTTCCCCTCAATTTTGCTGTATATCTAAAAATGCTATAAAAATAGAGTCTACTTTTTAAAACATATATACCACTTTGGAGGAAGAGAAGAAGGAAAGAGATCAGCATCTAAAGAGAGAACATAGTACAGGAGGCTGATGGCCTAACTACACAGTCTGGAGGGAAGAGGCCACATGCTCCCATGTGGGAACAATGCCCCGTTTCCTCTTCCTCCCTTATTCCTTTCCCTGATCTGAGACCTAGAGTAGGTACATCCTGACAGTTGGGCCAGGCCACAAGAGCATGGCTGGGTTTCCCACTGTAAAGCTGGAGGAACTATAGAAACAGCCACGGGCAACGCCAGGAGAACAGAGATGGGACGAAAAACATGTGGTCAGGGGAACCTAGAGGAAGGCCACAGCAGTGAATGAGCCACAAACAGGCGGAGGGTAAGCCAAGATCTGTGACTACAGCACATGAGCTTCTGTCCCCTCTTGAAACTTATCTGAGGCCAACTCTTAAATACACACTTCTCATGGTGCAATGTTAAGTCATTCACATGGTTTTTTAATAAAATATTATTTTAAAAGAGCAAAATGGAGAAAACCAGCCACAACTCAGTGGCCTGTCCCCATGCCCAAATGAGCAAGGTGCCAGCTAAGCATGCAGGCCTGCTGCACTCATCCAGAGCCGTCCTGGAACAGGCAGCATCCAGGACAGCACAGGGAGGAACTTATGCCCATAGGGCAAATGTCCTCCCAACTCCCCGAAAGATGTGGGTGCAGCTCAGCAGGGGAGTGAAGCACTGAAAGGGCACCAGCGCACGCCAGCTGCCTCACCTGTCAATGACATCCTGGAGGAATTCCTGGCGTTGAGTCAGCGTCAAAACCAGTTCCCTTGGAGTCTCTGAGAGTGACGGGCAGCAGCTCGCTGGCCTGGCCTCCGGCCCAGGACTGCCATCCAAAGCTCCAAGCCGAGGGAGCCATCCCCTGCTGGCCATGGAGCACACGCCCAGCAGGTCTCTACCATAGACCGGAGTACGGGCACAGCGCCGCTCATTAATGAGGTAAATCTGGTCCAGCCGCTCCTTCCAAAGTCTGGTCTTTTCCTCCTTTATCAAAAACGGTGATGAAAAAGGTTATTGAGAGCCACAGGCCAGGCACTGACCTGACACACACACCCAATCATGGAGGTCTGGCTTTATGCAGGGAAAACAGAAATACCTCCTTGCTCATGGGAAGTATTTCTCAAGACCCAGCAAGAAGGTCTGAAGCCTGACAAGTGTGGGAAAATAGTAAAAACGGGAGAGGGGACTTTGCATTCACAGCCCCATCTCATCTTTTCAGGAAATCTTTTTAAAATCAAGGTTTTGAAAGTCAAAGAGACCATGTGTTTCTGCAGACATGAGGTGATGGCGCCTCACAGAAGCTGTAAGATGCCACAAGCAGCCCCTGCAACAAGCAGCTTCTGAAAAGCAGCATCTGAGCATGGGGGTGTAGCCCACTGCCACCCCAAGCCATTCAGGGATGGCCCACACCGTACCTGGGTTGGCCCGCCAACAGGAGAGGCTGGTTTAGAGGTCAATCCTGGTTCTACAGCCAGAGGATTGACTGCCACTCGACCAGGTGCCCCAACTACAAATGCAAAGTGAAGAGCTAGAAAACAAAGCTCCAGCACGCTCCCTGAACACCACCCTCTTTAATCAACACGTTTTTGGAGCATGTAAACCCTAATCTAAATGATTTACAACTACCAGCAAAGCATCCTACTCTCTGGCCACCATCTGAGCCAAGCTCTTTCCTTGGCTGAGGGCCCAGTGGGCTCAGAGGAAACTGACATGTACTCACACCATGGTTACCCCTTGCCCCCACACCAGGGCAGCAGCTACATGGGCCCTGGGACACCACTCACCTCAGCACTTCCCCTGTGGGCAAGTAGTCAGCTTTATACCAGCCAGGCCAACATGACCCAGCATCCCACTCAGCCTGCTGCCCCTGACAGAGACCTGTATGCAAGTGTGTTCAAAAAGGCATCTGAGGATGGAGTGGAGCCACTTCAGGGGGCAAAGTGACCAGAACCTAGTGGCTAGGGCTGATGCCAGCCATGGCAACCAGGGGCCCTGCAGGAAGGGGAGCTGGCAGGTGCTAAGATGGGAGAAATCTCAGCCAACAGGAGCACTACAGGTACAGTCATGTGCCCCAGCTGGGGTGCAGAGCGCCCCCCCCCCACCACTGCTGGCAACCTGCTGGCGGTGTCTGATGAGGAGTGGGTGCAGAGGCCTGCCCCCCTCAGCACAACAGAGCAGGCCAGAGGCTGAGTGCGTCAGGAGGGGCCCTGCCGCTTCCACATGCTAACCCGCTGGCCTGCCATGTCCTTGGCAGGCGCCACCCGAGACCAGACATGTCCAGTTGAGCAGGAGGCTGGCTAGAAGCAGCTCAGACAAAAAATCACCCAAGCCTGCCCTGGCACCTGCCTGGGGAGACTCCCATACCTTCTAAGTTATGATGCTAAGGAGCAAAATTTCTGGTGACTCTTAAGACTCTTGTTAGAACAGAAACAGAACAAAAACCTAAAGTAAGGGGAGGCTAGTTACATCCAACCAATACTGTGAGAGCAGAAGAGAAAGAAAATAAAGCTGGCACCGGCCGATCTGTGGGAACCAGACACACCCACAGTACACTCAGGCTTGGAGGCACTATGGTCAGAAAGCAGAAATGCCTCCCAGGTAACGTAGGACAGAGGGGTCAGGAGGAAGCTTCCATCCAAGTCCTGCTCAGGGCAATCTACCTGGTGGGGTCACAGGTGCAGGGCTGCCCGCCAGGGGCTTGCTTCCCAGTGCATTCAGGGCACCAGCTGGAGACACGGTCTGCATCACAACAGGGCCAGGGGGCCGCAGGTAGGACTGGCCCGGGGCAGAGACAATCTGTAGAACGCTGCCTGCAATCACATAAGGTTTCTGCAGTGGGGGTGTGAGTCACGGCCATACTCACTTCCAAATGCACAAAAATTAGGCAATAAACTGAAAACTCAGAATCAAATTTCCTCCCACAAAGCAACACAGAGTTCAGTTACCTGGAGAAAAATGGAAATAGTTATCTACAATGAATGGAAACTTTAAGGAACAAAGTCATTTTGCTTAATGCCAAGGAAAAAAAAGGTTGTCTACTCCCTGCAACTCCTGATTTCAGGCAACAAAGTCACCCACTTGAGGTCTGTCCCGTGGGTGCTCGAAGTCTGGGGCAGCCAGGGCCCAGATCACATGGCAGTGCTTGCCGACTGGATGAAGAAATACCTAAAAACTCAAATGCTGTGGCTCTACTGCTGCCATTTAAGGATCCTGCCATTTTCAACTTTCTGTGTGATTAAGTCTTTCCAATGTCATTCACTCTGGAGGAATCTCCCCATCATGCTCCACAAAAACAAAAAGCCCACTAGAGATGTGAATGGGTGGCCTTGCCTCTTGGTCAAAAAACTAGAGAAATAAGCAAATAGATTGAATTAAACGGAGTCTCTACTACAGGCCTTGGAGGCCTTCGCTCTGCCACCCTGTGGGATCCTCCAGCGTCCTCAGAGCTTCCCAGACTGGCTGCCAAGAACCAAGAACAACAGATGCCGGGAGATGGTCAGCCGGGGCTGCTACAGACCCCACCTCTGACCCCTAACCTACACTGAGAGGAGCTGAAAGGTTCACCTGCTGCCACATCATCACCTAGGATCAGTTAACTGGCACTCAAATCACATCCCTCATCTTCCTCACCAAGAGTTACTTCATGGGCATGTTGCTCTCAACTGAAGGCCTGGAAGTAAAAATGTAGAATTTGAATGTAGAAAAGCATTAACTTCTACATAAATTGCTTTGCCATTTTCAGGACAATGAACCTCACACTAAAATTAGAAAGCAGCAAATATTTCTATTTTGATTTTAAAAATAGGGAGCTTTTCCCAAAGGGCAGATATTATTTTTAAAATGACTATCATCTATTTAACATGTACCAAGGACCAATCAACTAGGTGGCTTAAGTGTCACCTCTTCTCAACGCCTACAGGCCAGACTCAGGAGGACCACATGGAGGGTTGACAATGTGCTAGCCCCAGCTGCAGGGGAGAGGGTTCCTGGATGGTTCCAGGCTGTGGGCTCCACCACCCAGCTCTGCATGGTCACCCAAGTTAGCGGCCTGTTACCTTGGAGTTGCAGGGGCTGGCCAGCTGTGAGCTGCCGGAGCTGGCTGTGGGACAAGGTGAACTTGTTCCCCTGGAACTGCAGTGTCACTGGGGTCTCTGGCTGGGCCACTCGACTTGGCGGTCCCGCTAGGGAAGCCAGCTGGGCTATTTTGACCACCTCTCCACCTGCAGAAATGTGGGGGAAGGGGAATGAAAACTTCTGGGGATGTTTGCAGTTGTTACACTGCGATCATCTGTTGTACAGAATGACCGTCTGTAATAGAGCATAGTGTCATACAGACACTTAGTAGGTAGAGTTTTCTAACGTTTTCAGAGAACAGTCACTTTAATAGAAAAAGAGAAAATAAAAATTAACATTGGACTTTAATGGTTAACGTATTTAATCATAACTAGCAGAGACTTTAGGTATCAGATATTAACATAACTAACCAAACCATTAAACATTTTACTTTCTCCAACCAAAAGTAGTCAACATTGAAAATGGCAGAGATCTACTTGTAATATACTTTGAAACTCTCATATCAACCTGGAGAACTTTCAAAATGTGAAAAAGTCCATGTCCAATTTAGTTCACAAAGGTAAACAATATCAATACAGATACAAGAGTAGATAACCAGCTTCAATTATACCCATAACCTCTTCAAAATCTAAGAATGTATTTAAGTACATAAATATATCACCTGAGACAAAGTTCCACACTAACTGGGACTAGGTCATAGGATCCAATCTATGATATTAACTGTGATTAACACTGCTTACAACAGCTTTTGAAAACACATAACTCAATGGCATCATATGCACCTGACTCAAAAAGGTACTACCGCCTTTAGGCTGTAACTGAGCAACAGGCTAAAAGCTTTCTACCCAATGGTTGATATTCGAGTCTAAATGCTCCTCCCGAGAAAATCCATGCCAGAATTAGTAATGACGCTATAAAGAGAATGGTTAGCCAAAGAGTAAGAAAATATCCCAGGATATCTTTTCCCCAGAAACTGTGCAGAGGAAGGGAACTTGAGAGGAGGAGACACAGAGGGCTGAGTACAGCAGTCCAGCTCTCCTGCCAGCCTCCTCAGCCCCACCAGGCACACCTGTGCCTCCTGCCCAGGTAATAAAAACATCATGGTGCAGGTGCTTTACTCCCCAGGCCATGAGTGAGCACAGACACATTATTTGCTGGCGGTGGAGCAGCCTGTATGAGCACCAGCCTGCACTCAGCCTGCTGAGATCAACTTCTCTCCCAGCGTTGCAGGGTGGCCTCGATGCACCTGTTCACCAGCAAATAACATGCCTGAAGTGGCATCTGAGAAATAAGGGGCCCTTAATGGCTTCGGTAAGGGTACTTTTATGGCAGAATGTACAGGGGTATGTGTAGGGTTTGGAAATATGATAATCACTCTGATCACAAAATGTTCTAGGAAAACTTAGTAAGACTGTGATGTTCTAGGCATTGAATTATTACAAAATGACTCCATTGAGCAATAATTCGTTCCAGCTTCAGATCTGGTTAATAAGGGAGAGTTTTAGAAGCTAAATGCTAGTTCACATCACTGGCGGGGAGGTCATGTGCTTCCAGGTCACTACCACTCGCTCCCTGAGCAGACTGTGTGGCGGATGGAGAGACCCCTCGCTAACGCTAAGGACAAGGCGGCAGCCAGTACACCGAGGCAGAGCATGCGCAAGGAAGCAGAGCTGGTGTAGGGACCAGGAGAAAGGACAGAGAAAAAGACAAGGCCCCACACATTGGCCCTGAATAGGAATCTTTCCCTTGCAGAGTCAGGGCAGAAATGACAGCATGGCGGAGGGCAGCACCAGGCATGGGGCCAGGTGAGGCAAAAGGAGTGGACAGCAGGCTCCTCCCACATGGCTGATCTGAACACAACCTCGTCACAGTGACGATGTGGCAGACCCGAGCGGTGAGGCCACTTACTCGGCAGGCGCGCGTGGGCCTGCGAGGTGAGCACCAGCCCCTGAGGCAGCGTGCTCTGCCCAGCTGGGTGCGAGGCCTGGGGCGGGGGCTGGGGTGGGCCCGGGGTGGAGGCCGGGGCAGTGGTCTGGGCTCGCAGTTTCGCAGGATGGGCTGGGCTAGGTGCCGCGCTGCAGGTCGAGGCAGGCTGGTGTCTCGGAGCACCGGCGGGAGCCTGAGAGGTCTGAAACGGGGCGGCTGCTGCTGCAATCAATAAGGTTCATTTGTGCAAAGCCGTTAGAGGTTCTAACAAAACGCAGTGCCTGAACCCAACTTCAAAGAAACAAGACAAATGTTACTGCACGCTGCCTCTTAAATGAGAGCCCTCTGGGGGACATGTCGGCCAATGAAGTCCACAGTGTGGGAAATAGCATCTTCCACTCAGGGTTCACTTTGCCCTGAGATCTGTTTCTGGAGCCAAAGGGGCTGGAAGCCCGCCCACTCAGGGCCTACCCCACAGCTCAGGAGCATGGGCAGTCTGCACCCAGCTGCAGTGTACTGTCGAGACCTTAGAGCACAGCGGACAAGGCTGCACTCCTGGTCAGGGCCGGTTCTATCACCTTTCTGCCATTTAACTCCCCCTCCTCACAAAATCACTAAGTCACACTAAAGTGAGCACAAAACACAAGAGTCAGCCCCCAGAGTGTCCACAAACACCTCCATGCACTTGAAGGTTCTCCTAGGCCCACCATTACCATCCCATCAGAAGTGATATCTCACACAGGGACAGATCCTCTCAAGAAATGCACACAGTGTCTTTGGCAGAGCCAGAGCCGACATGCTGCCCCTGCTCAGAAGGGCCTGGGCAGCATGAGGGCCAGTCTCCACAACCCCCAATAGCCCCTGAGCCCCAGCACTCACCACCACACACCATACCTTTTGCATCTGGATTTGCAGAGAACGTGGCAATTGGCGGCCGTCCCCGAACGTGGCCCTGAGGTGTGGCAGTGGCTGGAGCGGAGGTCGCAGTCCGGGGCGGGTGTGTGCTGGGGAAAGCCACAGTGCGACCCTCGGGCTTCTGGCCATACTGAACGGGCTGAAACAACCTAGGTGCCCGTCATGCAGGAAGGAAGACACAGTATTGCTGAGCAGGCCAGGACAAAGGACCACCCAAGTGCAACACAGCCCTGCACCCAGGTGCAGCTTAAAGATGGTTGGCACAGGCTCCCACACAGGGCACTTAGAAGCTTACCAAAGGCCCTAGGGATGTGCTGACAACATAGGACATGGAAGTGGCCCTCCCCACACTGGTGACACTGGGTGAATGTGATTTTAATTTGTAAGATAAGGCAGGGCAGAAACCCACCGCACACCACTGGGTAACAGGGTGGAAATGGGCAAGACACTGGCAGGCTCAGGGGGGAGCCTGCAAAGAACACCCCTATCCCCACCCCCAGCCACTGCCCTCGGCCTCCTCACCACACAATGGGCTCCTCCTGCTCCTTTTATTCAGAAAACTGAAATGGCAGGAATTGTTTACTTTCAAAGCCCCCAGAGAATGAGGCAGGTAGAGACAGGTGAGACACTGCAGCCTGCTGCCCATGTGCACTGGGCAGGGACCAGGGGACCAGGCAGGGCGGGGTAGGAGTTCCGAGTCCCCAAGGAAGTCACTCCAGAATGGGGCAGCCAGAGTGGGGAGCCAGTCTGCTCAACTGGCCCCATCATCTCTCCAAAACATCTTTTTCTGAAATAGCTATTTTTCTTTTTCTTTCCTTATTTTAACCTGAGCATAGGATTTTGTATATTTCTACCTCACTGGATCCAATCTACATTGAACCATTTGTTTGGATTTCATCGTCTAGCACATTCTGCCCCTCCCAGCCTCATGGCACCTAGAGTGGCAGCTTCAAATGCCCTCTGTGCTGTAACTGGGGGAAGAGCCCTCTGCCTGCCCATAGGGCCAACACAGCCCACCACAGCCCCTCTGCCCCTGCTGCGTGAACACCTGGTCACAAGAGCTGCCAGCACACAACACACCTGACCTCCAACCCTGGCCCCCTCCCCACTCAGATCCCTCCCAAAGCAAAATGCTGATGCAAAGAGCCATTCCACCAATGAGTGGCCACAGAGCCTTGCCAGAGGTGCAGGGCCCGCACCTGCCATTGATCATTAACCACCTGAGGGCGTGTGGGCAATTTTCTTCTGCAAGCTGCAGTCTGGGCACTTACCAACCCAAACCATGTCCTCCCTGGTCTCCCTGAGTGGCGGTGGGGCCAGGGGCAAGGGAGGCATTGACCAGACCCCATGGTGAGTCACAACGAGCCAGGACCCACCAGAGATGGGCGGGAGCAGTAAGCCCCACAGCACACACCTGCTGGGCTTCAGCCTGATGGCCACTGGTCTGCTCACCGGCGGCACCGCACACAGCTCTTCCATGAGCTTCCGGGACACCTTCCTCCTGCTCAGCACATCTGCCTCATGACGAGCCATTTTACTTTCTAAGCCAATAAGGTCAAATATGGAAAGATCTGTGTCCTGTAGGAAGAGAACACAGCTTTGCTGTGTGAGGCAGCAGGAAAAGCACCAGAGAGTCAGAGTAAGACAGTCCCAAGCTGGGCAGACTGGGCCCGGGAGGCAGCCGTCTCCCAGAGGCACTCTTGTAGACCGTCCCTCCACGCCCATTTGGGGTCTGTGCCCACTTGGTTTCCCCATCTTTAAGATGGGGGTGATGGCAGTGGGGATGAGAAAGGCAGAGGGGAGAGGCAGACTAGACTCAGCTAAGGAGACAGCAGGGAGTCGTCACAGGCCTGCCAAGCAAGGTTGACCCAAGTGCCAGCTGAGCCTAGGGGGATATTCCTCAGGCAGATGATTGAACCCCTGGCTGGGGCAAACCCCTACATGCCTGGTCCACCCTCTGTGCTTCTCAAGGATTAGGATGAACACACAGCCTGACTCCACCAGGACACGCAGCCAGGGAAAACCCCCACCCCTCCACACCCAGGTAGGGACACAAGGAGGGGAGCCACCACTGTTCAAGTCTGGTGGGCCTCAGGCTGAATGTGGAGTCAACGTCTGACCCCACAACTACACATCCCGACCTGTGCCTAAGTGAAATGAGGCATGTCCACACCAAACTAGTCCACAGCAGCAATGCCCCTAACAGCCAAGGGGTGGGAATTACCCCCGTGCGGGTTGATGAGCAAGTGAAGAGTAGATGTCATGTCCATCCACACATGGAATTTGATCCAGCCTCAAAACGGAAGGACATGCTGATGCCAGCCACCACATGGATGGCTCTGAAATACTACGCTAGTGAAGTAAGTAACCCAGACACCCACACCATGTCATATGATTCCATTTACATGAAACGTCCAGATCCACAGATGACAGAGTGGGGCTGGCCAGGGTAGGGAGCAGGCAGGGATGGGAAGTTGTTAATGTGTGGCTTTTCTTTCCAGAGCAATGAGGTATTCTAGTATTAGTGCAGAAGGTGGCACAGCTCTGTGAACAACCTAAAACCAACCCCCTGTATGCTTGAGAGTGGTCAGTTTTATGGTAATGAATGGTCTCAACATAGCTGTTTTCAGAATGGAAGCACCATATAAAAACTACCACCTGTGAGATGCCCCTGACACCTTGAAGCAATCTGTCAGACTCACCTGTATCTCTCAGGGCTCCATTTTCTCTAACTCAACCACAGGTGGGTAGTGGATGATGCGGTGGCATCCCGGCCCCGAGCTGACTCACTACCCTGATCACCACCTGCTGTCACTCAGAACATCACACACAACTGGTTCCCTCCTCCCAACCTCCCTCTGCGCTGCACAGCTGACCCAAGACACAAAGAGGCTCCCAGTTCCTCACATTTGCAAGGCCCCAGGCCCTAGGAGCCAGCACCTACCCAGGAGCAGAGCAGGGATGAACGCCACCTGCCCGCTGCCCAGTGGGCCCAGGCAAGCTCTGCGTCCTCCTGAGTACAAACAAGAGTTGGTGGGTCTTCCTCACAGAAAGGGAAAGAGGGCCCAAGAGAGCACAGCCCTAGTCCCACTGAGACCCAACTAGCTTGGCATATGCCTGTTCAGTATCACTCAACCCAACCCAATTTCTTTTAAAAATGTTGGTTTTGTAAAAAACAATTTTCTTTACAAAAACATGCAAACAGAAATGTAAGTATTTTTTTGGTTAAAAAATGACCAAATTTCCATACAGACAGATATCCTAGGAATAGATTACTAACATTTTAATACTCTTTCCACACACGTGAAAATTATGAGAATGGAGGTGTGTGATGGGGGGCCAGAGGAACTGAGATTTGGCTGTCCTGTTCACTGCTGTTGAGGGACCAGAACAATGCCAGACAACTAGTGGCACACAGTACATACTCACTTTATGAGTGAAAACAACAAAAACCAAAAGTAACACGTGCCAGACGCCTGGGTGCCCAGTACAGCCTAACCCTCTTGGCAGGCCTTTGGGTCACTAGGTTACACGCATTGCAAGGAAGGCAGAGGGGAACCCACCCACAGCCCCAGTGTGTGCGGGACGAGGTGAAGTCTGGGCCTTGGTCGGGCCGCATGCACACAGGAACAGACATGCCCTGGCTCACCCCATGCCCCCTCTGCCCACCCAGCACCACAGGCCAGTTCTCATGATCCAAGGGCACATGTGGCATGGTGTGAGGAAGCCCTGTGCATCTTTGGCACTGTGTGCGTGCTCCCCTGTGTGGCTCCAGAGGTGGACTGTGTCAAGCGGCAGGCAGGGCACAGAAGCCATGAGGGGAAGGTGTGCAGGTGCCAACTTCCCAGAGCCACCTGCAGTGCTATAGCTGGCCTCAGGCAGATGCTCTCCCAGGCTCTCTCCTCACCTTCCAGGGGTCTCGGTCAAGTGCCCTGAGGATGAGGGAGGCCAGGCGGTACTGCAGCGGCCCTGCTGTGTAGGACGACTCTGGCAGCCGGGGCTCTACCAGACCAGGATGGTTGCAGATGCGCTGCAGCCGCAGGAGGATGCTCAGCACGTCCACAAAGTGCCCGCTCTTCAGGGCTTCTTGCGTCCTGCTCCGGGAAGACACCAGCACTGCCATCAGTGCATGAATGTGCCCAGGCCCCACTGCGCCCCTGATGACTCTGCACACATGCTGCTAGCACCCCAGACTGGGTAGTAAGCCAGCTCATGGGAACACCCAAACCCGATTACCCCCTGCAGGCTGCAGGTTTCAGACTCAGTGCCACAGCAAAGCAGGTGGGCAGCCGGAGCACCAGAGGTGAGGTCTGATAGGGTGCCGCACCCGTGCCCCCTCTCAGCGGGGAAGGTGACACCCAAAATGGCAGCAAGGATGTGCTTCAGCCCAACTGGCAAGAGCATCCGCAAGGCTGAAGGTGAGAAGGTGGATGACCCGGGGCAGTGCATACCCAGGCTGCAGAACGACGTCCTCATACAGGGCCTTCTGCCGACTTGACAAGCGACATTTCAGCACATGCTCATACCTCCTCGCCAGCTGCTTCTCCACGTCCCTCTTAGTCCTCCTCAAGATAAACGGCTGTGTCACCTGGAGAGAAGATGATCAGCCGAAGCGATGCCACCACGCCCTTGTGCCCAGACAGGCCCACCGCACAGCACGCACCCGGTGCAGGCGTATGACCACTTTGTGGTAGTAGTCCTGGCTCTCCTCACTTGGCGCCTTCAGGGGCAGGTGCAGGTATGGTCTGGACAGGCCCGGTATCAGGAAGTGCGCCATGGTCCACAGCTCCAAGAAGGTGTTGTGTAGGGGTGCATCGATCAGGAGCAGGCGCTGCTGACTGCATAGAATCAGAGGCCACGTCTGAGATTCAAGTACTTCGTGTCTCTGCCGCCCGCCATGCAGGGAGAGGCACGGGGATGCCAGCAGAAAGGCCATCCTGTGTGTGTGCGATCCCCTAAATGTCTTCAAAAGAATATTATGTGACAGCAGCAATACAGAACCAGGAGGGCAGGGGACCAGACCTGTGCAGGGCGAACACGGCTCCCCAGTGCTTCTCTGTCATGCTCTTCACACGCTGCATCTCATCGATGACCAGGCACTTCCAGCGCACCCGTGTGAAGGCAGCATGGCCCCTGAAGAACTGCTTGTAGGATGTGATGCACACATGGAAGCTGTTGGGTTCCATCCACCCCTGTGGCACATGGGATGAGGCCTCATTGTCTCCCCTTGTCCTTTGGGATTAATGAAACCTGGGGACACTTCTGAGTGTACTCACCCTGAGTTAACCTGCACCCACACATAATCACTCCACTCACTTGCTCATGACTTCATAGACAGCAGCTGGGTTTGTGTTCTACAATTTTTCCCTCTAGGAGTCTACAGTACTTGTGCAGACGAATTAAGAACCTGCTTTGGAGGCATTTGCACTGCTTCAGGAAGCAGGTTATCACACAGCATCCTGGAGTGGGGCTGGCACTTACAGCTTGTAAGCCAAGCAAGGGAAAACATGTCCTCAAGGTGGCAGGAAATGAGGGTCTGTGTTGCAACTGACTGCACTATAAACTTTCTAAAAACAAACTTATAACCAGAGGTAGTCAATAAAGAAGATACTACTTAACAGAGCAGAGTCTAGTGGTGAGCCAAACCTCTATGTTTAATGAGAATTTGTGACCATAATATCCTTTTACTAAGAATTGGTACTAGGAACTGTTGGGCAGGAAAAAGGAGTCCAAACTTGCTCCAGAAGCTTTCCTGTATATTACAAACACTCCTAATACACACTACCATGAGCTTACCATATGGGTTTGTAATCAGAACTCTCAACACACTGCAACCTCCCAAAGGTGCCTGTGATAACCCCTGGTCTACAGCTGAAGAAGAAGGCAGCATCTCCAAGGACCTCTGCCCCTGAAGTGGAGGCCAGCCCCGCAGGACACCGCTCCCTGCCCTCCTTGCAGCAGGGACCCATTTCTTGGGTAGGGTCTGTGCTTTCAGAGACCCCAAAGCCAAGAACAACTTGGAGGTCTGGTATCTCACAAATAAGGGGTTTACAACAATTACACTAATAAGCACATCTTGACGTTTTGAAATTCATCTTCTATAGGAATTGAGAAGTTTCCTGTTCAGTTTCATTTTGCATTTACAGTAAAATACCTGTCTCTTTGCTCTGAGCTCTCTATGGCTGCCAACATACAAGAGGGTCTTGAGCCCAGGACACCAGCGCTTTAGCTCGAGTTCCCACCTCAGAGTGCTGCAGCTCCTCACGATAACGAGATGGGGGCCCCAATTGCCTATAAGGAGACAAAGAATTCTCTTTAGAAAACCACCCATCAGGCCCAGGCATCTGGCACTGTGTGGATCAGAGCACTTTGGTGGGTATGTGTGGGAAGTCCCAGTGCACCACCAAAGCCGACAACCAGGTGGGACACATGGCATCCCCCCACCACAGTTTGGGACAGGCTGCTGCGGTGAGACTCAAGGGTTGACACACAGGAAGCACGTAACTAAATGACTAACCACTGAGGGAAATGAGCACCCAAACCGCAGTGAACCTCCGTGAGCATGGGGAAGAACCCACTCTCCAGGGACAGCGCTTGGAAAGTGAAGCAAGCACATTGGGTGAGCCCTCACTCGGCCCAGCCTGAGAACAGGCAGCCCACCACCAAGTTATGCACTTGACTCAGGGCTCCTGCGCATTCAGGTCTCCAGCCTCTGGTCAGAACATGCCCAACCCATCCAAAAATGTATGGTTTCAGTTTCATTCTTCTGAAAATAAGGGTTTTTTCACATTATCAGAGTAATATGCATAACAAATTTTAACTGCTGGGCTATAAATGAAACATTAACTGAAAGACAGAAATGGCAAACTTGCAAAACAAGTTTGCAATATACACATCTATGCCATCACCGCCCATATGTAAAGAGTATGTCTACCAGTTCTGAAGAAGAACCACCAAGAGGAAAATGAACACTGATGTGAGCAGAAAGCTCAAAGGGAAAAAAATGCAAGTGGACAATGAACTCTTCACAAGGCACCACCTCACAAGTAGGAAAATGCAAATCAACCAGATGCCATTTTTCCCACAAGGAGAAACAAGGTGTTTTTTTTAAACTAGTGTTTAGCACACTGATGCATTTTTGGAGAGGAACAAGGTATCTACATGTGTGTCTGCAAACACTGATGGGAGCCCAAGGACATAGGATACGGTGGCAGGGGTGGGACTGACAGCTGCTATCCAGCTGCTGAGCCCTTGCTGGGCACCCAGGCTACCAAGGAACCAGAGCAGGAGAGCAGCACTGCCAGGCGGCAGCATCCAGCCAAAGAGACAGGAGGGCATGCGTCACTACAGCATGAGGCAGGCCGCCACATGGTGAAGGCCCAGTGGCAGCTGTCGTGCTGTGCGGAGCGGCACAGAAGCCAGGCCGCCTGCTCAGCTATCCACACACTGGCTGTCAATGGGATACTGGCAGCAACAAAATCTTGGTCACAGCATGGGGGATCCTGTATTATATTTATTCAAAATAATATGAAGGATTAAAGATGGCAGAATAGGAAGGCAAGATGGAAACTTCCTGCCAAAAATAACATAAAAGAGGAAAATACAGCAAATGCAACTAGGCCTGAAAACAACCTGAAGACTGCAGAACAGACTCGCTACACCTGAGGAGGAAGGAGGACCCCATAGGAAAGGACCAGAAAGCACAGTAGAGACATCTAATAAAAAGGAAGAAACAGAGTCTGGGAAGATGGCAGCATGAGCAGGGCGGCAGAAATCTCCTCCCAAAACCATATATATTTATGAAAACACAACAAATACAACTATTCCTAAAAGAGAGACCAGAAGATACAGGACAACAACCAGGCTACAGCTACACCTGCGAGAACTCAGTGCCTCACGAAGCGAGTAAGATACAAAGCCATGACTGGGGGGGACCCGAGCACTCCCCCACCCCAGCACATCGGT
Source organism: Smutsia gigantea (assembly GCA_032199065.1). Classification (NCBI taxonomy): domain Eukaryota; kingdom Metazoa; phylum Chordata; class Mammalia; order Pholidota; family Manidae; genus Smutsia; species Smutsia gigantea. The sequence goes on along the minus strand of JAVSCE010020100.1, from coordinate 87,801 downwards.
GGGAGGAAAAGATTCAGAGCGGGGAGGGAGTGGAAGCACAGGCCCTAAATAACCAGCCCTGGTGATCTGAGCCGGGAGCACAAACACACATCGTGTGGTGTATAGGAGATAAGAGAAACAGAAGGGCAGGATACTAGACGGAGACAAGCGGGTCCCCTCAGCTGGCTCCCTGGGACAAAAGAAAAGCACGTGCTTTTTTAAAAGTCTTAAAGAGACAAGGGCCCAACAGCGGAACAAAATCATCTCAGTGTGCTCAGCCCAACAGGCTGGGAGTCTTGGGGAATTTTGGACCTCTTGGCCGGCGGCCAGGCAAAGCAGCTGTGTCAAGGCTTCCCACAGTGATCAGCAGCCTGCCATTCGTTCCCTCCCTGGCCAGCGCCACAAAGGGTCTGGGAGCTGCCACTGCTGCGGAACAGCAGAGGAGTGACCCCACCCACAGCAACCTCACAGAATCTACCAGCAGGCGCGCAGCTAAGCGGGAAGAGCCCCAGAACCAGGTCCAGAAGGCACCAAGGGGATCAGAACGCACCTAGCATAACTGCAAACCCCCACAGCACTATAGGCTAAGCTGAGGGCGACCCCGCACACAGGCAGTTCAGGGGATTATCCCAGAGACTGCCTCATGGTGTGCAGGAAAACAGCTCAGGCCCGGGAGAACGGCAAGGAGAACAACAAGCAGGAAGAGACTTTGTTCTCCCAGCTGACACACGTGGTGCCTAACAGCAACCACTTCTATCGCCATGGAAAAGACAGAGGAATATGGTCCAGACTAAAATCAGCCAGACAACCCCAGAGAAGGAGCCTGATGGGATGGACATGCACAATCGTCCTGAAAAAGAATTCAGAATAAGAGTCATAACCATACTGCTGGACCTACAGAGAAATATGCAAGAGCTAAGGGAGGAAGTGAGGGAAGTGAGGAAAGACAATACAGAAATCAGACAAGCGATCGACGGGCTTAGCAGCAGACTGGACAAGATGCAGGAGACTGTTAATGGAATAGAAATCAGAGAACAGGAATACAGAGAAGCTGAGGCAGAGAGAGATAAAGGATCGCTAGAAATGAAAGAATATTAAGAGAACTGTGTGACAAATCCAAACAGAACAATATTCACATTATACGAGTCCCAGAAGAATAAGAGAGAGAAAAAGGGATAGAAAGTGTCTTTGAAGAAATAATTGCTGAAAACTTCCCCAAGCTGGGGAAGGGAATAGTCTCTCAGACCATGGAAGTCCACAGATCTCCCAACACAAGGGACCCAAGGAAGACAACACCAAGACACATAATAATTAAAACAGCAAAGATAAATGATAAGGACAGAGTATTAAAGGCAGCTAGAGAGAGAAAAAAGATCACCTACAAAGGAAAACCCATCAGACTATCATCAGACTTCTCAACAGAAACCTTATAGGCCAGAAGAGAATGGCATGATATATTTAACGTAATGAAACAGAAGGGCATTGAACCAAGAATATTGTATACAGCACGATTATCATATAAATTTTAGGGAGGGATTAAACAATTCCCGGACAAGGGAAAGCTGAGGGAGTTTACCTCCCATAAACCACCTCTACAGGATATCTTAAAGGGACTGCTCTAGAGGGAAGCACTCCTAAGGCTAAAAAGATGTCACCAGAGAAAATAAAATCATAGCAAAGAAAGCAGACCATCCAAATACTAACTAAAGGCAAAGAATAAAACAGCTAGTATATAAAGAATGGAGGAGGAAGAATAAGAAGGGAGAGAAATAAAGAATCATCAGACTGAGTTTACAATAACTTAACAAGAAAGTTAAGTTAGACTGTTAGACAGTAAAGAAGCTACCCTTGAACCCTTAGTAACCACAAATCTAAAGCCAGCAATGGCAATAAGTACATATCTATCAATAATCACCCTAAATGTAAATGGACTGAATGCACCAATCAAAAGACACAGAGTAATAGGATGGATAAAAAAGCAAGACCCATCTATATGCTGCTTACAAGAGACTCACCTCAAACCCAAAGATATACATAGACTAAAGGTGAAGGGATGGAAAAAGATATTTCATGCAAACAACAAGGAGAAAAAAGCAGGTGTTGCAATACTTGTACCAGACAAAATAGACTTCAAAACGAAGAAAGTACCAAGAGATAAAGGACATTATATAAAGATAAAGGGGTCAGTCCAACAAGAGGATATAACCATTTAAAATATATATGCACCGAACACAGGAGCACCGACATATGTGAGACAAATACTAACAGAATTAAAGGAGGAAATAGAAAGCAATGCATTCATTTTAGGAGACTTCAACACACTACTCACTCCAAAGGACAGATCAACCAGACAGAAAATACGTAAAGACACAGAGGCACTGAACAACACACTAGAACAGATGGACCTAACAGACATCTACAGAACTTTGCACCCAAAAGCAGCAGGATACACATTCTTCTCAAGAGCACATGGAACATTTTCCAGAATAGACCACATACGAGGCCACAAAAAGAACCTCAGTAAATTAAAAAATATTGAAATTCCACAAACCAACTTCTCAGATCACAAAGGCGTAAAACTAGAAATAAATTGTACAAAGAAAACAAAAGGCTCACAAATACATGGAGGCTTAATAACATGCTCCTAAATAATCAATGGATAAATAACCAAATTAAAACAGAGTTCAAACAATATATGTAGACTAATGACAACAATAACACAAAGCTGCAACTTCTGTGGGACTCAGCAAAGGCAGTTCTAAGATGAAAGTATATTGCAATCAAGGCCTATTTAAAGAAGGAAGAACAATCCCAAATGAATAGTCTAAAGACACAATTACTGAAATTGGAAAAAGAAGAACAAATGAGGCCCAAAGTCACCAGAAGGAGGGACATAATAAAGATCAGAGAAGAAATAAATAAAATTGAGAAGAATAAAACAATAGAAAAAATCAATGAAACCAAGAGCTGGTTCTTTGAAAAAATAAACAAAATAGATAAACCCTTAGCCAGACTTATTAAGAGAAAAAGAGAATCTACACACATAAACAGAATCAGAAATGAGAAAGGAAAAATAATGACAGACCCCACAGAAATACAAAGAATTATAAGAGAATATTATGAGAATCTATATGCTAACAAGCTGGAAAACCTAAAAGAAAAGGACAACTTCTTAGAAAAATACAACCTTCCAAGACTGACCAAGAAAGAAACAGAAAAACTAAATTGAATCACCAGCAACAAAATTGAATCGGTAATCAAAAAACTACCCAAGAACAAAACCCCCGGACCTGATGGATTTACCTCTGAATTCTACCAGACATACAGAGAAGAAACTACACCCATTCTCCTTAAAGTTTTCCAAAAAATAGAAGAGGAGGGAATACTTCCAAACTCATTCTATGAAGCCAGCATCACTCTAATACCAAAACCGGGCAAAGACCTCACCAAAAAAGAAAATTACAGACCAATATCCCTGATGAACATAGATGCAAAAATACTCAACAAAATATTAGCAAACCGAACTGAAAAATACATCAAGAGGATCATACACCATGATCAAGTGGGATTCATCCCAGGGATGCAAGGATGGTACAACATTCGAAAATCCATCAACATCATCCACCACATCAAAAAAAAGAAGAACAAAAACCACATGATCATCTTCACAGATGCTGAAAAAGCATTTGACAAAATCCAGCATCCACTCATGATTAAAACTCTCAACAAAATGGGTATAGATGGCAAGTACCTCAACATTACAAAGGCCATATATGACAAACCCACAGCTAACATCACACTTAACGGCGAGACGCTGAAAGCTTTTCACCTAAGATAGGGAACAAGACAGGGATGCCCACTCTCTCCACTGCTATTCAACATAGTACTGGAGGTCCTAGCCATGGCAATCAGACAAAACAAAGATATACAAGGCATCCAGATTGGTAAAGAAGAAGTCAAATTGTCACTATTTGCAGATGATATGATACTGTACATAAAAAACCCTAAAGACTCCACTCCGAAACTACTAGAACTAATATCTGAATTCAGCAAAGTTGCAGGATACAAAATTAACACACAGAAATCTGTTGCTTTCCTATACACTAATGATGAACTAACGGAAAGAGAAATCAGAAAAACAATTCCATTCGCAATTGCATCAAAAAGAATAAAATACCTAGGAATAAACCTAACAAAGGAAGTGAAAGACCTGTACTCTGAAAACTACAAGACACTCCTAAGAGAAATTAAAGAGGACACTAACAAATGGAAATGCATCCCATGCTCTTGGCTAGGAAGAATCAATATTGTCAAAATGGCTATACTACCTAAAGCAATCTACAGATTCAGTGCAATCCCTATCAAAATACCAACAGCTTTCTTCTATGAACTGGAACAAATAACTCTAAAATTCATATGGAACCACAAAAGACCCCGAATAGCCAAAGCAATCCTGAGAAGGAGGAATAAAACAGGGGGAATTACGCTCCCTGACTTCAAGCTCTACTACAAAGCCACAGTAATCAAGACAGTTTGGTATTGGCACAAAAACAGACCCACAGATCAGTGGAATAGAATAGAAAATCCAAACATCAACCCAAACACATACAGTCAATTAATATTTGATAAGGGAGCCTTGGATATACATTGGAGAGATAACGGCCTCTTCAGCAGCTGGTGTTGGAAAAACTGGACAGCTACATGTAAGAGAATGAAACTGGACTACTGTCTAACCCCATACACAAAGGTAAACTCAAGGTGGATCAAAGACCTAAATGTAAGTCATGAAACCATAAAACTCTTAGAAAAAAATATAGGCAAAAATTTCTTGGACATAAACATGAGCGACTTCTTCATGAACATATCTCCCTGGGCAAGGGAAACAAAAGCAAAAATGAACAAATGGGACTATATCAAGTTGAAAAGCTTCTGTACAGCAAAGGACACCATCAGTAGAACAAAAAGACATCCTACAGTATGGGAGAATATATTCATAAATGACATATCCGATAAGGGGTTCACATCCAAAATATATAAAGAACTCATGCACCTTAACAAACAGAAAAGCAAATAGTCCAATTAAGAAATGGGCAGAGGAAATGAATAGACACTTCTCCAAAGAAGAAATTCAGATGGCCAACAGGCACATGAAAAGATGCTCCACATCACTACTCATCAGAGAAATGCAGATTAAAACCACAATGAGATGCCACCTCACACCAGTGAGGATAGCCAACATCCAAAACACAAACAGCAACAAATGTTGGCGAGGATGTGGAGAAAAGGGAACCCTCCTACACTGCTGGTGGGAATGCAAATTAGTTCAACCATTGTGGAAAGCAGTATGGAGGTTCCTCAAAAAACTCAAAATAGAAATACCATTTGACCCAGGAATTCCACTCCTAGGAATTTACCCTAAGAATGCAGCAGCCCAGTTTGAAAAGACAGATGCACCCCTATGTTTATCGCAGCACTATTTACAATAGCCAAGAAATGGAAGCAACCTAAGTGTCCATCAGTAGATGAATAGATAAAGATGTGGTACATATACACAATGGAATATTATTCAGCCATAAGAAGAAAACAAATCCTACCATTTGCAACAACATGGATGGAGCTAGAGGGTATTATGCTCAGTGAAATAAGCCAAGCCGAAAAAGACAAGTATCAAATGATTTCACTCATATGTGGAGTAGAAGAACTAAGAAAAAAACTGAAGGAACAAAACAGCAGCAGACTCACAGAACCCAAGAACGGACTAATAGTTACCAAAGGGAAAGGGACTGGGGAGGATGGGTGGGAAGGGAGGGACAAGGGGGAAAAAAGGGCGTTATGATTAGCAGATGTAATGTTAGGGGGGCACGGGGAGGTCTGTACAACCCAGAGAAGACAAGTAGTGACTCTATAGCATCTCACTATGCTGATGGACAGTGACTGTAATGGGGTTGGTGGCGGGGACCTGATGAAGTGGTAGTTGAATAAGCATAATGTTGCACATGTAATTGTAGATTAATGATACCAAAATAAATTTTTTAAAAAAAGGAAGAAACAAAAAATCCCTGACAAAATAGGTAGGCAGAGGAATTTGATCCAAACAAAACTACAAGACAGAACCCCAGAAAGAGGGCTAAATGAAACAGAGATCACCTATCTTCTTGATAAAGTTTTCAAAATAAAAGTCATAAACATGCTCACAGATTTACAGAAAAGTATTTAAGATCTCAGGCAGAGCTTCAACAAAAAGACAGAAAACCTGAAAAAGAGCCACTCAGAGCTGAAGAATACAGTGTCTGAAATGAAAGATACAATGGAGGGATTTAAAAGTAAATTAGATTATGCAGAAGAGATGGTAAATGAAATAGAAATTAGAGAAAAGGAAAATAAAGAAGCTGAGGAACAGAGAGAGGAAATGATATTTAGGAATAAAAGAATGATAAGAGAGCTATGTGACCAAACAAAACAATATTCACATAATAGGGGCACCAGAAAGAGAAGAGAAAAAAAGGGATAGAAAATATCTTTAAGGAAGTAATTGTTGAAAACTTCCCCAATATGGGGAAGGAAATAGACACTGAGGTCATGGAAGCTCAGAGATCCCCTAACAAAAAGAACCCCAGGAAAACAACACCAAGACATATAATAAAATGGCAAAGATCAAGGATAAGAAGTGTGTTGAAAGCAGCAGAGAGAGAAAAAAAGATTACTTATAAAGGAAATCCCATCAGGCCATCAGCCTACTTCTCAACAGAAATTCTTCAGGCCAGAAGGGAATGGAATGATATATTTAATGTACTGAAATAGAAGGACCTCCAACCAAGAACCCTCTATCCGACAAGATTATTATTTAAATTTGAAGCAGGTATTAAAGAGATGTTAAAGAGATTGCTGAGGATGGAAATGATCCCAAGGCTAAATAGCTTTCACCAGTGAAAATAAACCCACAATAAAGGTAATAACCAACTAATTACCAAGCAAGCATGAAATTAAAACAAAACAAAGGAAGCAAAATCAACTATACACAAAATCAGTCAAGGGATTCACAAAAAGTGCAGATTAAGACATCTAATATGAAAAATGTGGAGGAGGAGGAAGGGAAAAAAAGTACCTTTAGATTGTGTTTGAATAGAGTAATCAGCAATTTAAGATAGACTACTATATAGTAAAGAGGCTATTCTTGAAACTTTGGTAACCACAAAACTAAAGGCTACAATAAAGACACACATACAAAACTAAATAAATCTTTTTTTAAAGAGAGAGAACTACAACACTAAAGAAAAACATCAATAACAAGAGAAGAGTATAAGAAAGAAAGGAACAGAGAGGAGCTATGAAAAAAACAGCCAGAAAACAATAAAATGGCTAAATAACAGTGGGTTACTTGACCTAGCGTTAACTGTGAATATGGGTTTTGTTTGTTCATGCAAGTACCTCTGAAGCCCTATTCTGTCTGGCCCTGGACCAGAGCACAAAGGAGTAGAGAAAGGCCCTCCCTGTCCTCAGGCCAGACGCACTGCCTATGGGTCATCTTAGCCAATACATGTTGTTCAAAAAACAAGCTCTTACCTTCATTACAAGCAAGGTGGGCAAAAAAAGCGATGATCTGCACTGTTTTACCAAGCCCAGCTTCATCTGCCAATATGCCGTTGAGGTTCTTCCGGTAGAGCTTGGCCAGCCAGTCCAGGCCAATCTTCTGATAATCTCTGAGTGCACCATACAAAAGTGACGGGGTGCCCAACTTCACCTGCAATGACAGACAAGCAGTAAGCAGCTCTGTCCGTGTAACCATCACCACTGTACCTCCAAAGCAGACACAGCCACCATACGATTAACCTACTGGACATAACGAACATGGCCTACAGAAAACAGGAAAAGAACACCACTATTTGCTTTTCGTGACAATGTCTGCAGCTGGGACAAAGAGTGTTTGTGGCAGCAGGAAGCCTTTCCCAGCCTCACCAAGGCACCACCCCCATGCAGAAGCACAATGCCTCACCACAGGGCTGATCCGCGCACTGCCCTTGGGCAGGACAGCCTCAGCTACGGCGGTCACTTCTGCGATGTCCTTTGTGTGAGGTTTCCCAAGAGTCACTCTCTCTGCAGCTTTAAACTGGTCCATGATGAACAGCGAGTCAATGAGCACCACATCCTTCCCACTCTCCCAGTCACCTGGGCAGTCTTCTGCCTCTGTGAACAATGGACAAATGGGTTTTATGAGCCTACTTATCATTTAAAGAAAGGTGGGGGGTGGGGGAAGTTGACAGAATCCACATAGTTCAAGTACAGAATTAAGCAGTAGTTTTTTATTTCTAATCTGATTTATGTACCTGACAATGCCACTTAGATGAATAGGTACAGACTTAAGAAACTCAAGTATGGGGCTCCTCTGGAAAGCCCTCCGGGAGAAGTGGAGGATGTCTCCGTAGCAATTAGGAGCTAGTATCATCAATCGACTTACAGGCATCTGAGGGTTTAGCGACTACCCCTCCACCACCAAGAAAGAAAACTTAGGAACCAGTCCCAAGTTTGGGCAAGCAGGGACCCAACCCCTCTAAATCCTGTTGTAAACAGCACGGGGTCCTGAATGCCCCTGGCCTCCCCTCCCCTCCCATCTCCCAGGCCATCTGTGTCTGATCATCAGAACAAGTGCAAAAAGAACAGGGGAAGTAGAGTCTTTGGTGGCCTGTGTGTCTGTTTGGAATGTCTAATAAAAGTAAAATAAATGCCTTAAAACTGGTGTATTAAACAAACATAGCACAGCCTGAATAAATATAAAAATTTAGGTCCACAAAACAAATAATTCATATAAATCTGGAGAAAAATATTTCTATATAATTCACAACTTGACCAAGTCCTCTAATAATGTGCCAAGTTCATAAATGAAAATAAAAAGCCTAAAATTCAGTGAAAGTGTTCAATATAAAATTACATATTAAAAATATTTCCAACTTTTTCTTTCATCAGACTAGAAGAATGAAGGTGATTCTTGAGCTCTGTCCCAAGCACCTTCTCTGGAGGCACATCCTGCTTTTGTCTTAAGCTAAAATTTTCAAAGATGTCAAACAGACCTTCTTCCTCACTTGTCTCCTCACTGGCAGGGTTAGGTTGGGGCCACTGGAAATTCGGCAGAAAGGCACCCTCATACAACTTCATCAAATCAATTAAGGGCAGTTCAGCTGGAAAGGATTGCAAAAGAAAAGTGTTATTTTACACCAACAGTGTGGGTGAGGGAGGAAAGCACAGCTGGGAGGGTCAAGCAAGGGAAAGGACCCTTGCCACAGGTGTGCCTTTTCCTGGCTTTAAATAAATTCCTTGGACAAAGTATGTATTTTCTAAAAGCACATTTACATTTTCCAAAACTAATGGTTGCCCACTACTGACACAAGGTCTAAGACATTTTCTTTATAAAGACAAGAATCTTCAAAATGAAATGAAGAAACTCTTTTATTCATAAAAGAAGATGTATTCAGAAATAATCTAATAAATGTCAAGTGAAATCCACAAACAAAAATATGAAAAATACTAATGGTGGAAAATAATTAGTAGATATGATACTCAAAAATACAAAATATCAAATAAAAGTCAAACAAAAAATATTCAAAATTATGGTAAAAGACTGTTAATGTTTTGTATAAAAAGCTCACTCTAATTGATTAAAAACCCACCACAGTAAAGTGCCAGTTGTAACGGGCAAAGAGCGTGGGGCTTTCTCACACACAAACCACATGGTCCAGGCTCATAAGGGGCTCCTAACTGGGCATCTCTGGAAGTCGTATGGTGCACAAATGGGCCTCTACTAAAGGAGCAACCCTCCTCAAAGTCACAGCATTGGAGGAGTATAATGAACCAGGCTCTCAAGCACTGCAGGCAAAGGCATAAACCAATTTCATGTTTCTGGAAACTAGTATGGAAAGCTGAAGATTAAAATTTTGCACATTCTGACCTCATTATTTCCACTTCCATGTGTCTGTCCAGCGCAGTAAGCAGACACTCAGACTCAGATTCATGCTCAAACAGTCCCACACAGTGTCACATACAACCAGAGGAAGCATGTTAATGGAGCCGAATACTTGTGATATGTGGCTGCTGTGCATGTGTACTTTATGTCAATAACATGTGGTCAAAGTAACCAATGCCACGTGGAAGGACCCCGAAAGAGCAATATTAAAGATACCTCTCATTTAAGACTAATAACAATCGAGTGACTTCGTTTGTTGGTAATTTACATATTTATCATACTAAGAAAAATCAATTGTAGACTCTAGGTGGTGGGTATATGGGTGTGCATAGATTCTTTCCACTTTTCTATAAATTTGAATGCTTTCATAACAGAATGCAGGAAAATGTACATATATATCATATAATGGCTAAGTAGGAAAAAACAGGAGAAATAACTAAAAAAACAACTGTAACAACAGAAGAATTCATTAAGGTGTCTTAGAACAAAATACACATAAATTAACAGCCTTCACACACATACCTAGTTAGGAAGTATAATGGAGAATACTCCATATAGTCAGCAAGTTAAACACCAAAACTAAACTTGTCAGCACAAACAGGTTCCTGGGCAGTGTGAGAGGAGGCCTGACAGGGCACAGCCTCGAGTGGGCAGACTCAGCACATCTCCCAGCGACACCATCCCCGCCCACACGAGCCAGGGCTAACCTGGGTGACCTCCAGGTGGTGTGGCTTGCAAGGGTCAGCTGTGAGAACTGCCTCACTTAGGGATCACCCGTTCTGGGGAGGTCAGCCACCACATTATGAGGATGTGTGTCCCATGTGAGGGACTGCCAAGAGCCAGCAAGCCTGTGGGGGTGGGGCGGAGGCCCAGCCTTCTGATGGCCTCGTCCTTGTGAGGCCTGAGCAGAGACACAGCCCGCAGTGCCCAACTCCCGACCCCCAGGAACAGGTAAAGTGCTGAAGCACCAACTGAGCACAGAAGCTAACACACCAAGGATGCACGTGGCCATCAGAAAGCCAGACTGAAAGCCTAAGAGAGGAGGGAAAATGAGCTCTGGATTTAAACCAGGCAAGTACAGCTAATGCCCACTGCACATGGCCTTTCTGGGTGAAGTATTATCTCTCCGATCGAGGACAAACCACAGGCACCCACCACAGCACCCCTAGTTTTATGCTTCACTCCTAGGAAAAGTTGTCACTCTTCAGAGATGAAGTGAGTATACACACAGAATCATGCCAGAGTTCGGCAGGGGCAGTGGATTTTATATCAACACAAAAATCAGCTGCATTTCTGTAAACCAGCAACACACTGAAAATTCAGACCTAAAAAATACAGCATTTGCTACAACTTCAAAAACAGTGACAATGCCTAGAAATAAATCTAATAAAAAGCATGCAATCAGTAATGGGGTATGTGGTGGGGACTTTATGATGTGGGGAGTCTAGTAACCATAATGTTGCACATGTAACTGTAGATTAATGATACCAAAAAAAAAAAAGCATGCGATCATAAAATGTGACTAGAAGCAGCTGAAGAGGACATCAGACTGGGAGAGGCTGACTTCATAACGATGCAACTCTCCAACCACCACTAACGGAACTGAGCTGACCCCAAGGTATGTCTGAAATGGGCCCAAATAGTCTTGACTCTCCTAAAAAGAGCTCAGTAGAATTTACCTAACCAGACCTCAGGGGTTACCGCAAGCCAGAGGGATGAGGTATTGGTACAGAGGGCACAGTAAGGGACAAAGGCCCCAGAAAGAGCCCAGCTTGTCAGGACACAGGCTACTGTCCCAGGCGGTGCTGAGGACCCATGAGGAAGATGGGCTTTCCCATAGCACAGGGACCAGTTACCCACGTGGGAGGAAAGGGCCTGCACCCTCACCTCACAGCACAGGCAAAGCACTTCTGGACAACTGAAGACATCATCAGAGCCAAACAAAATTTTAGGTCATACAGAAGGGACACCCTTATGATCTTGAGGTAAGAAAGTCTTTTTAACCAAGAATAAATTCAATTACACTAAAATTAAGAACAGCTGTTCATGAAAAGGTGTCACCAGGAATTAGAGGAAGTTTCCACAATACGATCAACTAAGACGCAGGACACCCGAAGAATGCCTGCTGTCAGTACAGAAAAGAAAACCCCAAACCAAAAGGCACAGATAGCAGAGGAACTAGTGGAAAGATGCTGCACCTCATCAGCTATCAGAACCGCACAGCTTGAGCCACGAGACGCTGCCATTCCTCACCCACCAGAACTGAGGTGGGGAGCCAGGTACAAGCACTGGGACCCACCCAGGGCCAGCCTCACACAGCTGCCACCCCATGGAGCCATGTCCGCCCGAGTACATGGGGGACATGGGCGGCCAGCACCACGGGGAGCCCACCAAACGCCCACCCAGCACAGTGAGCAATCTGCGACGTGTCTACACGTGGACCACCACCTCGCAGGGAGACTTAGTGAATTCATAGCAAAATTCAACAACATGGATGGAACTCAGGAACAGAAGGGCTGAGCTGACTTAATAAAGCAAGTGCTGTGTGATCCTGAAGACACGATGCTTGGACACCTGAAGCCAGCAGCATGTTCAGGAGTACACAGGGAGGGGAGACCCAGCCAAGGGGTGACACCATGGTGGCCTCACCCAGGACATGGCTCCACAGTGGTGGAGTGCACCATGGGGCCTAGGCCTGGCTCAGTCTGCTAGGGGTTCTCCTAGTAAGGTACGTGCAGCCTACCTTCTCGGGCCAAATTAGACAGCTCTGCCTGGTGGTCCACGGCCCCTTCATTGGCTTCCTCCTCCTCGATTGTCTCCTCCTCGTCATCCACTGAAATGGCCAAATGTCAATTGAGACACCTGGCTGCCTCTTCCACTACTTATGAAACACTTCAGCTACCAGAGAATCAAGACTTGCTTGTCTAGTTCCTCAGGTTCAATTTGGAAATGAAAGTTTACTGAGTGAGCAGGATACAGGCACCAGACTGTCTTCCATCTTGTCTGAGGACTCAGCCTGGCTTTCAGGACCCAGCGGACCGCACAGGCTGACCTAAGGTGGTAGGCATGGCGCACCTGCCTGCAGAATTCTGCTACAGGAAGACCCAGGGTGGAAGGCTGCCTGAGCCACAAGGGACCTGTCATTGCCCATTCCAGCAAGACCCACCCCTCAGTTTCGCTCCTGTCCTGTGCACTTGCGCTCACTCCCAGCAGAAGCCTAGCCCGTGGCGGAGAAGAGCCTCTGGAGCCCACAGCTGGCTCTGTGTCCCTGAGCATCCCTCCATCCTGGCGAGAGCCCTGCCCTGGGGCCTTGCAGGCAGACAGCACCTTCTCTCCCGCCAGCCCCCATCCTCTCCCCCAGAAGCTGGCTCAACATTAGGCCTCTCCTAGCACACACAATCCTGCACTCCTCTCCCCTCAGCCAATTCATTTCTACTGCAAAACCCCCACAGCCCCCAAAGACACCATCACCAGCCCAGCAGACACTCCAGTCCAGTAGGCACTCTAGCTCCAGCAGAGCTGAGTGGGCAGCACACCTTCAGACAGCCTGGCAGATGGCATATGCCACCAGCGGGACCAACCTTCCTCATCAGGTAAACATGTGCTGGCTTTCCTTTTCCTTCCAGACATCCCCAGACCCTGGAACAGAATAAATTGCATACATGAGACCTTAAAGCACAAGACAGGAACTGAAGCAGAGAGGGGTATTCCACATGCACCTAAGAGGGCAGTGGGGGGGCCCACGACAGGCATGCAGCGCCACCCAGCCCATCAAGGAAAGAAGGGTGCTGGGCTCAGCTGCATCTTCCCAGGGTGCCAAGTTAACACCCAACAGAGCCTAAAACCAGAAAGAATCAGTCTTTCCTCAACATATACTGATTCTACAATGAAAGGGAACATGCATAGTCTACAAGTTTCTCCAAAAAATGACTAATCCTGCTTCCCCAAGCCCCGTGTCTCATTCGCATTGCCTCCACTCTCTAACAGAGAGCAGCAACTGTCCTCAACTTACCAGGAAATTTTCCGGTAATGCACCAAGCCCCTTGGGTCGAGACTCTTTTCCTAAAGAGACAGGGAACATGACTCATTTTCACTATAACTGTGGAGGTGATATCCTCTCTGCCTGTTGGGGCCACACCCTGGGGGCTCTTCTCCAAGAGGAAGGGACAGCAAAAATGAATCCCACCTCCTCCCTTCTGGTAACCAGGGCGACAACAGCACCCTTCCACCCACAAAGTGCGCTGGTGGCTCTGCAGGAACCCAGGGGTCTCCCATCTGGAGAGGGACAGAGGAGCTAAACAGCAGTATCTTTTTCAGGATTTGTATACATAATTTATGCAGTGCACTGTCCAGGTACAGAGGGACTCCACAGGGCCAGTGCCTCGTTAAGCTCACCTTACGGTTCAGGGACTGGCCTCAGGGGCAGGCTCAGAGCCTCAATTCTGAGAGTGCCCCAAAACTGATCAACCTGGGGGTGCTGACTCATAATAGCAAATCTCAAGGACTGAAGTATACTGCTGGTACAGCCCCACATAGAGACACACGGTGCTAAGCCAGCAAGACACCCACAAATTGCTTGTGGCCCCATGAGCAGAAATTCGGAACAAAGTACAGTCCCAAAAGGGCCAAGCCTTTTATGTGTCATACCTCTCCTGGAAACTCTCTGTAAGTGTAGGGCCTTTTTCCTTTTTTCTTCCAATTCTACTTGTAGTTTTATTTCCACAACCTAAATACAAGGAGGCAAATAAATCTGTTATTAAGGATGGAAAGAACATTAGTGCTGTATATGAAAAGCTCTAAAAGCAGTTATGCCAACCTTGCTTCAAATTTCTTCAAAAAGCAGCTTTCAGTTTGGTACTTTTCATTTCCTTTGTATCTAACTGCATCCTGCCGAATTCTATCAGGCGGTGAAATGAGGGGGTGTTTTTGAGAAGGAAGCAAGAGACAGAGCAGCCATCTGAAATAAGCTGCCTCAATGACCTTAGCTAACCCACAAAGGACTGCTTGGAGGGCCGCCATGACAGACAGGTGGGAAGAACTGGGTCATCCAGGGAGCCAGCGTCCAGCACGCGCAGAGTGGCTCAGGCCCCCATGTGCACCTGCTTCCTGCCTCATGGTCTCTGGCTCATTCAGGCAGTGGCCAGCAGGCAGCCTGGCCAACCCAACTCAGCCTAGTTTTTCAGGACACCAGGAAAATTCCAGAATTACCTGCTCAATATTTGCCCAGAAGCACTCTATCTCCCGCGCCGTGGAGGCAGCGATCCGTCTCAGGCGGTCCTGCGCCTCCCTCTTCCCCCGTTCCTCACGAGCCTTCTTTTCCTCATGGTGACGTACTACAGTTCTCACGAGCTGGTAATGACAGTTCAACAACTTTAGGTCGTCTGTGTCGTGCCAGAAGACAAAGTATCTTCGAAATCACCTCAGCCCGTAAGTGTGCACAGTCCACAGAGAAGCAAGCACACTTGCTCAAGGGCACACTCTGGGCAACACCGGTGCCAGCGAGACCACAACCAGCATTCTGCTCGACTCTCCTAGAAGCTGTTATTCCACTAAGTGCACATATTTTTCTCCATAAAGGAAAACCACACCGTTACAATCCTCTTTCCCTATTTAATATATTATTAACATCTTCCCATGAATAAACATAGATCAACATCACTTTTAATGGGCATTGTTTCCATTGCATGAATGCAGAAAAATTTATTTGATCCCCAGGTATGAAAAAGGTTGAGTTGGGGTAAGTCACATTTTTTAAGGCTTTTGCTTTAAACTGCCAAACTGCTTTCCAGAATTCATGCTCCTAACTTCAAAAGGTGCCACAGAGTACCTTTGAATGAACATGAGTCCAGAGCACAGCACAGCTGCTGGCCGGATTACAGGCGAGACAGGCCAAGGCCAGGCCACCTCCCCACACAGCACCCGTGGGGCCTCACCTTGCTGGGTGCACACCCCCCACACGAAGCCTCCTGCTCAGGCTTCTGCTCTATCTCCCAGGCAGGAGGCCAGTGGCAAGCACAGCCATGGCTCAATGGCCCCAGCCCTGCTCCTTAGCACTCACCCAATTCCTCTGCCCCATGTCCATGCACTCAGGACCACCTTCTTTGTGAAAAGGAAGCACACAAGCAGCAATCTGGGTTTCTCCTCAAGTACTCAGGAATCTGACTCACCCAATACCCTTTATACTCAGACCCCACCAATCTCCTGGGGTCTCAGCCTTTCTTTACCAAACTTGAGTGGGGAAAGCAACAGGGAGAGGTCAGGGCAGGAGGTGGGCAGGATGGGGGCGCACACAGGGTCCACCTCAGCCCCAAGAGGGTAGGAGATAAGGAGGAAGCACATAGGCCCAAGGAGCAAAGGTGGGGAGCAGTAACAAAGGAGAAGCAGACCCAGAGCAGCTCACACACACAGGAGGGCAGCTGCCCCACATCCAGGCCTGGGAGTCTGGATGGCAGTCACTTCCCACCTTTCTGGCATTGGCAGGGGCACCTCCTAGAGGGGTCTCCCTAGGGCTGGGTGCCTGCTTTGCGACCAGTGAGGACATAGATTCTCAGCCAGAGCTGGAGAGAAAGTGGGCCGGGTGACAGGCAGAGCAGGTGGCAGGTAGCCTGGAGCCCCCCAGCCTCCCCAGGTCCAAGCCCAGCACCAGCCCAGATTGGGGCTGCAGGCATCCTCATTCTGGCTGCCAGGCAACCGGCAAGAACAGGAGCCTAAGAACACACCGAGGAGCAGCAGGGAAGACGTGGTCCCCAACCATGCACACTGCAGCTGACGATGCCCCTTGAAGGCACAGTTACTTCCCCAGAAAGACAGCCTGCACATGTACTGGGGTCAAAGAGCCTTTGGAGAGCTGGTCCAAGACACCACCACTCACGGCACCACCCACTGCACATCAAGAGCCATGGCTGCCGCATCATCACCAACCTACCTTCTTGGCAGCGGCTACCTTCCACCGTCTCTCCTGGGCAAAGTCGGTGGCCATCCACTGCATCTCCTCTAGCAGGTAGTCCCAGTGAGATTTGGGGCGCGGGGCCTCCTGCAGCTTTGGCAGCCGTCTGAGGGACCACAGGCCTTCTTTCCGTAAATCTGCTATTCTCTGATGGATCTGGTTTTCCTACAAAGAGTGTAGGGAGTGGGAGTTGTCCAGCAAGCAATTATTAAGTGACTTCCACTAATTCATGAGACCCTGTTACTGCACAGACAAGACTGGACTGGACACAAAGGTCAGAGTGGCCCTACAAAAGGTCAGAGGGCAAGCAATACTTTCTGAGAAGCCTTAGAAAAAGCTGAAGCAACAGTCCCACCCATCTCAGAACCACGGCACAGAACTCACAAGCCACATGTACAGCAGAGTGTTCACATGGAAACAAAGCCTGCCTGAAGCTTGTTCCAGAACCATCGGAAAGGGGAGGAAGAGGACACAAACTGACCAGCACCATCACTGACGGAGCTGGGCTTCGGGAGCCCTACACTGATTCCCTAACAAAGCTGAGCAAGGCAACCCCTCAGTACCCCCAGAGCACCAAGCACTGACTAGTGCTGGGTTGTGCGCAACAGCCTAGGAGCTCTGAGCCCGGCGCTGATGCAGAGCCCCTTGGCCTGCACCCAGAGCACACCACCTGACCTGCGCCTACAGCCTGCACGGAAAAGACTCTACACGCACCTACTGCCACAGGACAGGTCAAACCACATGGCTTGAATCTCGGCTTCTACTGATCACAGACCATGTTCAATTGTCCTCTCTACGGGGTTCAGTGTTAAGCTATCTCATCCTTAGAAATTAAAACCCAAAGCACTGCACAAAGTGGGATCCACTGTATCATCTTGAGCCCTAAGAAAATTTTCAGTGCACTTACCAGTGCTATTTGTTCGGCCAGCTTATCCTGAGAACTATCTTGAGGCGGGGCAGCATTCTGAGCTGGGCTCTGTGGTTTTGGGGGTGCTGACACAGCTGCCCCTGGGGACCGAGAGGTGACTGGAGACAGAGACTTGCTGGCTGCTGAGGAGGGTCTATTCACTGGGGAAGCCCGTGCAGGCGAGGGTCCCAGGCCTGAACTGCTCACAGGCACGATGGACGAGGTAGAGGAAGAAGTGGGCGGGGGCCGCTGACAGGGCTGAGCAGGGTCCACAGGAGGTCTCGACGCCACAGTCTAGCAGGTAGAAAACAGTCAAGCAAGTGAAGACCAGACTTAAGTGCACCACACGGAGCCCAAATGCCAAAGACAGCATCACCAGGGACACGTACGCACCAATGCCTCCCTCCCCCCCGCAACAGGAGCGGGCAAGTGAACCACATCCACAACCATGATAACATGCTAAACCCTGTCTACAAAATACAGTAATATGTCCTCTAGAAATGCAAATCCAAACCACAAAGAGCTATCACCTCCCACCAGTCAGAATGGCCACTATCCAAAAGACAAGAAATGGCAAGTGTTGGTGAAGATTTGGAGAAAAGGGAGCCCTCCTACACTGTTGTTGGGGAATGTAAACTGGCACAGCTGCTGTGGAAAACAGTATGGAGGGTCCAAAAAAACTGAAAACAGAAATACCATGTGAACCAGTAATTCCACTTCTGGGAATTTACCCAAAGAAAACCAAATCACTGATTCAAAAAGATATGTGCACCCCTATATTTAGCACATATGCAGCACTATATTCATCACAGCATTATTTACAATAGCCAAGATATGGAAGCAACTAAAGTGTCCATCAAAGTGAATGGATAAAGTTGTATATATGTACATACATACAATGGAATGTTACTCAGCCATAAAAAATAATGAAATCCTGCCATTTGCGACGACATGGATGGTCCTAGAGGGGATTAACACTAAGTGAAGAAAGCCAGAGAAAGGCAAATACCATATGATTTCACTTATGTGTGCAACCTAAAAACAAAATAGATTCAGGAACACAGACTGGTGGTTGTGACAGGGGAGGGGGCTGGGGTGATGGGAGAAAAAGGGGAAGGGGATAAAGAGCAACACACTTCAGTTATTCGATAATTAATCACAGGGACCAAGGCCCAGTGTAGGGAATGGTCCACCATATCACAGGATCTGTGGCACTTAGTGTGGTGCGCGTTCAGTAGTGCACCTGACTCTCAGGTCACTGTGCTGTGCGCTTGGAACCAATATACTGGTGTGTCAGCTGTATTTCAAAAAGAAATAATAAAAAAAGACTGTTTTATCCTGCAAAACCAGGCTGAGAGCCCATATGCTTTCACACAGTGTCTCATCCCAAGTCATGTTTTCCCTTTTTTTTTGCCATTTCAGCTCTGTCTCCTCTGCTTAATAACTAAGATTTCTAGGTATGTAAGTTTTTAACTGAAAAACAACGCTTGTCTTGTGCTTTCCTCTGCAGGCGCCCCCACACAGGCAGGCTGAAGGTGAAACACCCCTCTCTGCCACCCCAAGATCGCATCTGGAAAAGCAGAAGACTGGCAAGGCCAGAGAGCCCCACCCACCTTGACAAAAGACAAGTTAAACCCACGCAGGAATCCTGTCAGGAGGTAGTGGGGAAAAGCAAGGTGCCGCAACACTGTAAGAGGCCTGAGGACACACGTGTAACCTGGGAAGTGGGCAAGGCACCCTCTTTACATCCAAGGAAATGCCTTTCCTGGCATGTGGCTCTGAATATGTATCTAAAGTAATTTCCTCCTACCTCAGGTCAGCCAACTATAGCTGGCCACACGCTTCTGGACAGAAAGCTCTGATGAGCCACTTGATGGCATGCTCTGGGGCTGCTTCTGCCCCCACGAGAAAAGCTGAGTGATCTGACAGCAACCGCACTGCCCGCAGTGCCTAGAGCCCTGCTGTGGCCCTTCACAGAGTAAGTCTGCCAGTCCCCACCCCACCTGGAAGGACAGGTTAGTGAGTCGGTAACAAGCTTCTTGGAAAGGGTCCTGTCAGCAATCAGGGCAGGCAGACAGAGCCAAGGAAAAGCCCTGTACTGCTAGCAGAGCTCAGCTGCCCCAGCAGGAGGGCCTCCTCCTCAGGGTGGGTGTGCAAAAGGCTCAAGAACCATTAAGGGTGCAAACACAGCCATGATCTTGCCAAGTTATTAGCCCCTCTGGCCTCAGTCCTCTCACGGGAGAAATGGAGAGTAGAAACCCTGCCTCACAGGGCTGCTGGGCAGAGGAAATAAAGTTACAGCACCTGGCCTGTAGGAGAGGAGCATACAAGCAGCTATGATTGGGTATTGCTATCTCACCCTTAGGTAAGAACAGACTCTGCCACAAAGCAAATAACTAGGAAGAACCTGGACTGCAAGCCCCTGAGGAAATCAGCTGGTGGGTGAGGGGGACAGCGAGAGGAAGCAGCTTGCTCGCACCCTGCTACAGGAGCTTACCGAAAGCACCTCCTGCCACCCCTTCAGGGCCCGAGTAGGCCCTAGTATGTGCACTCCAAGGACTCCCTTATTAGGACCGCAAGCAGTTTGCTGTAATCATTTCAAAAAGGCATCTGGGTAAGTGGATTCATGGAGAAGGAGGGGCATTATGAATACCTGAGTGTGTATCAAGCCAGGTATGGGATGCCTTGCGCATGTTTGGCAGAGTATAGACTATCCAGACAGGGCAAAGTGCCCTTGGGGGTGGAGGGAGCCTGGAGACAGTTAGGAGCTGGGCCAGCCCCCGCTGGCAGGCTGCCTCCACAGACCTAGAGAAGGCCCGCCATCCCCAAACCTCCAATCCCACGCTGGTAAGCTGGGCTCTGCCACCCACCTGCACTACTTGACATATTGAGTGGGACAGGAACACAACACCCTTCACTCAGTTCCCTGTCTTGAGGGCAGCAATAAAAATTATGTGGTTCTCTGGTATTTTAATAATGGTAACTATGATTACTGAGCCAAAACAATTACATTACAACTACTGAATTACCAACTGCTGCAAAGCAGGAGGAGAAACGACTCAGAGAAAGCGCGCCTGCAGTGTAGCACCCCACCCCGCCAGTGCACCTCTCCAGGGCCCACCAACAGACAGGGGCACAGAGTACCTGTGGCTGGGGCACCAGCAGAGGGGCCTGCCCCTGTGCCCTCCCAGGCATCAGCGCGTGGGGGGCTGGCTGGGCGGGCTGCAGAGAAGCGGGGGCTCGGCTGGGCGGTGGTGCGTGCACTGGGGCGTCTGGCTGCTGAGTCTTCGCAGGCATGTGGAGTGGCACCTGCGGCTCGACCACCTGTGGCTGTGGGAACTGCGGGGCCGGTGGCAGGGGCACGGCAGGGAGGCCTGCAGAGGGCACCCTGCCTGGGAGCTGCGGGGGTGGCGTGTGCAGGCTGGCAGCGTTCTGCACCGGGGGCCCCGTGGACGGATCATACTGCTGCTGGCTTTGCTTCTGTCCAGCCAGCTGGGCAGCCTGCGGGGCAGGGGGCATCCCTCCTGCAAGACAGGAACCCAGGGTGCCTTCAGAGTCGGAAGCTCTCACCAAGGACCAGACTTCCCACCTTGCACCCTCACAGAACTGCCACTCAGAGCTGTCACAGCACAAATGGGAGATTTAACTGGCAGAAGACGTGTGTTATACTGGTTCTCATGTTACAAATGAACACAGAAAAAGCAAAGAAAGGTGCTTGTCCTTTGCATGTTAGCACCAAGCAGGAAAGCTATCAAGTAACTACAGGGTGTCCCTACACAGCAGCGAGTAAGGAGACACAGGCACGAGCACCAGAAGCTCCAGGACAGCACAACATGCATCTCCACTACAGAGAACTCATCTCCTGAGGTTTCTTCTCAGTGTACTACTGAGACTCAGAAAAATGCCCCAATTCCAGAAACCACTTCAAATCTACTACCTTGGCTACACACATTTTAGTCTGACACTGGTCGTTAAGACCCTCATGCACTGGCTTGTTCTGACCTAAAGGAGCTCGTTCTGGTGCAGGGTCTTACCTTGAGCGGTTGGCATTAGCTGCTGAAGAGGGACTCCCACACTCGCCCCTGGGTGCTGGAAAACTACGGCTTGGTGACCTACTTCAAGTCGAGGTCTCTTAGACTGCTCTAGAATAATTTTCAGAAAAGGTGAAGTTTGATGTAAAATTAAAGCCACAAAAGTAATAGAAAAAAATGCATGATACGTATTTTTATAATCTTTGAACAAAGAGGCTATTCTACACATAAACCAAAGTCCAGAAAGCATAAAAGGTAAGGTTGATAAATAAAATTTCTTTGATAAATAAAATTTCTTTTAGTTAAAAATTTGAAAATATAAGAAAAAACATCATAAAAGGCAAAGGATAAGCCACAACCTAACAGACAATATTTGCAACACTTGAGGCACAGAAGGCTGGCTCACTCCACATTCAGAGAGCTGACACAGTAACATGGGGAGTGCCAGCAGCCAGACACACAACCTGGGCAGGAGTGTTTGGGGCTCACGAATGGCTAAAAAGCAGGAGAAAACCTGTGCAACCTCACCATACTGAAGAAAACCACACCCAAAGAGCTAAAAGTCACAGACCACACGGGCCAAGATGGAAAGACTGATCACACTTAGTGAGATGGCCAAAAAGTAAGAGAACCAGGAACTGCCGATGGGGAGTGTAAACAGACCCTATCGTTCTGAAGAATAGCACCACCAAAACTCAACTGTGCACACTTTGATCTAGCAATTTCGTTTCCAGTTTTTCCTTTAGACATATCGACAAACGAAGAAAACAATATGAGACCAGATATTCAATCCTGTGTTGATAAGAACATAAAAAAAGTGGTGATACCAACTAACACTAACAAGGTCCTGATGAATAAAGGACCAGCCACTGCACAATGGAGTACCACACAGCCACCACAGAGGAGGAGCTCTGGACTAAGAGTCAATATCAAAGATGTAGCAAGGTACATATGCCCAAAACCAGTTCTTCTGGAATCTCATACACAGAACGACACCCATATGTGCACAGAGTGTGGACATAATCAACAGCAGCTACTTCTGCAGTAGGGAGCAGAGACAGTATCAAACCAGAGGTAGCCCTTAATTATACCCTTCAGAACTGTCTGAATCTTTCATATAAAATGTGTATTAAGTTTATAATTTCAAGGAAAAATTCAGTTTGAGAAAATGAGTAACATGAAGAAGCAGATGGCCTCACCTTTCACCATCAGGCACCCAGAAAACCAGGCCTACTCAACTGCAGTAACACAAACATTCATGTAAATATTCCTGCAGCCAATGGTCACCAAAAGCTAACCTTCAAAGTAGAAAGAAACTAAGCACCACTGAGCTCCTTTGTGCTTCTATCGTAGAGACATATGAGCTGGTCCTTTATTCATCATACTACTCTGTGAAAGAAGGCAGCTAATGGGCCCTGGGCCCCGAGGCTTGCTCAGTAACATACCTGCCTGGGGTCCCGCCTGCTGCCGTTTAAAAGGGTCCGTCTCTATCACACTTCCAGCCGCTGCCACCAGAGTCCCTGCAAGAGCTTGCTGCTGAAAAAGAAAGGGAAAAAAATGTGATTTGATAATTTAAGTTCATTACAAGAATGAAAATAAAACTAAAACTATCATAACTGTTTCAAACACTGAACTCATTTCTTTTTAATAAGAGAAATATTATCTACCCAATGTATTTAAATACACATATATAATGTTCTAACTTACCTCTGGAGGAAAAAAAAAAGGACTTGTAAAAGATACATTACTCTGGTTCTAAGCAGAACTTCAGATCAGAACACAGCTACAGTCCTTCAAAAGTGAACTGGCCTTACACATGATGACAGCAAAGCACTAATGCTGGAAATGGCAGTCATCAATCTCAGACTCAGCTTGAGCCTCCCTGACCAGTCACACTACCTGTGATCACTTAACTCCCAAAACACAAAAGCTGAATAATAAAAAGAAAGATTCAAGTTGTCTTCCTACTGGAAAAATGATTCTTAAAGCCCCAATTAATAAGAATCTAATTGACTTGGATCTTTGTATTTTTACCATTAGCACTCTACTTGGTATATATTATGCAAAACACATTAGGTTATTTAAGTTGTTCAAGGGAAAAGCTAATGGCACAGACAGAAACTGGCAGCATCGAGGCCCCTCCACCTTTCACATCGCTTGCTTGCAGTGATACTATGAATACTGAAGATGTTGCTTAACCATCAGTAGTTGAGAATTGTTCAAATGATCCGATTAAATCCACTCTTCTTCGCAAGACATTTTAAATGCAAAAGTTCCAGATGCCTACACAAAGTAGCTGCTCTGTGGGGGGCTGCTGACCCCTGCAGCCTGAGGAATGGACAAGGGCCCCAGGACTGGCCATGCTGCAGGTCACTGCCCACACCCCACTGACATTTAATGAGGAAGGGAGAAAAGAAAAGGATGATTTGAACAGCAGACCGTATGTGAAGTGATTATCACTGGGTATAGGGTAACAGGTGATTTACAATTTGTGTGTGTTGTGTGTGTGTGTGTGTATGCACTTTTCTAAATTTTCCAGATGTTCTACCATGAACAAGAATTACATAATCAAAAGAAATTTTTTTAATAAAAGAAACTGATAAAGGGTTCTGCATCCAGTAATGGCCAAGTACTTCCTATTGGACCAAACATACTCTAGATAAACAAACTCTAGATGAAATACTAAAAATATGAAAAGGTAGGCAGATAAAAGATAGGCAGGATGAGACTCAATACTTGCAAGAAGGAAATGGAACTAGGAGAGGGTTCCAGTTTCCAACATTTGGCGTGCAGGCAGGCCCCAGTCTGTGCTACATGGACCAGCTCAGACCCAGAAATACACAGAGCCTTACTGGCTTGAAGACCACCAGGGAGAGCAGGAAACCACAGAGGTAAGTAATGGGGAATCGCCACAGGAGACAGCTGGAAACAGGAGTTCTCACCCTGATCTCCAGCTGCCTCCTAAACCACTCATACACAAAGACTCCAAGTACAGGCCAACATAACCACACAGAGATTTCAGGTGTGGTAACCCAGGAGACAGAGTTTACAGTTTCAATCCAATTACATAAACTAACTGTGAAAGCATCAATACTCTTCAGAGGAATATAACAGAACTCAGAGTCTCTACAATCTATCATTCACAACATCTAAAACCCAATTCAAAATTATTCCAAACACAAAGAAACAAGAAAACATGAGCCATACTCAGAAAACAATCAATGGATGCCAACCCAAGCATGACCCATGTACTGGAATTAACAATAAGGCTTTTATAAGTGCCTTTAACAAGTTTACTCAAGGACATAAAGAAAACAGGTTGTAATGAAGGATGAGAGGAAATCCTAACAGAAAAAAAAAGAAACTATTAAAAAAGAAAACCAAATGAAGATTCTAAAACTGAGCAATAAAATATCTGAAATAAAAAAATTAATTGGCTAGGCTGAACAGCAGAGAAGGATGCAGAAACCAGTGCACTGAAAACAGACTCTTGTCGGAGATGGGCTTCAGGACGGAGATGGGCTTCAGGACAGAGCAGGGCTGTGTAAAGATGGACAGACAGAGACAACTATGCAGAGCCCAGGGGGCCCCACACTCAGTCATGTCATCCCCTAAAGGTCCAATATAGCATCAGGAAATTAACAGTCTTTTCAAGAAAATGGTGCTAGAAGACTGGATGCCCCCATGAAACACTGATAAACAAAGATCATCAAGGGGTGAACGTCCTCCTGCTCAACCTCTGTTCCTAAGTTACTGATCACCCCTGACTCAGCTTTCAGAATGATTGCTTATACTGTCTTCATGAGTATTTTATTGGGGAAGATACTGTTGTCTTTAAAATACAAACATGATTTTAATCAACAAGGATTTATCAGAACTCTTTTTAAACAAAGAAAACAGAGAAAAGGGATATTCTTTGATGGCAATTGAATTCTGGGTGTCCATTTTAAGAGAGACAAAGACAAAACAGACTATCTATGGGAGGCAATATAATTTACAGGGCGTCTAGAAACTACACCAAGAAAAAGCACAGCTGGAGGCACTAGGGGTGTAGCTCACAGCAAAGATAAGGCATAACATGTGACACCTGGAGGAGGAACAGACCTGATTCCAGAGAAAGAAATTAAGACCCATGGTTGTAGTTGGTGGTTCCTGGGGGGTAAACTGCTGCCCAATTGAAACAAACACACTGTAAATAACTGGACCTGTGGCATCTATAAGGCTGGGCAGTCACCGGAAAGACAAAGGGGACAGAAAGAGGCAGTGGCCTGAGGACCTTCAAAGGACTCCTTGTCCAGTGGAGAGGACTCTGGTCTCTCACTTCCAGATTCCAAAGAAGTCTCCCCAAGCTCCACCTTGGGCAACGGCCACTGGAGGCAAGCACAGACACAGAAAAGCCTCTCAAGCTTTCTCTCTGAACACATGTCTGTTAAAACTCACAAATTTTCAACTATACCCAGAACAGGGACACACACAAGGATTAAAAAAACAATAGTTGGAGTAGGTTACAGAACTACAATTATTCATTTTCTGTAACACTATAATATCAGAAAAATAATCTACAATTAGGGTGGTTTTTTGTGATCTAAGTAACTAATGAAATAGTGTTGTTCTGTATACAACTGAATAACGCCTCCAGAGCACAGCCTCAAAGCCCTTGGGAAGTAGATCAAATAATGGATGCACACCAAAAATCTGGACTTTAATCACCAATAGACTAGTTTATTACAAAAACCCTGTAACTGCTTGCAAAAAGTGGAATTCATCCTAAGAGTATGTCTTATAAACTTTTCAGAATGCTTAGCAGTGCTGGCAAGGCTATACTAAAACTGGGGCCACAGAAAACACTAGCAGCACTTTTGGCTAAAAATAAATGACAGTATATGGCGAGCACCATAAAGACACTTAGGCTTGCTTGATTCACTAATGTTGCTGAAAATTATTCTAAATAGAATGTAACCTAAAATTAGAAAAAGGGCTTCATGAATTATACTTCCTCAAAATGATGGAGTATCAGAAACTCTTAAAATGAGAATTATTAAAAGTGAAATAAACATAAGGCATACTTATTAAATGAAATTTTTATAAAAAGTATAAACACACTGTGTCAACTAGTATATACACAATCTAATAAATGGTGTACACGTGACATAAAATATATGTACGTGTGTGTGAGGATGATGGAATCATGGATAATTACTCATTTTCTCTAACAGGAACATCATTAAAAGATACTCTCTCCTTAGAATGTTTCTTTTTATAAATAAATGTGTATGTCTATATTAAATATTATTGTTTATACAACAACTCTGCATGCAATACTACTACCTCAGAACCTTCTGGAAGAAGACAGAAAGTAATACATCTGTAATACAGAGAATTCTGAATTTTTCTCTAGAACTTCATTAGTCAATATAAAAATTCTACAACTTGTAAATAATAAAACTCATGCTGAGATTTCTTTTCCCCAAAGAAAACAAAAGGCATGTTCTACACTTTTTTAACAGACTCTCCATTTTCCTATTTCCTTTGGACATCCGTTAGCATTTGCCTCAAAGATCTGCAATTCAAATAGGAGACTCCTTGGTTTTCCTCTTTTAGTCTTTTAAACTTTTTTTAGTGAAATATATCATATATACAAAAGAAATTATAAAACATATGTATGTGATTCTAAAAACATAGTAAAATTAATCTAGAATTTAAACAGTGGGATTTGGGTGTTCATGGAACACTTCATTCAACTTTTCTCTGAAATTTTTCATAATAAAATGTTGAGAAGGAAAGTGGAAAAACTTACACATACAGCTTAAAAGAGTAATTACAAAGAGTCACCATGCACTGGTCACAAGGCTTAAGCAGTAAGTTGCCACTCATGCCTTGGGGACCCCATGCAGCCATCTCCTCCCCAACTAAGGCACAGGCAACCTATACAGTGTGAGAACCTGTCCTCACAGGGGCAACAATTGTAGATTTAGCTCCACATGGTATTTGGTTTGGCTTTGCTTCCCAGTGAGCACTGCCGAAGGGACTTGCACCTGCTACCTCCTGTGACTCCTTCTGCCCCACCCTGCCCCACCCATGCATACGCAAGTGTGACTGCGGTTTGCTCACTTGCACTTCCAATCCCTCACTGGCATCCTCTGTACAAATGTACACCACCCACTGATCTGCCCTACTTCTGGTGGACGCTTCAGTTCTTTCCAGCTTCGATCCACTATGCACAATGCCACTAGGAACTCTGCTGTGCACGCTTTCTGGCACACAAACACAAGGTCGCCCTTATAGCATGCTTGCTGTAAGGGTAAAGGGTCTGCCCAGGATCACCTTTTCGAGGTCATGCAGTGTCTCCAAATGTTCCCACAAAACACTCCCATCTGATTCTCATTAGAATCCCACTAATTCACATCAACAGACTCTGTCCAGTTTAACTTTTGGCAATCACGTGAGTGTGACAGTAAATTAGAGTGGCAGGATTTGCGTCACGGTGGAGACTGCACATCTTTTTCCTGTTTACAGGCACCTCTTGCCTTCCACTGTCCCACTGTTCTTGTGCAAATATTTATCAATGTGGCCCACAAATGCATTACTGTGTTCCATTCCTCTAAGCATTAACAGGAAGGATGTCCCACTAATAAATTTTCTGACAATCTCCAATTTAAGAAATCCTATCTTCACTTGTATCAAACTCATTACAAGAAGAATCTAAATATAAGATTCAAACTTATTCCCTACCAAAAGGAACCAGCTCCTTGGAAAAATGACTGATCCCTGGACTGGATCATGGATTATGAAGGTGAACCCTTAACATTTTGGGCTAGAAAGTAAGCTTTCTGTCAACAGTAGATTACAGCCAGAGTGAGGGGGCTCCAGTTAGTTAAATATGGTAATTTAGGCATCAAAATAAACAGTAACAGTACAGGAAGGGTGCTGCAGATGGCCTGTAGTGGAGTAAGAACAGCCGATGCAGGTGCACATCTTGGCAAAGGTGGTGGTACCTGGCACCTGTCAGATCAGCAAACCACAACACCTAAGATCTGAGCATTCCCTGCTTATAAGTTAAACCTCAACTATGACATAATTCACCATTTTTACAGACCAAAGAAGAAAAATCACGACATGTGAATAGATGCAGAAACAGCATTTGACAAAATTCAGCATCTGTTCATGATAAATACTAGGAATAAAGGCATTTTCTTAACCTGATAAATGACCTCACAAAACCTGTATCATACCTAATACTTTCCCCCAATATCAGGATGGAGGTAAGGATGCCTGTTCTCACTGCCCCATTCAGCATCCCACTGGAAGTCCTTATTAGTGCAATAAGGCAAGAAAAATAAAAGATATACAGACAGAAAAAACAAATCTTGCTTTCTTTGCAGACATGATTTTGCACGTAGAAAATCCCACGGAATCAAAAGGACTCCTAAAACTAATAAGCGAGTTTAGCAAGGTTGCTAAATATAGGTTCAAATAATCAATTGTATTCCTACATACTTGCAATGAACTAAAAAAAGAATTTTCAAGTACCCTTTACAATACCATGGAAAATTGAATACTTGTGTATAAACCTAACAGCATGTGTACAGAATCGGCATGCTGAAAACTTCAGGACACTAATGAAAGAAACAAAGAAGAGCAAAATAAATGGGAGACACACAGCATGTTTCTGAGCTAGAAGTCAGTCAGTATTGTCAAAATGCAACTTCTCCTCAAACTGGCCAGCAGATTCAGTGACATCCAATCATCAAAACTACAACCACCACACACATATCAGAGAGACTACATGAGAAAACTGAGGACAAGTGTGGGGTGTAGGGGGATGCAGAACAGAAAGAACAGCCCTTACTGCAGCGGGAATGCCAGGTGGCACGGCCACTAGAGAAAGTTTGGCAGTTTCTTACAAAACGGAACACACACTAAACAACCCAACAATCTGTCTTCTAGACATTTCCCCAAATGAAATGAAAGCCTATGTTCACAAAAAGACTGTACATGAACATTCACAGGAGCTTCATTCATAAATTCCAAAAACTATAGAAATAACCCAAATTTTCTTCAAAGGTGAATGGATAAACAAACTAGGGACATTCACACAATGGAATACCACTCAGCAAAAAAAGAAACAAACTATTGGTAAATGCAACAAGAGTGGATGAATTCCACATGCAGTGAAAGAAACCAGACAGAAAAGGCAGGATACTGTAAAAGTGACATCACAGTAGTGAGGACAAGGCAGGAAGGGGCAACAGGACTCCTCTGCTCCCTGACTGTGGAGCTCTATGTGTCTGTCAACACTCAGAACTGGAGACCCAAAAGAGTGAATTTCACTGAATTAAATACATTTCAATAAACAAATAATACTGTTAATAACACATTATTAAAATAAGAATCCATGTATAAATATATAAACAAGAAAAAATAAAGCTCATTGTTACAGTAGAATGCCAACTCATAAATGGAGAAGGAATAATGAATGACATTAGAAAATCCACTTTGCAGTCTTTAAGGTAGTAAATGATTCTGGCAAGATTCATCAATGAATACTAGAATTAGTGGTTCAAAGTTTAGTAAGATATTTACATAGTCTCAAAGTATCTTCCCCTAATTGCTCAACATTTACCAAGGGAGAGTTAAGAACTTCCACTGGAAAAGCCTGGTAATGCCATCCTCCTCACCGTGGTCACAGTGGACCATCCTGGCCAACCTGACATGGCACACATGGACACGGCATCATTCTGTGTGTGTTCCTCTCAAAAAGCCATGACCCAAACCAGACACAAGGAAACATCGGACAGTCCTATACCACAGGACATTCTACAAAACAACTGGCCTGTATGCCTCAAAAATGTAAAGGTCATCAAAGACTGAGGAGCAACCCAGCTTAAAGACCAAAGAGACATTAAAAAACACCGACAAAACAGCGGGTGACCCCAAATGGGGATCATCAGGACACAGACACAGGTGCCCAAGAGCTGTGGCTAGTCCTAGTGCTCCCTCTCTGCACACCTTCCTGATTCGACTCTGCTGTGGCCAGGCAAGACGACACTCTTACCTAACGCCTCCTGGCGCCCTCAGAGATAACAGCATACGACGTGATAGCTACACCCTCTCTCTAATAGCTCAGGGGAAAACGTGTGTGTACACAGACAGAAACAGAGAACGAGAATAATACAAGTGGCCCAAAGCCAACAACTGGTAAATGTGGGTAAAGCATGTAAGAGGAGGTCTTTGAACCATTATTTCAACTTTTATATATGCTTAAAATGAAATCAAAATTAAAATTAAAAAATGTTTAAAACATCATCACAAAGATTAAACTGCTTTCTGAACCAAGCGTAATCTCTTCCAAAACTACTAGAATCTGACCTGTACTTTTAGGTTCTTGGCATTATTAATTTAACATTGAGTGATTTAATTTTCAGAAAAAAAAAGTTTAAAATATTTTAAATATTTTACATTCAGTTAACATCCTACAATCCAGATGCTTTCAGAGGTGTTTCACTTCAGTACTTCTTCCAGCTACAGAAAACATCAAGTTATCATCCGCTTCAATCTTTTTTTTTAATTTTTCTTTTTTGCACATTCTCAAAAAGACAGATAGAAGACACAGGGAAGAGCAACATTTAAAACACAGCACACAAGGAATCCTGAGCACACATTCAACAGGACTGTAATAAGTATTAGATGACAAGCATGCGAAAGCTACTACTGCAATACAGGTCAACACAAAAAAAGAATGCATTAAGATCTGTGTTGTCATTTAATCATGCAATTTAATTTTATAATTATATATGCAGGAAGACTTTCTTATTTTTTTTATATAAGGAATGGGCTCTGGAAAAAAATGCTGAAGAGCAAATAGTAAATTGAAGGTTAAAATATCTGGATGAAGGAAAAGTTTGGGATGAGACTACATTTTAGAACCATCGAAAAGTACCTGAAATGGTTGCTGCTGGGATGAAAAAGCAGCAGAAACATTTGGAGGAAGCTGGGTTGCTATAGCAACAGGAGTACCAGTCTGCCCATCCTTTCCTGTCACAACCTTTACCTGAGAGGAGATATTTTGAGAAAAAAAGGCAACATAATTTTTAAGACTGCTCAAAATGTTGTTAGAATTTTATTGCTGACAGCTCACTGATGTTTGGGGTTTAAAAAAGAAGTATTTTTGCATCAAATCCTATGAAAAGACACTGCACTGATTTATGAAAGATTTATAACACAACAACTTGACTCAGCTACAAATCTTGCAGGAACTCCAATTTAAGTCACAAGTGCAGTATCTTTAGATTTTGGGTAACTTTTAATTTAAAAAAATGGAAATGGCAGACAGTCTTCAAGTTAACAAAGCCCTAACTTCATAGGCAGTTTGCACAGAGCCACTCCATTCCCTACTACATGTGGGTCAGAATTACAAAGGTCTATCTCAGCAGAAAGTTATAAAAAGGGACTTATTTTCCTTCCTAAGCACAGATAAGGGGGACTGAGCCTACAGACATCATTGATATACAAACATAAAGAGAACTGAATTTCACTATTTCATGGCAATAGAGGTGAAATCCTCAAAATAATCATATAAACATTTTGGAAAATAAAAATGGTCCATCCTCAAAAGGGTGTTACAGAAAACACAGAATGGCAAAGCCACACAGATACATCCATAATTATCAATGAGGGCAGCTGAGCAAAGAGACCAGCTTTTGTTTGCCAAAGGCTGATTTATTTGCAGGAGAAGAGCTGACAAAGAGTCAAGTTATTTCAGCTACATCATCAAACAAAATAAGCTTCACCAACATAGTGTGCACCACACAACACACGGCACAGAGCACACTGAGGCACGTCCGCTCCTCACTCATGCCCACCGCTTTGATGAGCTGCTGTTTTAGGGAGTACAAATTAAAGGATCTTAGGAACTGCTATGGCGTTAAGAGATCTCAGCTGGGTGATTTATTAAGAACCCAGTCCAGGAACCCCGAAGTGCTACTACCTAAAAAAGATTCTCCTTTAAATATCATTCAACAGATATTTGCAAAAGTGTGAATTTAAAATATGACTTCAAATCTAAGACTACATCTAAAATATGAGAAAATTCTCGATTTTTTGCCATAATAACTGTCCTTTAATTATAAAGACGCCATACAGTTGTACCTTCTGATTAATAATTATGACAGATACGCTATAAAAAGCTAGTGATTCAAATCTGTTGCTTAAAAACGACGTTCATCATTTTTCAGCAGGTGGATCTCTGTAAGTAAAATGTGAACCTGAAGCCTGGCCAGAAGGTTTCGCCTTTGGCCTCAGTGCCGGCTGACCCCCACAACCAGCAGTGGCAGGGGCCAGGTTGGGCCACACCGCAGGCCTCCAAACCTGGCCAACCCTGTTCTGAACAGAGCACTCAGTTCTGAATCACCATCATCCACTGCGCCATTCTGCACCTTCTGCCCAATGGCTCAAGCAGACTTCCCTTCCACAGAGGGAAGGAAAATCACCTCTGGTTTACTCCTGGATCAAGTCCTTGAGAAATCATAGCTTAAAACCCCCAGGCTCACAGGTTAAATTTACAGCCACCTGCGCTCAAATCTGGCAGCGCCCACGGCCCAGCTACCACCCTGCCATGCCTCACCTCATCATTGATGACCTCAGACTTCTCTTCCTCCTCCTCCTCCTCCTCCTCCTCCTCTTCCTCCAGGTCCAAATCATTCTGCCTGAGATAAGCTTGTAATGGGGCATAATGCTTCTTCTTGAATGCTAAGAAGTCCATCATGTTTCCTTGGAGGTGTTGCAAGAAGAAGAGTTCGATCAGGCACTCCCTGAAGGCCTCCCTCAGCAACCCCATCTCCCGGTAGTGGTAGTCCAGGCACTGCTTCCGCATCTGGGCCAACTCCTGGGAGGCCGGGGGGATCTCCTCCAGCTTCTTAGGAGCCTTTCTCACCCCCATGCTGCCCGCAGACGTGAGAGGAAGGCCGGGGAGGCCAGGGAGCACTGCAGTCCTGGAAGGGCTGGTGGGTGGGGGTGGGGACGCCATCCCAAACGCCGAAGCCCCCCCAACCCCAACCCCAGACAGCAGAGGTCTGCTCAGCGGCGGCCCCTGCAACGCCTGCTGCTGGACCAGCTGCCCCTGGATGATGCTGCTGATCTGGGGTGGCAAGCTTGCCGTGGTGATGTGGCCGGGGCTAGCCAAGGGCTGCAGGCCTGCTCCGCCTGCAGCCGCAGGGCTCTGGGGTCCCAGGTGGTGGACAGTACCCCCAGACTGTGTGTGGGACTGTGATAGTCTCCGTTCCCGGACCGCAATGGGAGTCCCTGTATGCTGCATCTGCACCTGGGTTCCCTGCGCCACCTGGGTGAGGCCTGTGCCCTCCTGAAACACAAAGTGCCCACCGCTGGACGGGCTCAAGCTGATCTGCCTCACCAGCACACTGGCGTCCACAAAGCCCCCGGTGGGACTGCCGCTGCAAAGGCCCAAGCCCGGGCCAGGGGCACCTGCCCGCACACTCTGCAGGCCCGGCCCTGGCCCCGGGCTGGGCTGGGTAGGGCTCTGAGTCTGCACCTGCTGAGACAGCGGTGAGGTGACCTGGATGTATGATGGAGACCCATGTTCAAAGCGCCTCTGCTGAGCACTGAACTGAAAGCCTGGAGAGGCAGGGCTGGGCAGCGGCAGAGGCGCAAGCGTGATCTGCGGGCTCCCACCCACCACTGGTCCAACACTCTGAAGGGCGAGGTTCACATTCTGCCCGGCTGCTGGGCTCCTGCTCATCAGCTGCTGGACTTGGTATCCAGGGGACTGGGGTGCAGACGGGCTCGCTGATGGTGCAAAAGGAGTGGCAGGGGACTGAGGTGGGTTGGGCTGGGCCTGCTGCTCCTCTCCCTCACTGCCGGCGAAGGCCCTGGCCCTCTGCAGCTGGTGCTGGACGTTCTGAGGGCCGCTGCCATGGTGCATTATCGCCCCTTGCTACCCGCCTGACGTTCTCCTGGAAAGCCAAAGTTAAAGCAAGTTACTTAAAGGCAAGTAGGATGGTCTGACCACCACGTGTTGCCATTGGCAGCACAGAGGGGCACACCAAGGAGGCACTCAGAGGCAGAGGAGCCCTCTATCGAGCCATGCATGAGCTGGCTCTGGAAACAACCTCCTTCAGTACAGATGAGGGACAGGTCATCCTGGCTCACTGCTGATCCCAAAGAGCCACTGGAGAAGGTGACTAGCATCACTTGCTCAGATCAAGTAGGATCTGACTCGGCCCTGGCACTGGTGACCGGTACATTTCTTCCCAAAAGACTTTTCTAGTCTAGTGGCCCTGTTCTATGTCCCACAAGCTGGAGGGCTGTCCACTTGCCTCTCCAGTTGAGGATCAGTGGCTTGCTTGCTTCTGCCTGGCACCCAGGCAGTTGGTGACTACTGCCAAGCACAAGTATATGTGTGGGCACAGGGTCATATGCCACAGTTGCTCCATCACCACAACAGAACATCCAAATTGCTCACTGGCCAGCACACCACCTCAGACAGCCCCATGAGTCAAGTGCAGACACTCAGATACTCAGGGCCCTGTTACAGGTCAAACCCTATGCTCCTGGGGGACAGCAACGAGGGCTTGGTGCCATCGCCTCACCCTGGGAGGCACACAGCCTGTCACAGGGGCTACACGACACAGGGGGGCACTCCACACCTCAGCAAGAAGAAAACTTCATAGGCAGATAAGGGGATCGGCCAGGACTCAGGCCCGCAGTCTGGGAGGGTCCCCACTAGGGGTCTGTAAATCTTGCAGCTGGTATCAGGGCTTCACAGGGGCTCATAGCCCCAAATCTGCCTAAAGAATGGACTGGAGGAAATGGAGGGTGAGTAGCAGGGACTCGCCAGCAGGGCTACTTCTCACCACAGCAGAAAGCAGAGGCCCAAGGAGGACGAGGCCAGTTCTGAGCTCTGTGTGCCAGGGAGATGACCCCTGACCCCACCCCAAAATGGGAATAGGACGACAGTGAAGCCCCGCAGCTGCTCCCCACTGCTGTGGCTCAGGCACAGAAACTGACTTCCACCATTTAAAATTCTCAAGCTATAACCAACACATCCAGCTCATTTCTTGACATTCCCTCCACCCACCCCAGGACAGGCAGACGTGCTCTTTCACCTTGAGAGCAGCGCTGCTTTCTCCCCGAGAATGTGGACAAGGGGTGGAAAGCGTTGGTAAGCCAGAAGTTACAGAACTTACAGAGTAGAAACACATAGATAGGAATGCTCCATGGTCCCGGGGCCTGGGTTGAAAGGCGTACATAAATGGAACCAAAGGCTACAGAATTTATGGTACACAAGTAAAGGCTGAGGAAACGTAAAAAGCAGCACCAGAGCAGCCAGTAGAATGGCACTTTCTGCTCGGATGGCTATCACTGAACACAGAGTCTGGGGATCACGGGTAAGCTGCAGCAAACCTACCAAAGTGGGAAGGACCCAGCGAGGAACAGCCTTAACCAGCGACCCAGGGCCCACCCTGGGGGCTCAGCAGAGCGGGTGGGGGTGTGGGCCAGGGCTCTCAGGCACACTTACTGCATTCAAATCAAGATTTTGCTTCTGATCTTCTTAAACAAGCATTATGAGGGAGATCAGTGTGGAATGGCACAAAAATAAACATATTTAGGATTACTTCCTCAGAACACATGCCCAGAGTATCAAAGGTGATCAGCAGGAGAGAACAGGCCAGAAAGAACTGTCTCACATTTAATTCATAAGACCAGGGAGAGGTAAGGATCGGGAAGAAAAATGTTATGGCAATGGATTAACACATTGAGAAAATCCCATCTAAATTCTCACCACAGATCATTCACCAAAACAAATGAAGCATTTTTGTAAGCTAACATCACAAGTTTTTAACATAATATTAAAAAAAAAACAGGAAAACATCAAGAGCAGCAAAGTGAATACTTACTGAAGGTCTGAAGGGGATTCGCTTTCCCGAAGGTCAAACAGTGACACTGTGTCTGAAAAGTAGATGGGTTTGAAGACACACACTTTAAAACGTTTAAAACTCAAAACTAAGTCATCAAAATCAAAACACAAGTATCTTGGGAGGAGCACCTGAAGGAGCAATCACAAGAGGACTATCCCAGCGCTACAGAAAGACTCACACAAATGGTTAAAACACTGAGACGCCCGTAGAAAAAGAATTAAGGGCAAAAGACCACTCGCAAAAGGAGAGATTGTGCACTTGGCCAGCAGAGGTGGTGCCCAGCCTCAGGGCTAAGGCAGCAGCGCAGACGAGGGGACCACTGTCAGAGCCATGCAGCCCCCACACCCGACCACCCAGTTGGCATGCTGCCGTGGCTGGTGGGGCATGGGGACAGGGGTTCAGAGCACAGAACACACCAACAGGGTGCCCAGCAGAAGGGCCCATCTGACCCCACGACCCTCAACCCAGGAATCCTACCTCTGGAAATCTCTCCTAAGGAATTCACCTACCTGTTCTTTTAAAAACTGTGCATAAAAATATTCATTATAGAGTGATATGGTAAAAGTAAAAAGGAGTGTAACCAAAAATATCCAAAATTCAAGTTCCAGACAGAGACTACGCAATAAAAATGGAAAATGTTTCAGATATATTAAGTAAAAAAAACCAGGACCCCAATTTTACATTATAAACATCAACCACTGTGCTAAAAATGTAAATTAAAAAGCTACCTACTGAAACATATTAGAATATGAACACTGACCTTCCCTGGGGAGAAGGGACTAAACGGAGCAGCCTCGGCAAAATGAGGACTGAGCCACGGACATGCCCACCGCGCCAGGAGCGGCAGGATGCCAGGGAACAGAGCCCTACTGCAGGACCAAGCACAGCGGGTTACTCACACCACAGGACATCTGGAACAGGCAGAACCAAGGCACAGAGATCAGGCAGAAGCTGCCAGTTGTGGTGGGGAGGTTGACTCAAGAGGGGCAGGAGGGAATCGGGGTATGGGGCCATTTCTCCATTTGACTTATGAGGATGGCTACAAGAGTCAATGTCTAACAGTGAATCTGTCATCTTTCTACACTGATGGACAGTGACTGAACTGGGGTATGGGTGGCGAGTTGATAATATGGGTAAATGTAGTAACCACATTGTTTTTTCATGTGAAACCTTCATAAGAGTGTATATCAATAATACCTTAATAAAAAAAAAAGAGTCAATGTCTACAAATAGTGTGCAGCACCTTCCAGTGGGATCCCAGAGACAATCTGGCAGTCAGCACCAACAGTCTCCTAGCATGTTGGCATCTGGCAGCCCAGTAATCCGACTTCTAGATCAGCCTAGGAAAAAACGAGAGCTGTGTTCCAGTACATACAGGTGGTCATGGCAGTAATATTTACAGAAAAAAGGTAGCATGTCCAACAATAAATGTCAATACATTTGATACAGCTACCCAAAAGAAGTTACTGTTGGATGTGTGATGGCACACTGAATTCTTCTACTATGGCTCTGTGCTTTCCAGAGTGCTCTTCATGGGCATGTGTCCCAGTCACTAGTGTTGTGCACCAAACTCTCCCATAAAAATATTTTGAAACATATCTTTCTGAAACATATAAAGAACATCTTAATAATCTTGGGGTGGAGATGAGTTTCCTAAGCATGGCAAGAAACCTAGAAATAATACTTATCTTTAAAAATAATAGTAACAGATTTTACTAAAAAAAAATTACAATAAAAGTCAAAAAGACTGATAAAAAATACTTGGAGCATGTGTGACAGACAAAAGGTTACCCATCCTTCATACAGCAAGAATTCTGACAAACCAGAGTCCAACCCCCAAAAAGAGAAGAGGGTATAAACCAGCAATTCTGCAGGAAATACAAATGCAAATGAAAAAGACACTCACTCACCTCATCACTAAGGAAGTGCAAGATAAAGTGAGAAAGACATGCTGTCAGCAAAGGTCACAAAGACTGGTGCCATTCCAGAGGGGGCCCCACACACATGGGGGAAGCAAAGCCAGCGATACCTGAAGGCATCAGGCATTACCTACTGCAGTGCTAACACATACTCATCAAGGGGCCCCACTTCTGGGGATCTCTTCATGGAAACATGCAATTGTCCAAGGATGGTCACTGGAACAGTATTTATAATATCAAAAATTGCAAACAATGTTAATGTCCACCCATGGGGAACTTTTAACAAAATTTGGTGGGGTCACCACTTAGAGGCAGCCACTAAAATTGAGTAAGGAGTTTCCTATGTGCTGAAATTATGTATCTTGAGTAAAGTTGGCCATCTATATAGCATACAAATTCACACGTGTCCTGGAACATGCTTTCAAAATCCTGATGTGACTACATGTATGTAGAGGTATGTATACTCTAAGTGTCTCTAAACACAGTAAGAGAATCACCTTTGGCTAACCACAGCCAAGAGCCCTGTAAGGTAGGCTGCCTGACTGTGAGGGGATGAGCACTACACCCAGAGACACTCCTCAGGCACCGGGGCAGGGATGGAGCAGGGGACAACAGATGGAGCAGAGAACCAGTAAGCAGAAGGCCGAGACTGAAGTGATGGCGCCGAGGGCCAATCGCACTGCACAGGAGAGCACCCATCATCCAAAGGGGGAGTGTGGCGATTCCAAGGAGCCCTGCCAGACCCAGACTGAAGGCTTGGTCTGTTTAGGCCGTATGACACTGTCTCATGTTTGGATTTATTTCAATGAGTATTTTTGAATCAGGAGATTTCACATGAAAACACAAGCTGTTGGCTTCATTCATTAGAAAAATCCAAATCCTGGCCATACTCCCCACCAGCAACAAGCAGAAAGTCCAGGCCACCCAGCTCACTGCAGTCATCACCCAGGTCATGAAGCCTCCCCAGGCCAAAGCCAGGGCCAGGCACTGTCCATCAGCACTGCTATGTGGGGAAGCATTTCTCCACATAACATCACCACCACACACTTTTGAAAGGCAGGAGACCTGTGTGCAGCACATGGTGTCTGGGTCAAAGAGCCCCCAGGAGGTGGAAACAGGGACGTCACAGACATGGTCCTGCCTGTCAAATATAAGGACCAGTCTATGACTTCCACATGCCATCACCAGCATAAGCCAAAACCCTTGCTGGCCTTCTTGACCAAGACTGC
This sequence comes from Smutsia gigantea, assembly GCA_032199065.1. NCBI lineage: Eukaryota > Metazoa > Chordata > Mammalia > Pholidota > Manidae > Smutsia > Smutsia gigantea. The sequence goes on along the minus strand of JAVSCE010020100.1, from coordinate 47,902 downwards.
GATCCATCAAAACACTCTAAGGATCTCTCTGCAAGGCCACTCACAAGTAACAAACTAAATATTTGATTCAACTCACTCACTTCTACTTGTAGTTATGAAATGGGATTTCCTGTTACAAAAATATGTTAAATGAAGTGGAACTCTTAAGGCTTGAAGCTGAATTTTTCAAGCACAATGACTTGTAAATTCATCACTCATAATAAAAGAAATGAAAATTAAAACTAAGCTGAAATTTATCATCTATCACACTGATGAAAATTCAAAAGCCCGTCAACACACTGACGGTGACAGAGAACCAGGCATCGCAACTCTGCTGTGGTATGCAGTCTCTAACTCCACAGAGGATCCTAACCACTTAACAGAAGTATACATGCTCATACCTTGGACCCAGTAGTCCCACTATGAATTCCCTTTAAATACCCACGTCCAATTCGAAAATATGTAAGCACAAAGTTTATTCACCACGGCTTTACTTGTAAATGCAAAATAGTGGAAACAAACTACATGTCCATTTTCAGAGACTGGCTGGCTATGTCCATTCACTGGAGTACTCTACAGCTGAACAGAAGCCTAAGGAAGAGCTCCACGAACTGGTACTGAGCGAGTTCCAGAACATACAATTAGGTCAAATAAGCAAAGTGCAAAAGACAATATATGGGACACTACCTTTGTATAATAAAGGGGAGGAGATGGACAGTGGTATATCTTTCCTGCATTTTTCTAAAAACAAGATATCTGTGTATATACACATTTTTTCCCCAAACAAGTTCACTAAAAGAGTCTAGAGTAAGTGACACCTTCTAAAAAAGGAACTTTGGAAGAATAAGGTGTAAGTAAATGAGGCTGGTAGCGTTCCGGGGTGAGTGTGACACAGCAGCAAGAGGGGAAAAGAGAGACACTTCAAAGTATGCCACCTTGTACCATTTTGACTCTTAGAATCAGGTTAAAGTGTCAGTCACTTTATCAAGAATCAGTCAAAAAATAAAATTAAATCAATAAGGATGAACAAGTCCCTAAAACTGAATATAAACAGAAACAAACAAAGCTAACTCTGGGAAGGACAATATAATCACCAGTGGGATAAGGAAGGAAGAACTCCAGGTGCTGGAGGAAAACTCAGAGTCAGTCAACATCAGCTCATGGGCTTTTCTTTAAACCCCTGTCCAAATTCTGCCCAGTGAAACGGCCTAAAATCCATGGCATCCTAGAAGAGCACAGGGACCCTGGGGCAGCAGGCCACAGTGGGCAACAAGTAGAAACTCTGCAGAACACGCAGCTGTGCAGGCAGCCTGGGAAGTAAGAGCAAGAGGGTGGGAGATTGTAGGACAGCAGTTCCCAGCTCCACTGACCATCTCCATCTTTGAAGAAATAAAGTCATGCCCTCCTTATCATCATTTGATTTCAAACTGAAGTCAATGTTGGGACCAATGACAAATCAAGGGACTAAACCACATAAAGCTTCTCCTTTCAATGTGGATTCTACACAGATGCCAATGACACACTCACACTCCAGAGCCAGCTACCTGGTAAGGCTGGCAGGCCTGGAAAATGGCTCCAGTGGGTGAGAAGGCAGGGTATGATGGAGCTCAGGGCCCCAAGGCAGCGGTGTGGCCAGCAGTCCACACAGCCTATGCACGGCTGCAGCGTGCCCCATGTTGGCCAAGTGGGCTGGACCCTGTGGACCCCCAGGCACCACTGCAGGCTTCGGTTTTGTGAGAAGCAGCTCATGGAGAGTCAGGCCAGGGTGAGCTGAACCCCATGAGCACAGTGGTGGCAGCTACACCACCAGGCCCTTCAACACCCCAAACACCTCATGTAACAGCCTTCTTTTCCCAAAAATACAGTACAACCCTCCAGAACTTCCCTCTGCAGAGTGCTCTCTGCCCTCCACTCGTGGGAACCTGTGTTCAAGGCTTTTTATCAGCCATGCAGCATGCTCACACTCCCTAAGTAATTAGGCAGACCAAGAACTGAACAACTGCCCTTGCCTAAAAGAGCTTAAAAAAAGGGGGGGCCTAAAAATACTGAAACAAATAACTTTCATTCACCTTGAAATGTTCCCCAAAATGTTTAAAAGATGGATGGAAGTGTGAAAGCAGGGAAGACTGCAATGTCTAATAGAAAGTAGGTGGTGGGTACAAAGGTGCTCACTGTCAAATTCTCTCAGCCTCTGTTCACTTTTGAAATTTTCATAGTTAAACGTTACAGGAAAAAATAATTTCTATGTAAGTGGTAATACCCAGATGTCACTTTACAAAAGACAACTTTAGCAAGAGTCTCATATACTAATAAAACAGTCCTTCTCCCACCTTAGAGTAGATTAGGAAGGTTCCAAACTAGTACCTAAAATATACAGATTCCAACTCAGAGCTAATCTGAGCTGTGAGACTGTGTGCTATTATGGAGACCACCTGAACTGCTTGGGAGCTGAGGGCTGGACCAACATGTGACACACCTGCCGACGTAACAGGCTGCGGTGCCGTGTGAAAAGTCGTGGCAGTGGTGGCAGGTTCTGGGCCTGTGGATCAGAGTCCCAGACCAGACCAAGTGGAATCTATCTCAACTTGAGAGAAACATTCAAGACAAATTGAAGGAGTGCTTCCTCAAACACCAAGAACGCAGCCACCACCTCCTGGTGACTCGGCAACAGCTGCTCAGCCTCTTTCTCCATGGCTGCCCTAAGCTGCCTGTTTAGGCATCTCTCCCTTAATCACCCAATGAGACTTTAGTACAACAGCTACACTATATACTTGCTGAGGTACCATGACCCCCAGGGAGGTCACAAACCATCGTTATACCTGTCATGTTTTCACCCTCCTCCCAAGAACCAATTTTCACCCACCCGCTCATGGGGGATATCACCCTGGTGGAGGACAGAGGTTCTGATGTACAGAAAGAAGCCCGGGAAAATGGACAACCAAACTGGTTAGTCCTGGGGAGCAAGTCACAACGAGAAAGAGCAAAGAGGGGCTGTGTGGCCTTCTGTGCTTCTGTACATCTGAACATCAGACCAAGAGGCCAATTCACGCGTTACTTGTATTAAAAGGCTGGCAACAACCCAAATGTCCTTCAACAGGTGGATGGACAAGCTGTGTCCACCCACGCCACAGAACACCCTCAGCAACAAAGAAACCAGCTCGTGATACACTGCATGCAGCACTGCCTGAGTCTCGGACGCCTTCTGCTCAGTGGGAGAAGCCAGACTCAAGAAGCCCCTGCTGCGGGCATTCCCTCACCTGACTCCCTGGAAAAGACTCCCAGGCAGAGATCGATGTTGCCAAGGGCTGGAGGGATAGTAGTTTGAGGTGAATGAACTGTTCTGGATGCTCATTGCTACTGAAATTACAAACATTTGTCAAAACTCTCAGAATCCTACACCAAAAAGTGACTACTGTGTGTAAATTTGTAAAAAGCTAAGGGAAATGGCAAAGCAAGCACACACACTTGCCCTTCCACTGGGGATGTAAGTAATTCTTAAAATTTATTTCTACAGTATAACAACGTACCAGAACAAGATAACAGTTTCTGTTGTCCACAAATAAAGCAGGAACCATGGAGGGGCAGAGGTGAGGTCACAGGCCCAAAGGACGTCCCCAGGAAAACGCCAAGGGCCAGGGCCTTGACTCTTGACGGGTGGGCACACAGTACCCGCCCAGAGGCTGAGCAGCACAGCCAGGCTCCCGGAGGAGGATGCTGTTCTTCCCATGAGAAAGGTCGACTGCTTGCCCTTGGCAGAGAGAAGAGGAGGCCCTGCCCGGTGCACACGGCCACAGCACTGGGTCTGCCAACCCTCAGGGAACACCAGCCCTATTCCAGTTGTGTACCCCAGAGCCTGAGCTGGGCAACTCCAAACTCCCTGACAGGGAAGCAAAGGTTCCTTCCCATGCAAAACAAGCACTGAGACATAAAGGGGGTGGGGGGACAGACAGCACCAACAGAACTCCCTGCCAGAAAACAACAGCCAGACCAACTCTGGGAGGCTGCCACTGCGGGGTGCCCAATCTCACATAGGGCCTCTGGAGGGCAAGGTCAGGTAGCTGAACCCTTCCTTGCTTGACCCTCTCAAACGCTCCCACCTGCAACTGACCACCCCAACTCCACCCACGGCAGACCTGAACCACTCCAAGAGCCAATCTCTAACTCACAGCACCCCTACAATTATTAATTACCTGTTTGCATAGGTCCCTAAGAACCCGCCTGCTTTTAGACAGTAATTTGTTCATGAACTCATTTACTCAGCATATACTTAGGACCCTCATCCCATCACACACCACTGAAGCACTGGGGTACAAGAGAGAACAGAGCACAGTTCCTGCCTCCAAGAAGAGGGCAGCCAGGTGATAAGCAGCAAGGAGCACCAGGCAGTAAGGAATGACAAAGCTCAGGCAGACAGAGGGCTGGAGCCAGTGAGCCAGGCAGGCAAGGTGCTGGGCTACTCAGGAGACTCTACAAAGAGGGACTTCTAGAAAGAAAACTCAGTGACAGACCCAAGGCATGCAGGACCTGAGGCTCTAGTGAGGCCCTGAGCCAGGTGTGTGGCTGGAGCCCAGGGACAGGAAGTGGGTGCAGACCTGGTCACAAGGGGCTTCATAAACTGCCTTCAGGGCTTAGACTAAAGTGCTCTGACTTCGGTTCTAAGAAATCACCTGGCTGCTCTGATATCTGCTAGGCGGTTCAGGTGAGCAGGGAGAGCAGAGAGAAGGTCATCAGAATAACCAGGTGAGAGATGACATGGGGGCTGAATGACAGCTGTAGCCAAGAAGACAGTGCGGAGCAGTTGGGCTTGAGATCCATTTTGAAAGTGCTGACAGATCAGATCTAAGACATGGAAGAAATGCAGAGACCACCCACAAGTTCTGACCCAAACAATTGGAAAAACAGAGCTGCCCCCAACTGAGATTTTGTAGCATGTAAGAAGCAGGTGTCACACAAGGAAGAGTGGTGGTTTGGAGCAAGAAGATCCAGCCTGGAGATACACATTCAGAACATGTTGACATGTGACCTAACAGTCATAACACAATATGAGATCACCTGGGTGTGCAGACCAGAGAGGAAGTCTGAGGACTGCAGGTAGAGGAACAAGCAAAGAGGCTGTGGGGCGGCAGCCAGCAAGGTAAACGAGTGGTATCTTGGTGCCCCAGGAGATGAGTCAAAATGGCTATGAGCAGCCCAACACTACTGATGGGGACTCAGCAAAGTGGTGACACCCATAGCCCAAGAGACACTTGTTTCTGAGGAGAGGTAAGACCAAAAGCTCAACGAGGGTGATTCAAGAGAATGAGAAGGCAAGATAATGGGGACACGGAGTACACAATTCTAATTCCGTATAAAAGGAAGCTAGGACCTAGAAAATGTCGCTGCAGGGAGTGTATGTTGATGGGGATGCTTTGGAGAGAAGATAAACTGACAGGAGGACAAGCACATGAGAGCCATGGCCTGGAGTGGGCAAGAAAAGGTGGGCCTGATAAAGGAGATGGTCCACAGATCCTACAGCACTATAGCAGTTACTGCACAGAACTTAACGACAGGATCACATAACTACCTTTTTAAAAGTATATAAAATTACACTATACAATCCCGATTGTAAAAAAAAGTTACACAGAACAAGGGGCCATAAACAAACTGTAAATTGTGCTTATCTCTGGATGGTAGATGATTTAGAAATTTAAAATGCATTTTAACATTCAAAGAGCATATTTATTAGTTCCACTAAAAAAGTTTCAAAAACCATTTTATTGTACATATCATGTAAAGAGTACAACAGAAAATGCAAATAAAAAATAACACTCATCTATAATCCCAGGGTTGAGCACTATTAGCATTCTGCTATGCTTTCTCTGATGAGGTCACATCTGGGCAGAGACCACAGAGCCACAGATCTCCATGGGCAAAGTGTTCCAGGCGGCGGGGCGGCCAGATAGCCGCGCCAGTGGGCAGGTAAGGGGCCCAGGCCACAAGCACCCGCCTAAGTCAAAGGCCCTGGGCTTGAATTTGCCCCCGCTGTCCCTTGCGGAGCGGTCTGACAAACCACCTTCCCACCGCACCTGTGTCCACAGCTACGCAGGAGGGGAGGCCCGAGCGGAGAGCCCGCTAGGGGTGGCGGGAATCCCAGCCGCTGGAGGTGGCGGAGGTCTCAAGACCGCTGAGGGAATCCTAGCCCGCTGGAGATGTATGTGGAAAGGGGTCCCAGCCCACTGGATGTAAGGGGGCGGGGTTCCTCTCCGCTGGATGTGTGTGCGGTGGGGGGTGGATTCCAGCCCGCTAGATGTGTGGGAGGAGGTTCCAGCCCACTGGAGAAGTCCGCGTCTGGATACCCAGCACCAAACACAGCGCCGGGCCCCAGCTGACTTTCATGCCAAGAGCTGGAGGGCCACACAGTGTCCGACCCTCAGCCCCGCCGCCTTGGTGACCCCCAGTCCCGCAGCCCCCGCCGTTCCTCACGGCCCCACGCCCCCGGTAAACCCCGCGGCCGCGTCCGAGCGCCTCCAGGGGGCGGGGCCTCAAAAGAGGGCCGCACGACCACCACCCACACCCTTCACCACCCCCGCCACGCCCACCTACCCCGGGCCTGAGCCGAGTCCTGCTGGGGTTGCGGGTCGAGGCTGCGCCGCTCCGCTCGACACATCCGGGCCCGCGGGCGCAGGAAGCGGCGGCGCGCCCGCTACGGCGAGCCGGAAGGACGCGCACAGAGCCGGCAGCTGCGCGAAGGCGACGGGTGTGACGTAGACGGAGCGGGAGGTGACGAGACGGCCGGGAGGGCTAGAGAGGCCGAGCGAGGGGGGCGGGCCGATAAGCCGGCCACGGGCCCGGGCGCTGGCGCGCGGAGGCCAGCAGGGGGCGCGCAGCGGGGGCGGGCTGTGTTCCCGCAGACGCTGCCCGCCCGGAGAAGTGGGTCCCACCCCTCCGCCCTGCACGTTTAGGGGTGGGCAAGGGGAGTCGCCGGGTTTGCACGCACTGGGCCCCTCCGCAAGGTGCTGGACACCATGCGCACCTGTAAAGGAACGACGTGGCCCGGGCCCCACCCCACACGCAAGCGGACTCAAAGCGGATGCGGGACTAAATGTGAGCTGGGATGGTAACGGCCTCAGGGCAAGACACAAGTGTAAACCCTCACTACCTTGGATTACACAGTGGATTCTTAGGCCAACACCGAAAGTACAAGATCAAAAGAAAGACTACATACCCTGGACATCTTCAAAACAAAAAACTTAAGTGCTTCAAATGACACCATTAAGACAACCCACAGAATTGGAGAAAACACCTGATAAGGGACTTGTGTCCAGAAAACGTAAAGAACTTGCAATTCAACAATTAACCTCCAAATAAGATGAATAAATAAGCACCACAAAAAGCTGTGCAGCATCTTCAGGGACTACGGAAATGCACACCAAAACCACAATGAATACCACTTCACACACTAGGATGGCAGGAATCAAGCAGATAATAACAAGTGTTGGGGAGGAGGTGGAGAAATGGGAGCCCTCCTACACTGCTGGTGGGAATGTACAATGATGCAGCCACTTTGAAAAACAGTTCTTCAAAAAGTTAAACATGGAGTTAAGGTATGACCCAGAAATTCCACTCCTGAGTATAGGCCCAAGAGAATTAAACACAAATATCTGAACAAAAACCTGTACATAAACATCCTGGGCATTATTCACAATAGCCAAGAAATTGAAACAACCCAAATTCCCTTCAGCTGACAAATGGGTAGATAAAATGTGGCATATACACACAATGGAATACTACTCGGAAAAGAAAAGGGGGATGAAGTATTGACCCATGCGACAACATGGATGAACCCTGAAACATGATGCTGAGTGAAAGAAGATAATACAAAGGCCACAAAGTAGATAATTCCTTTCATATAAAATATATAGATCAGCAAATCCATAGAAATGGAAAGTAGATTATCATTAGACAGGAGGACCACAGCCTTGGGAAGGAGGGCAGGGAGGGGAGACAGGCTTGGAGCTGCATTCGGGGGCCCGAGTGGGGAGTCCTGTTTCATGCCTGTTTCCCTATAAAATGAGAGTCGAGCCCATCTGCTGTGAAAGTCAATGGCCCACCCAAGGAGCAAGTGGAACAGTGAGGGAAGTGCCAAGGACCCACTCACAGTGGGCCCCCAGGTCTGTGGGGCTGTCAGTGACTGGATGTAGGCTAGGCTGAGCGTGTGGTTCTCTTCCAACTCAGGGGCAAGCTTGCAGGTGGCCAGAGGCTGGAGGAAACCATGCTGGGGGCTTTGCCATGCCAGGGCAACAGTGTCAAGTAAGCAGAGTTCTCGAGATGTGGAACTGTGGAATCTAAGCTGGAGAGGCCAGGAGGAAGGATTGCAAGAGAAGAAAGGAGGGGTCAGTGGATGGGAGGTGGTGGCACCTGCCAACACAGCAGCTCACAAATAACTGGGGGCGTGCTGCCCCTGGTGGCAACACTGAGCATCACAACAAAGATGGGGGTTTCCCCTCCTGTTCAAACTGACAAAAAAAAAAAACAGTACTGTAAATCCCCAACTTAGAATTTAATTCCCATACACTGGATACTGAGCTCATGCGAGACAATGGGTTTGATGAATCCTTTGCAGCGGCTGCTTTGATGAGAGCTTTTCATTTTGATAAAGAGCAATTTATTAAATTTTTCTTTTGTTTAGTGCTTGTTACATCCTAAGAAATCTTTGCCTACCCTGGGCTTGATGGTTTCAGCTTTCATACTTAGGTCTATGACCCGTCTGGAATTAACTGAACCATTTTTAAAAGAACATTCTACCTCCAGTTGAATTGCCTGGGTGTTGATTGGCTCTTTCAACCTTCATCCACCTCCTACTTGGTGATATTAGAGAGTTAAAAATTACACCTGCCAGACTCCCTCATGGCAAGAGTCCCAGCTGAGATGTAGGCCCCTCTTTCTTGCCCCATTTGTTCAAGACAGGAGGTGCCCCCTTTTTCCTACTGCTCCTAGCTGGCTTGATGCCTGCAAGCCAGGTGGATAAATGCAAGACTCTCCTGCAAGGGAGGTCCAGCATAGGGTGGCCATCAACTCAGAGCCAAGGACAGTGGTGGCTCCTTGCCCTGAACCCCTCACCCTGGGCTGCAGCCCTGGGTGTGTGGCCACAGTGGGGGCTCCAGGCCCTCCTACGCCCTGGCTCCAGAGGCAGCATCAGAAATAGGAGCTGCCTTGGTGGGTCAGTTCTGAATGGTCTTGGAATCATTCCAGCAGTCCCGGTCCAAAAGCAGATCCTTGAGGCACCCCTCCCTTCCCACCCAATCTGTAAGCCCCAAATTTCCTATAGAGAATGTCTGCATCACTAAACATGCAGAGTTTGTTTTCAGGACCAGACCATGACACTTGTCCTCTCAGACCTGCCTAACTGCAGTTTCCATACACAGACAATAGATTCTGAATGGCAGATTCACATGCACATCTTCCCCACTGACCAGTGTGGGATCTGGCCAGGCAGCCATGTGGCAGGGTGGCAGCCCCTGAGCTCCTCCCTCCTCCAGGGATCCAGGACAGGGAGCCCGAGTGGGAACCAACATGTGACTCGGGCTCTGCTTCCCCACTATGCCCTTGGGATACGCTGCCTTCTATTTGAATCAGCTAGAGTTGGCATCAGCCCGATTGTGCAGAGCCTGACCCTGACTCTATTGCCTTCCACATTCAAAGAAGCATGAGACCCAATAAAAAGCTGGCCCCAAGACCAGCTGCTCCCTGGTGCTCTGGAGAGTGGGGACAAGCACTGTCATACAACATTGGCAGGGATCCAGGTCTGTCCCTTGGCGGATGGCAAGAGCTACTGTCAGACAGCCATTAGAAAGCCCTCAAAAAATCCGACCCTGTGCCTAGGCACACTCACACGTGTGAACAAGGGTGTACAGGATGGCCGTTTGTAAAACCTGAAGGCTGGACAGATGCCTATAAGCATGATGGGGAGTGCAGTCTACATGATGGGCTGCCTGTGTGAACAACACAGGTTTTTGTGGCCACACATATGCTGAGTTGAGAATGGTGAGTCCGCATGCATTGTAAGCTGTCATCCTGGTGAAGAGAAGTGTCCATCGGGCTCTTCTATGCACAGAGCTCTCTGCAAGAAGCCTGAGGGAACTGCAAGACTAGGGGCCTCTGGAGAGATACTGGGACCTAAGGAGGCAAGCATCTTTGATATACTTTTTCTCCAAGTAGATGTCATGTTCCCCTGGACCCTACAAGGTGATTTAAACAGTCACTCACATTACCTGGGTCGTAACGGGGAGCTTCTAGAACAGTGGCCTGATTGGCCCGCCAACCAAGATGGTGGAGCCTGTCGTGGACAGAGCCCACAGTCCCAGCAGTCATTAGGTTCTGCCCTAGGTAGTGACTCAGCAGCCCTGGCTATCACAGGGAACATGAACATGCTGAAACAGTACCTCTCCCCAAACCCACCCTCCCAATCTCCCCATGTTCATGGCTGCTCATCAATTCCTCAAACCCAAAGCCCAAGTCAGCCTTAAGCCCTCCCTCCTGTCCCCAGTCCACCACAACAGCAAGCCCCACTGCTTCTCTGGCCTCAGCCACCCACTCTGCCCACCACGCCTCCCCAGGCCACCACCAGTGTCTTGCAGTCTTCCTGACCTACTCACCTCACCCCGTCCTCCACATGGGAACAGTCCCTCAAAGATCCGTTCCCAGCCCCATGGTGCACGCAGGTGCCCATGCACAACCATGTGCCCACACCCATGTCACATATTAAGTACACAGGCACACACTCAAACCACCATACATGTCGCATGCATACACACAGGTACACACACCACATGCAAGCATGCACCCATGTGTGCACGTTACCCATGTACGCACACCTCCCTACTGCCGCAGAGTTGCCATTTGCTTGCCCAGTGCCAGATTCCCCCTTCCTTGCTAAGAGGTCCCTGCTGTTCCACGTAGCACTGGGAGCCACTTCGTGAAAAGCATTTCCATCTCCCTTGCAGCTACAGGGGACTTGCCTCTCTGGCCAGCGAGGGAGGGAGATTGCTGGCAGGTCTCCTGGGAGAGCACACTCGGGGACACCGAATGATAGGCCCCTCCTCCTGCCCTCACCCCTCCCATGGGAGGTTGGGAGCACTGGGGTGATTGGACCAGGACGAAGGCCACGTGCTGAGGCCAGGTGGACAGAGAGGAAAGCCCTCCTCCAGCATCAGGACCACTGCACTGGGTCCAACCACCAGCCTGCTCTTGTCTGCGCCACTAGTCGAGCTCCTGGAAAGGCCTCTCACAGCTGGGCCTGCTCTGACCTCAGCCTGCAAGAGCCAAGAAGTGTGTCCTGGCCGGGTGCCCACACACTCGCTAGGCCGCCTGCTCACTGTGGTTCTTGCGGAGAGGGGGGCACAGGGTGCGTCTTCCATCTCTCCAAAAAATGTGAACAAAGGAGCAACTATGCAAAGTTTGTACTTATTTAATAAGAAAATCGCTTCTTTAAAAAAATAGTGTCTTTACACACTAAGGTGCACATAGCTGACACAAGAGCTGAAAAGACATTCACACAGGTTCTCCTGGGGTGAGCACAAAATGCTGCAGGTCTCAGGGTCCTGAGGTCATGAGGCTACGCCGAGGCTCTCCCATCTTGGGAGGAGTGCGGCCAAGAGCAGCAGTGGCATGCTGCAGGCTGACTCAGTTCGCCCCAGAGGGCGGGCACTTCAGTCGCTGTCTCCATCCCCTTCGCTGCCTTCCAGGGGGCTGGGGACCTGTAGAACGAGAGCAGACGAGGCGGCTGCGGGGGAGCATGCTGCCCCGAGAAGCGGGCTGTCCACACGGGCTCAGCAGCAGCAGCCTGCCCCATTGGCAATGAGGGGGAGCCTTTGTTCTCAGGCAGACTTCTTGGCTTTCTATCTGGGTCAAGGACCTGGCTTGAGCAGGGATAGCCAGGGGCTGCAGACAAGGGGGTCTTTAGTGGGTGTCTTCAGAGCCCCAGGGATGCAATGTCCTCAGGGGAGATAAAACTGGACAAGGGCAGGCTCCTCAGCAGTATGTAAAGATGGCAGATGGCAGATGGTCAGAGCCCCTGCTAGTGGGAATCAAGGAGAGGGCAAAGACTGACCCCCAGTCACATACGCTCCATCTGCCATTATTACATATAACCACCAGCACTGAGAGTGGAAGACTTCACATAAAATTCTGGAATGCCAATTTCTCTTAGAAAAGTCTGAGCTCTGACAGCACTGGGCACATCTTTGTGGCCACCACTGACTGTTCTGAGCTGCAGCAGCCTTTCAGGTAGAACCAGAGCTCTGTTTGCCAGTCTGCCAATCCCAACCACCTCCCTGACGCTGACTGCCTTTATCACCTGACCTATGCTCCTGCTTTTCTTATACCTGGCTCGCTTCACTTGCTTACTTTTCCTGGATGCACCTGGGTTTACAGCCTAGGTATGGAGTAAGGACAATGTTTTTCTGGATATCTAGCCAATGACAAGAAATCTCCCAGAGCTCCACATGAGAAGCTCACCCTTTGGAAACCTGCTGGGCCACCACAAGAGAACACGGGCTTTGGGGACATCCCTCACCCCCTATAAAGAACTGACAACTTCAAACTGCTATCAGCTCCACTGCCTCCAATCACCGATGCTCTGCTCCTAAAATACAGTTGGCAGGTAACTCATGGAGGAGCTGCACTTCAGACAGCTCGCTGTGGGCCTCTGACAGCAAGCCTAGCGGCCAAGTCTGTGCAGCAGGGCCAACTGACAGCTGGAGCCCCAGGACCCAGAACGCCCTCCCTTGCAGATGGAGGGCACTGTGGCCCGGGGGGATGCTGCCACAATGAGTGAAGAGTATCCGGGCACCTCGCCTCAAGGAACCTTGCATTCTGGAGCAGGTTTAACAACAGACACTAAGGAAGCAGCAGTGTCAGCCCAAGAGTACCCCACTGTCCTCTCCCCCTCACAAACGGGAAGACAAGCTACTGAGCGTGTCCTTTGCCCAAGATCACCAAGTGCTGAGCAGGAAGCGAGTGCAAGGCAGTGTTCTGGGGTCACCAGCCACCCAGTCTAAGGCCCTGGCCAGCTCCTCCCTCTGCTGTGTAACCTTTGGGGCGGGATGTACATTCTGTGCCTCAGCTTGCTCATCTCTGCAATGGGCACAACGCCAGTGCCAAGCGGGTTAGCAGCTCAGCCACAGACAGGGCAGATGCAGGCACGCAGTTGGCCAAGCTCCTGGAAGGGCCCGTGCCAGCCCCCAGCCCCACCTTGGCATCGGGGCCAGCTGCCGCATGAGCAGTGGCACTGAAGTCATGCATGGGCAGGGTGCTCAGCCACAGGGACATGGACCGCTCGTGGCGCTCGGTACTGATGATCGTGGGGTAGATGTGCTGCTCCTTGAAGGCGGCGACCTCTGCCTCCTCGCGTGCCCAGTCCAGAGGCTCATGCAACCCGTCGCAGCCGAAGCGCTGGTTGTACTTCTCGAAGTGCACCCGCTCCAGGACGAGGCCCAGCCCTGGTGCCTTGGGCACATCCACTTTTGCCTCCCCCCAGCTGCGCTCCAGCACGCTTTCAGGTGCATAGCCCTTGACGATGGCTACCACCAGGCCAACCATCTTCCTGATCTGGTGTGTCATGAAGCTCTGCCCCTTCACCTTGATCACTGCAAACTCCATGCCCTCACGCACGAAGGGCTCCTCGCAGAACATGTCCAGGATGTAGCGCCGGGCGCTGGGCTCCCGAGGCCCCTTCTGCGAGGTGAAGTTGTGGAAGTTGTGCGTGCCCTTGTAGCAGGCAAGGAGCCGGTTCACGTGCTGCAGAGTCTCTGCACTCAACCGGTACGTCTCGTCCTGCAAATCATGGTCCTTGTGGGCAAAGGCAAATGTGGGCAGCATGTAGAAGTAGGTCCTGGCATCACATTTGTTCTTAGAGTTGAAGCCACCTGTGACTCGCTTCACTCCTGCAGAGGCAGCAAATGAGGAGAAAGGCCTGTGAAGCCCACAGCACCCAGCCCAGGTCTGAGCGTTGGCACCATGCCTCCCAAGCATGGGCAGGTCCTAGCAAGACCCACTCTTAGGCACTAAACCTTAACCCCCCGAGATGCTCCATCACAGAATCAAACAAACCCACACAACATAAACATCGGCATTTGTTGAAACCTAAGGTTAGTGAAGGTAGAGGGAAACGCATGCCTGCCCTGCACTGACCCTGGATGTGAATGGGCACAGCCATCTGTGGAGAAGCCTTGCTTCCGACCAGAAGCCTAACTCTGTCCTGACCTGTTCATTAGCACTTACTCTACAGAGAGGCCACAGAGGCAGCAGTGTGTTCAACAGCCCTAAGTGGAAACTGAGTCCAGCGACAGAGAAGTAATGAGATACACTCTAGAACGTGCATAGGAGGAGATGGCAAGTCTCCAGGCACCAAAGCTCTCTCTCCTCTGAGAAACTCAGTGACTTCAGGCTAACAGCAATGATATAATTGATATAATAATCATATTCAATAAACACTGTGTAGTAGGTCTTCTTCACAGGATAAAGAACTACATGCAAGGGATTCCATTCATGAGAAACACAAGAATAAATGTGCACATGCGTACTGGTATAGGAAATTTCTGGCAGAACTGCAGGACTATTAGGGGGAAGGCTTCCAAGAAGCACACCTTCTGTCCCTGTACATCCTACGCCGGCAAGTCTCCTTGGGCAGTGGGTGAGGTCCTGGCCAGGACAGCAGGTCCACCCACGCTACAAGGATTCAACCTCACAGGGAGTCTGACTTAGGGCCAAACTTTGGTTTCCTACTTATGAGGGTCCTAGGCCCTCGCAAGCAGCCACGCGCCTCCAGGCAGTGCCCATTCCGCCTGGGGTGGTGGGTCAAGGTCATGGTAATCTTGGGCACATCTGCGTTGAGCTCCTTGTTTTGCTTCTACCATCATGTTTGATTTTGGGGTAATTTCATTTTTGTTTTAAGAATTCAATTTCATTAACACTGAGCATCACGCATATGCTTTGTGTGCAACACCTCAGTTGTGCCAACATCACAGCTATGGGAAAGCTGACAGGTGCTGGCAGGAGCCTTGTCACTGCCAGAAACAAGAGCTACTGTCCTGGTCATGTGCCAGAAGTGGTGCTGACTTTGGAAATAATCGTCCGTGGGGTGTGCTGCTATCTCAGCAAAGCTGGAGAAAAATTTGTGGGATCTAAAATATCTCCCTGGGAACAAATGGTAAGAGCCATCAGATGGGACTTGGAGAGGATTTACTCAGGAGAGAATTTTCCTCACAAGGCAGAGGAAGACCACAGTCTAATAAAAATAAAACTATTACACTAAAAATAAACTCAATAGTGAGCTAAGTCATCAGCAGCAAGGGCTACTGGCTTTGCATTAAGAATTCTACTCAAGACCTGTGCCAAGTGTTCATAGCAGCGTTATTTGTTATAGCCCCAAACTGGAAACACCCATGCCCCTCAGCAGGTAGACAGATAAAACAATTTATGTTGTACCCATATAACAGGATACCATGCGGCAAAATGAGGGACAGACTGGAAACACAAGCAGTACAACTCAGTGAAAGAAGCCAGGCAGAGAAAAATATGCTCACATAAAACCCTGAAAATACAAACCAAGCTAGAGGCAGAAAGCAGACCAGTAGGGCCTGGTGAGGAAGGTGAGGGAGGGTCACAACCTTTGGGGTGTAGGAGGGGCTCACTGTCCTAACTGGGTGGCTTCACAGATGTACACGTGTAGCAGAACTTCGCAATTATACGCTTAAAAATGCAGTTTATTATACATCAATTACACTTAATTTTTTAAAAGCTTTAAAGTATTTTAACTGGCTGTTTAAGAAAGAATAATAACGTAGTGTGGGGTTTGGAACCTAAGTCGATGTAAAGGGTATGTCCACCATAGCGCCAAAGGTGAAGGGCGATGTGATGTTTTACTACCTGGTCCTCCTCAGAAAAAGTGTGCCAACCATTGCTTTAAACTCCTAACTAAACTAACACAACTAAACAACTACAGTGAGTTACAGCTAACAAGGCAACCAAGGTGATAATTAAATGCAATTACAGCAGCAGACAGGAAGGCCCATGCTGGCCACCAACTCCACGGCAGAGTCAACAGGATTAAAATGAGAAGACCTAGAAGCCCACTTATTAGACCTGTCACAAAAGGCAGTGTTGCAGCCTTCACTTTACCAGACCTGGACTTTTGTATCCAGTGTTTGGTTAAGCCAAGGCCCGCAAAGCACCAGGGCACTGCAAGGAGGCTTTCCAGGCTGTGTGCCCAGTGGAGTCCCTCTGGGAAGAGGCGGGACCTCAGCCCACCTGGAATAGATGGCCCGATGACCGGCCGCCGACCAGCCCCTATGCGGCGGGAATATGGTGAGGGCCGGCCAGTGCAGCCCCCACTGCTGGGCTGCCAGGCTTACCCAGTATCCGAATGTGAGATGGGAGGTGGCTGTTGATCTTTTCTAAAATGCCATCGATCAGCCACACCTTCAGGGACACCACCTGGCCAGCCGCAGACACGCCCTGCAAAGGAAGCAGAACAGGCGGGAGGGCAGGCTGGGCCTTGCTCTGCAAGCAGGTGTCGGCCAGGGAGCATGCAGCCGCCCAGCCCTTCACTAGGAATCTGCTTTAGAAAGGTATCTACAGTTGATGGCTCCGGGTGAGCTGTGTGGTAAGTTACAGTGAGCACGGGGTGACCTGTAAAACGTTACAAATGACGTCATACCCAACAGACAGACACAGGAATAAACACGTGATATTACGCAGACAAGAAGTTAAGTCCCACCTTGGGTGTGACCCTCAGCAACTTGAGAAAAAAGAAAATGCCGCCCCAGATGCCGGAAGTCTGAGGCCAGCACAGGAGAGCACGGTAGACACCCGTGTTCCCAGTTTTGCTATCGACGGTTTGTTGTGCTTCCACCTTGCAATCGCCTGTCTTACTTGACACCTGTGTGTACCTTTCTGTGAACTACACAAATATAGAGAGCAAACCCTTCAAAGAAACATAACTTCGCTGCTGTGGAATCTAGGAGTGTTGTTCACTGCCTTGTTCCTGGGACTTCTGAAAGCCTGAAATTTTTCCAAATAAAAAATTGGAGAGTACAGAGAAAGACAGACAAAAAATAAATAGGGGAGATGTTACACAGGCCAAATCCACCACTCCCGAGACCCACACCCTTCAATACAGAGGCATTGAGGGCGTCCAACAGGCTGTTCTGGAGCAAGGTGGAACAAGGTTATGGAACCAGTTTCATGGCATAACTTAAGACTTTTTTTTTTAATAAAATAGGATAAGAAGTATGTTATTACTATTATTCATAGTAAAAGTTATCACAACACCTGGTGAGGTTAGGCATTCTTCTCTTAAACGCTTTAAGTAGATACTCTGGGAAATACACAATGGATTTCAAAGATTCAATACAAAAAAAAAGGATGAAGATATATCTCATTGCTCTTCTTTTTGTATAAGTTTCATACTGAAATGGGAATACTCTGAATTTGCTGACAGGCATGGCAGATGGGCAAAGGGCTCATTTGGGATGATGACAGTGTTCTAAGATGAGCTGTGGGGACAGCTATACAACTGTGAAAACACTAGAATCCACTAAATTGTACAGTCAACAGGCAAACTGTATGGGAGTGAATTATATCTCAACTAAATCTGTTTTTTAAAAAATCTGAAACAGAAACTAACAACATGTTATCATTTGTTTGTCTGAGGGGCTGGATGCATGGGTGCTGACCAGTGACCAAGCCAGGACACATGCGTAAGCCAGTCAGACAGGACTCAACCTGTGAGTCTGAGTGGACAGTGCTGGGCCACACCCAGCCACAGCTCCCGAGTCCACGAGATGTGGCTAGCTGTGGTGTGCTCAATGTGGCATAACACTGGGTTTAAAGACTCAGTACACACATGCAAAGAATGGGAAATATATCCCTTGAGTCATTTTTTATATTGATTACATGCCAAAATAAGACAGTTTGGGGTGTACTGAGTTAAATACAGTTGATTACTAAAACCAATTTCACTCTCCCCTTCACAAAACTTAACATTTCAAGTGTGGCTTGCTGTGGCGGTCTCATGATCAGTGAGCCTGAGGTGGATGAACATAAAGCAGGAGATGCCGTGGCCACCATCCTACCTGTAGGGGCAACAGAGGAGAAAGCCCCGACTGAGCAGGCACAAAGTCCTGCCAGCAGAGAGCGCCTGGGCCCAGTCCTACCTGGGCTGGAAATACTCTTGAACATCTTAGTTACACAAGGTAACAGTGTTACCTTCTATCCACTTAGGCTGGTCTGATGTGTTCATATGTCATTTGTAACTAAGAGTCTTGACAAATAAAGACACTCAGGTGGACGTGGGACAAGGGCAGTCAGACACAACACAGACCAGGAGGTTCAGGTGCGGATCGCACCTGCAGCTGGTGGAGGTGGCCCTACCTTGTCTGTCCGGGCGCACCTCTGGAAGGACATCTTCCTCATGTCTTCACCATGATTCTCTGGAATACAGCCCGACCGCACCAGAGCGCAAACCAGGTCATCTTCGATGGTCTTGAACTGTGAGGACCCAACATTCCTCTGAGGGAAAGAGAAGAAAACAACTGTTTTCACTCCACTGCTGCCCACCAGCAGGGGCCTGGGCCTGTGCTGCCCCAGGGAGCCTACACCTGCAGCTGTGGGGACCCACTGCAGCACTTCCCCTTCCAAGGCAAGTGGGAAAGCCAGCCAAGGGCACCCACAGTCGAGAAGCTTCCCATCTGGGCAGCCAACAGCAGCTGTCACCTGAGACATCATTTCCTCCCATCTAGTCAAATATGAACCCCCAGATACTGCCAACAGGGACGGGTTTGGCATCCTGGCTTTTCCTGTGGCCTCCAGCCCATGGGCCCGGCCTGACCAGCCTCTCAGGATCAGCACATATTAGGAGACTGGAACTCCTCTGGAACCCCTTCCATGTGATCCCTCCTGGCTTGCCCTCGCCGTGGTCCAGGGCCCAAGGGACCCTGACTCTCAGGGAGACCACCCTCCTGGCCACCCTCAACAGAAGCCTTTCCCACACAAGAGGCACAAGACTGGCAGCACCTCACCAAGACTCACTGCACCCAGGGCAGGGCCTACCCTCAAGCCCCTATTCCCATTTGGGACAGTCATGTGGCTCCTCGAAGTTGGGGGGGGGCACAGCAGGGGGCAGGGCTGGGCCAAGAAGCAGAGGCACAAAGCAGCAGAGGCAGTCTATCTGACCCTGCCAGGGCTTGGAGCTAAGAAGTGATACAATGTTCCCCAACCACTGTCATAATCTACCAGTGGTTATGGAACCAGTTTCATGGTATAACCTAGACTTTTTTTTTAAATAAAATAGGATAAGAAGTATGTTATTGCTACTATTCATAGTAAAAGTTATCACAACACCTGGTGAGGTTAGGCATTGTTCTCTTAAATTTGCTTTAAGGTAGATACTCTACCCATCAGTGAGTATCTTACTGTGAGGCAAGAAGTTGGAAGAACTTGGAACCAAAGTTTAAGAGCCACAGAGTCAACTCGGAGAAGCAAGAATAAAGTCTACCTGTACCTGTGAGGCACTGAGGCCCTCTGCCTTTCGAAAAAGGGCCAAGCTGGTGGGTAGGGTGGAGAAATCTGCCTCCCCACAGATGGTAGCTGTAAAGACCCTGGACACACAGTGAGCGGCCTCCTCTGAGCTTCCCAGCACTGTCCACTGTTCTTGGTGCACTGCTCCGGGAAGCCTAGCAGCCTGGCATGCCCTGCAGCTGGTGCTGTAGCCACCCCACCTTAAAGGGGTGCTTCCATTGCTTGCCCGAGGCCACACGCTGGGCAGCAGCAGAACCGGGGATGCGGGAGCCACTGCACAGCATCGGGTGCCCACAGAGCAAGGCAGAGCTGCTTGGATTCCAATCTAAATCTTGCTTGATGCTGAGGTCCTGGTTTCTGGCCTCACTGGTTGATCGTTACTCTTAAATCCATCCCCAGAGTCACACAGTGGTCTTGAGAAATCAGACTTGACCTGAGACCAGGCCCCCAACACCCCAAGGGCCCCTCATCTGAACACTACCAGGCCCCCCACCTGCATGCCGTGGTAGCCCTTCCCGGAATAGGCCAGAAGCAACACAATCTTCCGCTTGGGCAGCTTCCTGTGCTGCTCCCCATCTGCGCTGCTCTTGAGCTTCTTCGCCTGCTGCTCTGGTTCCTCCCAGGCCCGAGCCCGGCCCTGCCAGCCGCTAGGGGCCTTCCTATCCTGCTCCTGCCTGGTGCCCACTGGCACAGGAGCCTTTCCGATCCCGGCCATAGGGGGCCAACTGAAAAGACAGGACGGGGTGAACTGCGTGGAAGCGCAGGTGAAGGAATGAGGGGTGACTCTTTCGGGGCTGGGGAGACACTGGAGTTGACCCTAGAGCTGATTCCAGCCCAGGCTTACTGAGATCCTGCCCGCCAGAGACCTGCGCCAGGGTCGCCAAGGAAGGGGCATGCAGCACGGAGGGGGCTGACAGCACCTCCCATGGGCAGAGGGCACCTGTGAGGGCAGGGGCACCCGAGTGGCTCCGGTGAGCAGGCCTGCGCTGCGCCACCACACGGGGCTAGGGGGCCGAGGGCAGGAGGTCATTACCAGAAGCGATACGGTCCCGGGCGCGGGATCCACGCTCCGCAGGCTCTCCTCAGGGCCCCAGCAGCCGCCCGCAGGCCGGGGAGCCCCATGCACCGCCCAGTGGGCGAGGGTCCCTGGGACCCCCGACCCTCCCTGCAGATCCCTGACTTACTCGGAACCCCACGCTCCGGCCCCACCCCGCCTGGACTCGGAGCTCCTGCCCCTGCCCGCGGCTAACCTCCGACGTCCCCTGACCCCCGGGGTGACCTCTGACCTTCCCAGTTCCTCCTGCTGCCCCTCGTCCCCCCGCCCCGCCCTGCCGGCTTTCCTTGAGGAATCAGGGAGACCCAACCACTCTGCCGGGACCAGAGGGGTGCGCCCCGGCCCGGCCCCACTCACTGCGCGGTAGACTGAGCGGACCTGGACCACGTGGGCAAAAGCGGAAGTGGAGCGCGCGGCCAGACGGTGGCCGGGCGCGGGCAAAAGTCCTCCTGGGCGGGACCTAGCGGCGAGGGTGGGGCGGGGTGGGACGGGGTGGGGCAAAGCGGGGCTTCTCGCAGCGCCCCCGACTGGCTTGCGGGCTGTTCTACGCTGGCGCGGGCTGAACGGCTCGTCCAGCCATTAGGAGCTGCCGCGGGTCCCAGCGCACGAATTTGGCTTTGGCCCGCCGGCAGCCAGCGCCTCCCGGGCGTCCATGTCACAGGTCACAGGTCAGCAGAATTCAAGCGTATGTGCGAGCCGGGTCCTGCCGAGCCACTCCTCACGCCTTAGCTGAGTTAGGCCCCTGGCCCTTGAGTGGGGTTCTGTCGTCCCCACTCTACATGTGGAACGCTGAGGCCCACAGAAAGGGCGCCGCGCGGCGCTAGTGACCCCGTGTCAGAACTTGTAGTAGTGGGGGCTGTCCAGGGACAGAGAGGGCAGGAAGTGGAGCTGAAGGGACAGGGATGGGGGCTGGAGGGACAGGGAGGGCAAGGACAGGAGCTGGAGGGACAGGGATGGGGGCATAAGCCAACAGTCTTGGGGGAACCCTTGACAAAACCCAACCAAAGAGTCAACGGGGAACTGTATAGTAAGTAGCAAATGCCACGAGATGAGACAGAAACCTGACACACGCCACAACACGCATGAGCCTTGGCATGGTGCAGAGTGAGAGAAGCCAGATGCAGGCTGCTCAGTGTGGTGGTGCTCCTGTGAGATGCCCAGGACTCGCAAGTCCACCCAGGAGGAGGGTGACCAAGCTCCACTCTGGTCCTTGGGGCGCCAGTCAGGCCAGACTGAAAAAGGGCTCCTTCAAGTGGGAAGGGGCAGCTTGCCTGTGCCCCCCCACACCAGGTCAGCCCCCTGGCTGAGCAAGGACAAGGTCGGGTGGCACCTGGTGAGACAGATGGCTGAGCACTGCAAGGAAGCAGCCACCTTCAGAGGGCACACCCTTCCCTGCCCTCAGCCCTGTGCCTGGGACATGCCCTTCTGGCCCTGGGGACAGGCCAGGCTGAGTGGCTGGACATGAAGGACAGAGCAAGTGTGGCTGCCTTGGTGGGTGCAGGAACTAGACATTGAAAGTCTGGCTCAATTCTGAGATCTTGGGGGTGCTCCTGGGAGCACAATACCAGTCTCCTCTGATGTGGACCTTAAGTTCTCAAGCCTAACAGAGACCCAGGCTCAAAGCCCTATGCTGTACTAAGCCCAGCCCCTGACAGAGGCGACCCAGGGTCCTGATGGGGGTCAGGTGGGCAGGAGGTAAGCACCCTGACAGACAAGAACTGCCGTGAGGAGAAAGGGCCAGCACACCCAGGGGGCTCCCTGCAACCCACTATGCAAGGCGGACACACCTCCTCTCCCTCTGACCCCACCTGCCACAGGGGTGCTCCTGCATCTATGAGGGTGAGCAGAGGCCTGTGGGGTTGGAACATGTGTCAGGGGGCTTCTAGCTGAGGTGGCAGGTGCATTTCCCCAATCCAAGGCCTCCACAGGCCTGGGCCTGCCATGAATGTACCAGAATTGCCAGCAGAGTGTGAGGTCCTCAGACAGTAAGGTGAAAGCCAGCCCCTCCCACATGGTCACTGTACTCCCCACCCATCCCCTGGGCCTGCCACTTACCACTAGACTTCTGCACAGGGGTGATATTTATAGCAGCTTTATTCATAACTGCAAAAGCTTGGAAGCACCCAGATGTCCCTCAGTAGGTGGATGCATAAACCGTGGCGCATCCTGACTGACATACTATCCAGTACTGGAAATGAGCTGTCACGCCACAAAAACACAAAGGAATCTTAAATGCCTATTACTAAGTGAGAGAAGCCATCTAAAAAGATTATAGGATTCCAGCTGTGACGTTCTGGAAAAAGCAAAAGTATGTGGAGACAGAAGATCCGTGATTGCCAGGAGTCGGGGGTGGGGGCCGAGCAAGGGAAGTAGGGTCACAGTGCCAGCAAGTTCTCTGTGGTGCTGGGTGGTGGGTACGCATCAGACAGAGTGGACCCTAGTGAAAACCTCGGACTCTGGGTTAGTATAGGCTCATCGATTGGAGCTTCTGTGCTCCACCAACACAAGTTATTGACAGGGGAAACTGGGGGATGGAGGGGTGAGGGGAGGAAGGTGTACGGGAACTCTACTTTTTGCACAATTTTTCTGCAAACCTAAACCTGCTCTGAAAAGTGAAGTCTACCAATTTAGTGACAACAAAATGCCATGGACATTTTGGCATGTCTAGAGTGGACGGGATGCCATCTCCCGACCAGCCTTCCTGTCTGCAGAGGAGCACATGCAATACAGGAAGCCAGGCCCCACCTTCTACTTCCTCCACTACCACTCCAACTTTTGTGTAATACTGCGGTTAGTCTTAGGTAACAATGAGTTATTTTTAACTAAAAAAAATAACATGTAGTTTTAAAAATATAAACTCTACAGCAACAATAAAATGAGAAACCACCCAATCCAAACATGGGCAAAGGACTGGAATGGACCTCTCTCCAAAGGACTTAGAAATGACCAGCAAGCACATAACACATGGCTTGAGGCCAGTAATCACCAGATCATGCACACGAGAACCACTGCAAGGACCCCTGTACCCACCGGAACGGCTAGACTCAAGCTGCAGGATTGTGTCAGGTGCAGAGAAGCAGGTGTCCTGCACTGTGGGTAGGACTGACATGGTCCAGCTGCCGCAGCCTGGTGCTGGTTCCTCCAAGTGATACGGAGTCACCATGTCACCTGGGTTCCCTTTGGGAACAGATGGGTATCCCTGAGGGCCCGGGAGAACAGATTCCACTGGGACATGGGCCAGATCCAACCGTGCTGCAGGTGGAGGCACCCAAGCTGAGCCCGCTGTGCGTGGCGTGGGGGTAGCAGTGCCAACTCAACAATTCCAAAGATTTATTTCCTTAAATCGGGATTACACAATAATGCAAATAGGGAGAAGATCACACAGAATTCCTTTTCAGGCAGACCAAGGGTCAAGTGCAGTGTCGTGAAGAATGGGATCAGCTGGTGGCTCGGGCACATGGCACCACAGAACGGGCATGGGAAGCTGCCCATGGCACCAGCCTCCCGGCAGCCCTGGATTCCAGCCAACCATATGCAATAAACAGGAATATGTTCCATGTAGCAAGGAGAAAATAAGAGTCACTAGGTGATGAGGAAAGAAACAGGTTGTGGGCAGCTTCTAAGTCCAAGAACAGTGATAACATCCAAGTGTGACAGACAGACATGTACAGATCTTCATGCCTGTGGTCTAAGGCCTTAAACCCCTTCCAGAGATGCCTGGACTGGCCAGGGGCTTCTCCTGCACCTTGGGGACATGTTCAAGGGGCCAAGTCAGAGCTGGGTGGACAGGGAAGGCCCCTTGCACCTGGAAGGCTTGGCTCCCCACAGACCCCCTTGACGTTGGCTAGGACCTGGCTGGGACACCCACTGACATCCAAACCTACTGTAAATGCTGTAGGGAGGCTTTTGCACAAATACCCCCTTGCCTTCCTGCCATCACCGGAGGTGGGGGGCAGCAGGGCAGGCCTGCCCTGTGCACCACCCATCTCCCATGACAGTCTCCCATGACAGCCTCCGAGGTGCTGAGGCCCACCCTGTCCTGACCTGACCTGACCCTTCCAAATCAAAAGGCCCTGAACTCTGCAAGTTTTCTTCTTAAAAAAAAAAAAAAAAGCTACAGATTCAGAAGTGTGATGGGCTGCAACGTCTGTTCTTGGTTTACAAAGCTGCTTCCTACTGTCCATCCCTAGAACACTTAAATAAGATGGCTGTGTCTCCCCGAGGTCTGGGTGGCAGGCACAGCACACACGCTCACACACGCTGGGACTATTTATATATGTATACATGTATATGATATGTACACGCCTCGTAGTGCAACAGCCGGGACTGAGCTGCGGCCCGGTCCACGTCCGCCTGCATAAAGTGCTTGGTGATTCACAAAGCTGGATGGGTGGTTTCGGGGAAGGGGGGCCAAGAGGCCACACCTTTTCCTGGTGGAGCCCCTGGGCAGGGCTGGCAGCTTTGGCTTGTGTGGGCACCCATCTTGGGGCCTCTGCTTGTCCTCAGCTCAACAGCAGGCAGCAAGGCTGCCCTCGGGTCTGGCTGGGGTGGGGGATGCCCATGCGTTCCCACCTGCCATCCAGTCAGCTGGGTGAGTTCTGCGTGTCGGCTGGAATCTCTGACCCCAGCAACCTGGGGAACAAGCCCAGGTTGAGGTTCTGTTGGGGGACCCTGCAGTGCCCTGAAGTCCACTGCAGGAGCCCAGGAGGAGAAGCAGCTGGAGGCCTGGCTCTGGATGCTGGGTGGAAAGCTGTAGTCCTTTCCTGGCACCAGAAGCAGTGCCAAGGCTGTGGGCTTGCCCCTGGGGGCCTGGCCAGCACACCACCCGCCGCTTTGGATTGGCAGGGAAGGGCACAAGGACCAGGGCTCTGAGAGGTTAGGCACCGATGCCGCTCAACAGGGCTGAGAGTCTCCGCTCGATGCACAGCTTGCCTGCAGCAATGACGACACCCTGAGTGGGCTGCCCCACTGCCCCCTCCCTCACTCTCCCAACCCAGTGGGCACTCACACTTGGCGATGTTCTCCACATCCGCCTGGTCCGTAAGGATCTGCTGCAGCCCCTCCATGAGCAGCAGGGCTTTGTGGTAGCGCTGGACACAGTCCTCACGACGGTGGAACATCTCATCTAGAGCAGCCGACTGTACCTGCTCCAGTGAGGCAGAGGCTGGGCCCGGCTGACCCCACCACCAGGGACAGGGAGCCCTGGGTTGACCACCCGCACATCTGCATGCGGCCCTCACACTGTGAGCGCAAGTGATGGTGCAGCACCATCAAGGGCCATTGGTGTCACTGGGGGTGTGAACAGAAGCTGGGGCCTTACAGGTCGACCAGCCAGCTCTAGCCCAGGACAGTCAGTGCCACCAGGCAGAGGACTCCCTCATCCCATCATCACTCTTGGTGATGGCCCGATTCAACGTGCTCACTCCTGGGGAGGGGAGGCACTCTTGTTCAGACCATGTGTGGTTTTACTACACAAATGAACTTTCTCAATAACAGGCACTGCCTCAGGAAAAATACTTCTTGGGCAGGATTCCAAAGGAACAGAAGGCAGGGCACCAGGCAGCCCAGTCCCCTGAATGACGCCTCCTGCAAACTATGCATTCCACATGGGGCTGCCTGTGGTGGCTTCTTCTGGAGGCTGACTCACCTGCTGAGGGTCGTGGAAACAAAGTCTTGTGTTTTATTTGTATTTTTTTGGCTGTTTCATTTTCTTGGCTTTCTTTTTAAAGTACAGCTAACACACAATATATTGGTTCCAGGTGCACTCACCACAGCAAGTGTGGTGACCATACCACCAGATACCGTGGTATCATGAACCATTCCCTACACTGGGCCTTGGTCCCCATGATTAAGTATCATAACTAAAGTGTGTCCCTCTTTGTTCTCTTCCCCTTTCTCCCATGCCCCCAGTCCCTCCCATGGCAGCCATCAGTCTATGTTCCTCAATCTGTTTCATTTTTCGATTCCACACATAAGTGAAATCATATGGTTTTGTCTTTGACTTTCTTCACTGAGCATAATGCCCTCTAGGTCCATCCACACTGTTGGAAATGGCAGGATTTCATGCTTTATAGCCAATACGCCACTGTCTATATGGACCACCTCTTCATTATCCATTCACCTATAATAAAGGCCGCATGGGGAACCTGAGTTTCAGGGAGGGGTGTGGTAGGTAGGGATTCCTGGGCTGTGGAGCTGAATGTCAGGAGAGTTGCTGAGGTCCAGAAGACACCCCCATCTGTTGGGGATGGGCTTCTGGAGTGTTTTTCCACCCCGCCCACTGGCATACCGTCTGCACTGCATGGCTGAAGATGAGCTGCTCTGCGGTGGCATTCTGGATGCGGCCCAGCAGCCGCTGCTTGTCCAGGAGGAAGCGCTGCAGCCGCAGGCTCAGGCCCTGGCAGGACACCACACTGGCCTTGTACAGCTCATTCAGCCGCCGCACCACTGTGGGGGGTGCGGCCCATCAGTGCAGGTACCCCGTAGGGCACCAGGGGCAAAGCCCCCGCCATAGGCCAGCCTCATCCCACCACATGCGCTTCACACCAACAACACAAGTGCGCCTTCCCACCCCACACTGGGGCCCCCTTGGAAAGGCCTCTGGCTACCTGACCCCAGTGGTTAGCTCTCCCTCCCTGCTTTGAGCATCCCGGGACACCACTGAATCCCCCGTGGGTACAGCACACACCCTGCTTCACTGTGGATGACAGGCAGAGCTTGCCAGCCCGGATCTGGTTGATGGCAACCTGCAAGCCTGAGGAGAGCAGCTCAGCCACCTTCAGGTACAGCACCAGCTGCTCCGCGAAGCTGGGGGCAGTGGACTGTCAGGTGAGTCACAGCACCCCCTGGCCCCGCCCCCGCCCACCGTGCACACCCACCCCCACTCGCGGCTCAGCAGGCTGATCTGGTCGGCCACCACGCTCTCTTGCAGCAGGTACTCGGGCCCCCCAGCCGTCTCACTGGCACTGCCCTTCAGGGCCGCAATCTCCAGGATGTGCTGGACGAAGATGAGGGTGAAGCGCAGGCTATGCAGGATCTCTGTGTGCTCTTGCTGTGGAAAACTGGGTGGCTGAGTCGGCCCACCCTCCTCTCCCGGAGCTCACCCCCATTTCAGGCGCAACTCCAGCCAGGGGATCAAGATAACCTGGGCCTCAGGCATGCCCCCAGCCCAGCCCTCACCTCCATGAGGGTCTCCTCGGGAAGGTCAGGGGCCTCGAAGGTCACGGCTCCCTGCAGGTTGGCGGCAATGGGGTCGGCCAAGCTGCAGCAGTGGCCAAGGGCTGGGACCTCTGGGGTGGCCTCACTGCAAGCACCAGGTACCAGGTGGCGGGCGGAGGAGGAGCCAGCTGAGCTGAGCGAGCTTGAGGAGCCCACTGTGGAGGAGGCAGTGAGTAGAGGCCCCACAGCTGCCCCGACTTAGGGCATGCTTCCAGCACTCCATACCCACATGACACAGACCCTCAGCCCTCCCCTCTGGACTCCTCTCCCTCCAGGCCAGCTGTGCCTCAGTTTACCTTCCTCCCCTCCCACCCTGAGGAAAACCCAAAGTAGAGGCCTTGCCCCTCCAAACCCCCCACCCCCACAGGTGGGGACCCTCTAGTGGAGGTTGAGGCTGCAGAGGCCTGTCTGCATGGCCGTGCTCAGCCTGGGGAGGCCTGAGCCTGGGACTCCTGTTGCTACAACGATGCCTGCCTTGCCAGGGTGGCTCCATGAGGCAGCCCCAGGCCTGTCCCTGCACTACTGTGACAACGGCAACCATGCCTCATGCTGCCTGACCAAGGAGCATGCATGCCCGCTCACTGCTGCCTGGGGAGCACCGGACAGTCTCACCTGAGAACATCCTGGTTCTCAGGCCCTGGGGTGGTGTGGTCCCACTAGGGGGTGAGCCCACGGTGAACACCACAGGTGACGGGCTGCTGGCCCTCCCTGCACGGGCTCCTGGGTGCAGGTTCCCTCCAAGGCCAGCAGAGGGCGCTGGAGGGCGAGAGGAGGGGCTCAGGGCCTTCCTGCAAGACTCAGGGATGCCTCCTGGGCCACCCACCCAGTCCCAGCTTACTGATCTCCATGGGCTTCTCCGGAAGGCTGTCTGTGCTGCCTGTGTCTGGGGCCTGTGTCCCAAACGCAGCCTTAAGGAGTAGATCAGTGAGACGGCCGGTGCTGAGGGACCTGCAGGAAGAGCATAATGAGGCACCCTGGGCCCCGGAGTACCAGGCCCCACCCTGCCACAAACACCCAGTGTTCCCTACCATGGGCAGGGCCAGAGCGGCCTCCTGGCCTGGTCAGAGGGCTCAGCCCAGGCCTGCCAGGCACACAGAGCACTTCATGTGGTCCTCCTGCCCAGCCCAGGAACATGAGGTTCCAGAAGGGTCTCACAGGGAGGGTGCAGGGTGTGCCACCCATCACCACAGGATGTAGGCGGTGCTGGGCCTCACCAACCCTTGAGTATGACAGGCCACACTGGGCAGTCCCTTGCTGCTCACCTGCCAAAGGGGCCCTTGGTGTCCTCAGTGGGCTGCAGACCAGGGCCCAGTTGCTGCCCCTGGAAAGGCCCTGCCTCTGAGAGGTCAGGCAATGTCCGGTTCCGAGGTGGCGTCATGACCACACCCTGCCGGGCCAGTAGGGTCAGCAAGTTCTGGGAGCTGGGGGTCTTGGGGAAGTCGAAGGCAGGCATGGCCTAGGAGGGGCAGGTGGTGGCTGAGAATGGCCTCGATGCAATGCCAACAGACCCACACCTGTATACACAGGGCCCCAAACTTTCATACCCCAGGTCTTCACAGCAAAGGTACCTGTGTCCATCTACACCCTCAGACACCACAAAGTAGCTCCAGGTTCTCGTCCCATTTCACACAGGAAAACTAAGGTTAAAGGTGACCTAAACAATCTGCCCAGGTGGTAGCCTAGGCTTTCTGGATCTGTGGCCTGTGGATCAGGGCTGAGACATTTCCCATCAAGGTCCCGAGAGCAGATGATTTGGCTTTGGGCAGCCAGTCTGTCATGGGAATGTGGCTGCCCCACATGTAGATAGGGAGACTGGTGGAGCCAGCCACCAGCCAGTGCAGACAAGGGCACTGACAGCATGCACAGCTGTCCTGGAGCTTGTCACCTGCCCCTGAACCCGTGGCCCCTGACCTTCCACTGCCAGGCTCTGTGTCCTGGGGCAGTCCTGGCAGGCACACAGCCCAGCATCCGAGCAAGCGGTGGATGGAAAGGGTCTGCAGTAGAGCCTCGCTCTCTCATCTTCCCAGGACAGCCACTCCCCTTGCCCTGAGCTCTGGGGCCATTACCTTGGTGGGGGACCCCAGGATTGGGGGTAGAGGGGTCCGCTGCAGGAAGTCAGGCAACTTGGGCGAGCCACGCAGCGGCCGGAAGGACTGCAGGCCACGGGACGGCTGTGGGGGGCTGGCCTGTGGGAGGCCAAATGCTGTCCCCAGTGGGTCAGTGGGAGGCTTGGGCAGCTTGGGGTGGACTACATGCAGGTCAGACAGGTTGGGAGCGCTGTGAAGGCGGTAGCCAAGGCCAGTGGTGTGAGCAGAGTGCTCAGGCACAGAGGAGCCTGGACAGGACAGCACAGAGCACAGGCCTGGCTGCTGCCATCTGTGGGCTGTCGGCCCAGCCCATCCCACCACCAACAGGAGTGTGGGCAGAAGCTCTCAAGTCTGTTAACCAGCCCTTTATCCTCACAGTCCCCTGTGCAGAGGTGTTCGCAAGCTGCACTGGGCATCCAAGGATGGAGGCACAGAGGGGCCAACACCCGCGCAAGGTGACCCAGCGAGGACTGGGTGAGGACCTGAATCCCAGACAGCCTCGACAACCCCAACACACAGTCTCAGGATATCCAAGCTTCCCTTCTACGTTTAAGAATTGCTGGCAGCGATGAGCCCGGGAAGAGGGCTCCTCCCTGGCAGGGGAGGCCAGGCCAGCCCGGCCCCTCCAGGCCCCCAGCTATGTACGTACTCACACCAGTTGGGCTGGGGCCGCACCTACCCGGGCGAGGGGACCGGCCACCCCGGATCTCAGCTCCCTGCAGGGAGGGCACCGCACTCCAGCCTGGCCGCTCAGGGATGGTTCCAACTGTGGGGAAAGGGGTCACTGGGTCACCATCTGTACGGAGAGCATGCATCTCTTCACCCCTGCCCCTGCGCAGCCAGTCACATGCCACAGCTCACATGTGGGCTCACCTTGTGGAGACGGTGTGTGGGGCCGGCCCCCACCAAGGGAGAGCTTCCTGGCCAGAGCAGCTCCGTGCTCAGTGTGGGACGGGGGCGACGGACTAGCCCGTGCAAAGCTCAGGGGGCTGGTGCTGCCCGACCTGCGGATGGCAGAGGACCTGGGGACAGGAGCAGGTACAAGGAGGTGAGCCCAATCACACCCCCCAACCATGCCCAGCAAGGGCCAGGGCCATGCCAGATGGCTCACCACCTAGTTCACAGAATGAGCCTCACCAGGAAGGTCAGACCCCTCAACCTCCTGCCTGGAGTGACAAGTACGTGGGAACCCCAGTGCTTCCCCCTGGGAACCCACAAGCCTGAGGCCACAGTCCCTGCCAGGACAACTAGCCTGCAGGTTACTTCTGTGAATCACAAAAAAGGTGTCCTCTCCTCCTACCACGTTTGTTCAAATTTACAAAATCAATACTGATTCTGGCAAACTCAAGACACTTGAATACCATCTACCAGAAACCTGCAATAGTAAACCTGAAATCGCAGCATGTTCACAAAATGAATGGTGGCACTAAGTTACGCAGTGTGCAGCCTGCACAGCTGTGCGTGTGAAGCGGCCCTGCAACTAAGGAGACTGTAGTGGGGCGCTTGTCACTATAGTCCTCTAGGACATGCCTGGCCACCAGGGAACCCTGCACTCACCGTGGGGTCTGGAACTGGGTGGGTGACTGCAGGTTCTGCTCAATGCGCTGGTAATTCTGCACCTGAGTGGGGACTGGGATGGGAACAGATACGCCACACCTGCTGCTGGAGAAGGGGCCGGCCCGGCTGTGGTGGGCAGAGAAGCTGGGGGTCACTGGAGCTGGGGCTGAACACCAATCCCAGAAACTCTGGAGCAGAAACCACGAGACCACCTGGCCACCTGCTTCCTGTCTCTGCACACCCACCCCATCTTCTGTGCCCCAGTGGCATCTGCTTGGACCAGCCCAGGTACATGAGTTAAGAGGCCAGGCCCCACCCTCCCAGCTCCGGGAGCCTGAGCCCACCCTGCTGGCACAGGTGGTCCCTGACAGCTGTTGAACTATGGCCCCTCTATCCTGGTGCCTTCTGCTGGACAACCCACGAGGACCACAGTGTCCTACCAGGCCTGAATCAAGTCAGGGCCGCTGGACACCACTGCTGCCCACCAGCTGACTTAGGGCTGGGGGTGCCCTGGCTCTGGCCCACTTCCTGCCTTTCCTTAGCCCCATGCCTCTGCTCACCCTGAGGGGCTGGGGGAGCTGCTGCAGGGCGGGGAAGGCGACGGTGTCTGGCCATGGCTCTCCAGGCCAGCTGAGGCCACCAGTGAGCTCCTAGTGGGATCAGACAGGCAGGGCTGTACCTTCAGGTCACACTTGCACACGGACCCCAGCCCCTCCCTAGGACCCCATTCTATGCCAGGCATAGCCAAGTTGGCCTTTCCTGTACCCTGACCCAGGTGGGGTTAAAGGACAATCTTTAGAGAGCCAGCAAGCCCCTCCCAAAATGAGGATGGCTCAGGAAGGGGCTTACCCACTGCACATCAGGCTGTCAACTGGGGGCTTGGCACCAGCTACCTCGGCCACCAAGTCACCTGCACATAGGAGACAGGTAAGGCTGAACCTGGGCATCTCTTGCATTGGGACATGTCCACTCTGCCCTCTTGGCCACCTCATCTGCCATGGCTCCCTGATGAAGCTACACCAGACTTGGGAGAGAGTGGCTTTGAGACAACAGTGCCTCATCCTGGAGGCAGCTGGGAACCAGGTGAGGCCAGGCCAGGCCCAGCACCTGCCCCTTCTTTCATCAGGGGCAGAAGAGCCCCTTTGCCACCTGCATTTCAAGAGCTTGAGAGAGACCCTGGACACCCCCTGACTTCACCAACTCCAGCCCAGCGTCCCAGCTCCCAGGCTGGGCCTGAGCCCTCCTCCAGGACTGCAGACCCCCAACTGCCAACTCGCAGCCCTCCCTTCCTGTCCTCCCTACCGCTGACAGGCCCAGCAGAGTCCATCACTGCTCCCAGCAGACACCAAGGCCCACTGCAAACCAGTCCTGGCCCAGGAGTCTGACACCAGACAGTCAGGGCAGTGTAAGAAGTGCCAATGTCTAGGGTCATGAGGGGAACTGAGGACCCCAGGGCTTTGACAATACCAGCTCAGTCACTGGGCCTGCAGGCTGGAGGAGAGTCTTTCACTACCCAGATGCCACATGTCTACAGGTCTCATGAGAACCCAGAACCCAGGCCAGGGTGGTGTACAGAATACCTGCCTGCAGCCTAGGCCCAATGGCAGGACTTGGCTTTACCTCTCTGGCCAAGCCCACCTGGTGCACAAGCTCCCAGGAGCACATTCTAGGGCCCGCAGGTAGAGACATGTTCATGCCATGTGCACATGTCCCCCCAAAGCCTCCAGGCCCAGACCTGGAAACTGGGCCGGGACCATGACGAAGTCATCAGTGTCACAGGACGAGTCCTTGCTGCTGCCGCCGGACTCCCGGGAGCCCTGCAGGAAGCCAGCAGCATCGGCCGGGGAGGTCAGCGTCTTCTGGAGCTGCCGCTGCATGTCCCCCAGCGACTAGGGGTCAGAGGGAAGGCTGCTGAGACCCAGCCCCAGGACTGGGTGAGATGGAGCTGCTGGGGCCCAGAAGAGGCTCTGCTCTCCTTGCAGGCCACTCCTCCTCCCGTTTTTCTGAGATGCCACCCCCAGGCTAGCCAGAGTCCCAGGGGGCTGTCCCAGATGGGAGCCACCTGTCGCCCAGGGCAGAGGAAGTGCTCGGCTCCCACAGAGCTGAGGAGACACCGCACCTCAGGTGACTCCCCACTTCCCCATCTGTCAGCGAGGCTGGTCCTCCACCCATCTGGGGACAGAGCAGAGAGGCTGCTACCCTCAGTATATGGCCCATGAAACACCTGCCTTTAGGTCTGAGCAAAAGGCCCACCCCTGCCAATGGCCCGGGACCCAGCCCCTGCCTGGCAGGAAGGACGGGTGGAGTTCACAGCCGTGCGGTGGGGTCCCCACTCCATTGCCCTCGGCAGACCTCGCCCCACCTATGTCGAAGTCTGGAACACACCTACAGAGGGGCCCCTCCTGGTCCTGGGCTCACAGCCTCCCTGCCCAGGTTTCTACCCATAGCCCCACAGCTGCCACACGTGCCATCAAACACAGAGGTCTCAAGGACACGGCTTCTAGGCTGCTGGCGGTGGGACTCAAAAGTCTTGGCCTACACCTAACACTTGTAGTGTGATGCAAGCATGGGGGTGAAGGAGGTGCCCTGGCAGCAGTGAAAAGCCTGCCCCCGAACCCCAAGGGGACCCGGCTCACCGGCGGGGAGGCCAGATGCGAAGTGGAGCTGCTGCTGGAACTGCTGCCAGACCCCGAGCTTGGATAGGAGGGCATAGGCACCGGAGGGGCTGGTGGAGGACACGGGTCAGTGTGTGGGCTCTATCCCCTGGCCCCTGCAGCCTGGTCCCCACTCCACCCATGTGACAGGTGTCTGCCTCAACCTGGGGGAAGTCCCAGCCCCACCCCCAAACCTGCTGTACCAAGTCAGCTGAGCCCAAGGCCACCCTAGGCTGGAGGAGGGCTGAGGAGCCCGACCCCAGGGGAACGAGGGGCATGGGAGCTGGGACCCTCAGTGAACTCACATTTCTTCACGGTAGCGCTGGCATCAAGGAAAGGGTGATGGAAAAACTCATCTGCAGGGTTGGGGGCAAGGTGAATAAGGCCCCAGGAGGCCCAACTCCCAAGGGCCCAGGGGCTCAGGGTGAAGGACCTGTACCGCCTCACCCTGGGGCCCAAGCAACAGCTGGCTTTGGCACCTGTCTTAGCCGGCGTCACACCAGGTATGGAGGGAGACAGAGCCCCTGTTGGCGGCTCTTAAATACTCCTGGACACGCCCGACCCAGGCCAGCTCCCAACCCTGCCCAGTGGTGGTTTCCCAGCAGCACATCCCATCGCACAGCCAGCACCATTGGGAAAGGGCCTCGCAAGCTGGGAGCAAGCAGGATGCTGTTGGGAAGGCTGCTGCCCCAGCCCGTCCAGAGGCCGCGCTCACCAAAGTCCATGCGGTCTTTGTGGTTGCGCTGCAGCAGAGCCAGGAGCAGCTGTCTCAGCGGGGCCGAGGTCTCCCGGGGGATGCTGGGGTGGGACCAGGAGACAACACTGACAGGGCAGCCCAGCTGGGGGGTGTGCGGGCCACGGGAGCCTCAGCTGGGGGAGGGCACTTACGTGGGCACCAGTGTCTTGTTCCTCTCATAGAAGAGGCGGAGGTCCTGGGGGCTGCTGGCCTGTTAGGGAAAAATGACCTGAGTGCCCTGCCAGAGCCTCTGACCCCTGCGTGTGGCCCCTTGGCCAGGCCTGGTACAGACACTGTACACCCCACAGGTTTCCAGGGGTGGGGGCTTCCCGCTCCCCCAACCCCCAACCACCACACATACCACAGGGCCACTCAAGGGTGGCCAGGTAGGCCAGAGGCAAGATGGCCTGGGTGGGCACATTCCAGGCACCTGGTGTGATTAGCTTTTGATTCTTGGAGTGGAAGAGTAGCCTGTGCACCCCACCCAAGGAAAGTGTCCCAGAACAAGCTCAGCCCTCCCTGTGGCACCCTGCTCCGTGGGGAGCAAGGCTGACACAGGGGTTCATGCACTCGTCTACTCATGAGCACTGCTGTGTGCCAGGTATGGCTCCTGACACCAAGGATAACCAAGGCAAGGCAGCACCCCGCCTTCCCGGGGCTGATGTGCCGTGAGGGAGGGGAGCAGGGAAGACAGGAGGCCTGGAAAGAGGGGCCAGCCTAGGTCAGTGGGCACGCAGAGAGGGCTGTGGGCAAGCTGAGACAGCCAAGAGCCAAGCTGGGACCCACTCACCTGGAAGGGTGCCCTCCCAGTCAGGCACTGGTACACAATGGTGCCAATGCTCCACAGGTCCGCCTTCCCATCGTAGTGCTGGGACATGATGACTTCGGGGGCCTGCGGGGTGTCAGAGAAAGAGGTGGGTCGGTGATGTGCTAAGGCAGGAAGGTACGTTGAGTGTGCACTGATCAAAGCCTGGTGCCAGCTGATGGGAACAAAGACACCAGCAAGTTGTCACCCAACTGCCATAGACTTGGAGGGACAACGGCTGCAGCCACACTGGCTGCCACCCTGAGGCCACAGGACAGGACTCAGCACCTAGGGAGGGGACCACTGCTGGTGGTCCTCACATGGGGCTCCAGGGACTGGGGAGGCCCACCTACCATGTACATGGGGGAGCCGCAGAGCGTGGCTGCCATCATGTTGCTCTGGAGGTACCGAGCGAAGCCGAAGTCAGCTGTGGGCAGGGAAAGTGTGAGGAGGGCACCTGCGCCCCCGCCCAGAGTCCCCACATGGTACCAAACCACCCCACCCATGCCTGCACCCCTGAAAGGGCATCCCTGCACCCATGCCACCCCAGCCTCACCGATCTTGACACGGATGTTGTTGGGGTTGGCGCGGCGCCCGCCAGGGTTGGATAGCAGAATGTTCTGAGGCTTCAGGTCACGGTGGATGATGCCCTTGCTGTGCAGGAGCCGCATGGCACCTGCAATCTGCTGCAGGAAGAGCCGGATGGTGTCCTCACTCAGCGTCCGCATGGCTGTGGGGAGATGGGATTTGCTCACCTGGGTGCCCGAGCAAGGGGCTGCGACAGTGCCCAGCCCTCTGGCCTCCGTGACTGGGCACAGGCATGCTCTGCTGCAGCCCATTCAGCAGCCTCCTCCCCACCCTGCCAACTCCAACCTCTCAGCTCTGCAGCCCCACACACCCTGGTCCCCTCAGCAATAATCATTCCTCAGCCTGCTCCTCCAAGCAAACACCACGGCCAGCAGCCCTGCAATCAGCCCCCAAGTGCTTGGCACTCCAGGAGGCAGGCGCTGAACAAACCACTGGGGGCAGTGAGCAGAGAAGGGGCTGCCCCCACCTGTGTGCTTTAGGGACCCGGCAGGGCGAGGTGGATGGCACACCCAAGCCACCCAAGAGGGGCCCCTCCACACAGGGTCTGCCCTGTGAGGCCATCCCTAATGGTTCAAGCACCTAGTGTGTCCCCCACAGAGCTCCTCTGCATCTTGCCCACAGGCACCAGGGGATGGAGTGTCCACCATTGCTATCAGGCCAGGGGAGCTGGTTCCACCAGGCTACCCCAAAGGCCAGATCAGCGTGAGCTGGGCACGCAGCATGCCCGGCCATGAGGCATCAATCCACTCACTGTGCAGATAGTCAGCCAGGTCCCCGCCGTTACAGTACTGCAAAAGACAGTGACATCCTGGTCAGACCCTCCAGGCCTCCCTGACCCTATACCTGGATGCCTGCTCTCTGGGCATTCAGGTGCCCTGTCCCACCCCAGGGCAGTCGTCTCCTGCAATCTGTGCTTGAAGTGGTCAGCAGAGGCACTCCGTATTGCTTAGGACCTGCCATGGTGTGGTGGCCCTAAGCCTACAGATGTGTGGACTTCTAAATCCCAGGTGGCAAAGGCCCAAGAGCTGGGAGAGCCCGGCCTCCCTGTTCTCACAGCTGGGCCTGCAGGGACTCACCTCCATGACCAGGTAGACCGAATTGGCCATTTCCTGCAGGACACAGAAGAGGTAGTGAGAGGTGGAGGGGAGCATGCCACGCCCTGCCCTGCCCGCCCCCTGGGAAGTCTACCTGAGCCTGTGTGACCTGGGCACTCAGCACCTGCAGGTGCTCCCACATACCACCTGGGCTACTGCCAGGAGAGGCCAGTGACTGGACATCGCTGGCCTGGAGAACCCTGGGTCTACTGTGCCAGCCCTTAATTGGTTGGCCAGTGGCCAGGAGATGAGAAATCTGACAGCCAAGTGGGTGCTTCTGTGTCATTTTGTTTTTGAGGCCATGTGCATCTGGGCTTGAATGACAGGAGCAACCGCTAATCCCATCACTACCTTACCAAGTCTGGGGAAGGAGCTGAGCTCCTGGTAGGGGTGTCCAGAGTGAGGCATGAACCCTGCCTCTGAAGGGGGGCCCTCAGCTGCCCAGGTCCCCACCAAGGCCAGGGTTAGCTCTAGCCAAGGTTCTGATGGGGCTCAGCTTACTGTTCTACGAGTGTTCAGTGCTGGCTGAGTGGACCTACCTGGTGGGGGACCCGGGTCCCAAAGAAGGGACACAACCAGGGTGTGAGGGATCTTAACCATAGAAAGCACTCAGCTCCAGGCTCAGGAATCAAAGACACCAACAGAAGTTTGGGTCAGCGCTGCCAGCCCATTGCCAGGCAGCAGCCCAGGCCAGCTTCTGGCTCGGCTCTCAGTCATGCACGGCCTCAAGGTGCCCCTGACATCCTCAGCTGAGTCCACCCCAGGACACTGAGGAGCCACCCCTGACACTAGAGGAGCTGAGGGAGCCCCACTCCTAACAACCAGCATTCACATGGCCCTGGGCCACCAGCAACTTCACTGCGGGCAGGGCGCTTCCATCAAAGCACTGGCAGGATGTGTCACTAAGATCCCCAGGTCAGGGGCGAGTAAACTGGGGACTGAGAAGCCAAGCCAACCAGGCAGGTGGGTGGTAACCTCTCTGCTCTCCAGCAGACAGGCACCCCCATCCTGCCTGCCAGCACCTGTGACAGAAGGCACAAAGCCCCCATCCCTGCTGCTGAGCTGCTCTCAAGGCAGCTCCAACTCCTCACCCTTCCGTGCAAGGGTGGCCCCACAGCTCTCAAGGAATGGGGGGAAGGAGCAAAGAAGGGGTCCCAGGGAAGAGGAGGGCACCTGAGGCCAGACACAGACCAGACCCCCAACAGTAGACTACCACCTTCCACTCCTGTTCAGGTCCCAGGAAACCCCAACCCCCACCTAGTAGGACAAAGGACCCCGCTCAACAACCCTGCCCCAGGACGGGACCTGGGCTCAGACCCATACCCAGTGGGCTAGGAGCAGGGACACAGAGCTACTGGTGACACCCCATGTTTAAATGTCAGCCCCCCAAAATAAGAGAAGGCCCCTGTATCCTTGGAGGACTGTGCATCCAGGGCAGGGCTGCCTTGGGGAGCAGGCTGGGGCGTACCACGAGCTTTCAGGATGGGTTTGTCCAGAGAGGCAGGCCTCAGCCCGCCCCACCTGCGCCCTCACAGCTGCCACAGAGCTGGGAGCCTGCAGCTGCCCCCGGACCAGCCTTCCAGGCCAGCTGCTGGGGAGAGATAACAGTGCAGGTAGGAGAGTCCCCAGCCACAGGGGACCCATGGGAAGGGCCTGAGCCAGAGGAGGCGGAGAGGCTCTGACAGCCGGGAGGGGAGCCAGAGGCTCTCAGATGAGGACCAAGCAGAGGGGGAGGGAGGTGCAGAGATAAGGACCAGAAATAACAAGAGCTCGCACGCTGACTCCCTGTGCACACAGGCCACCAGCCTCCTTGCCAGCCATCACCCTGACAGTGGCTACCTCTGCTGACGTGAGTGTGCCCCACAGTTGCTCGTTGCCAGGGAGCGCCAGGTGCTATGAGCAGCCCAAAGAGGCTGAGTCCCTTGCTCTGGACCACACAGCCAGAGAGGCAGAGAGGGGACTCAGGCCCAGGAAAGCCCCAGACTTACCCTCGGAACTAGGACAGACAAGAGTGACAAGAGCAGGCAAATCAGCCACCACAGCATGCACCCCATGTGCACTTCGCATATGCTAAGTGTCCTCAGGGAGCGGCCCCCAAGGACTGGTAGGAATGGACACCTCTTCCTCAAAACCCAAGACAACCACTCTCAGGAAGAAGGTTCCCTTTGTGCTCCAGAACCCACAGGGCCCCCATGCAGGGTCTGGCCCAGCTCCACCCCCATCTCTACAAGTCAAGCCAGGACAACCTTCCAAACGTGACGGCAGATGCCCTCTCTTCCAAGACCCCATCCCACAGTCTGCAGGCCAGGCCCCTGCACACCCGTAGGTACCATCCTCCCATTCCCCACTCACCCCTGCCCACAGGTTCACTATTCCTAGTGCTCCCCTAGGCCACACCCCTCCCCACAGGAGGTCACAGCACACTGTGACCTCCCCAGAGGCCCCCCCTTCCTGGTGACCCTGATGCCTTCTTAGTGACTCAGCCCCTCAAGAGGGCCCCAGAGCCTCAGACCACAGGCTCACCTGTGCAGGGTTGGGGGGGCCAGGCTCCTTCTCCCTCTCATCTTTGTCCCTCTGTCCCTCCCCAGGGGTCAAGCTCATTCCCAGTAGGCCCACTCTGTGACAGACTACAGAGGGTCGAGGGTAAGGGCGCAGCAGGCTGGGCCCAGGGGCTGGGAAGCCAAGCCTACCTGGCCTCAAGGCATTCAGGCCTAGGGAGACCCAGGGTCCCCCACCACCCTAGGACACAGGACAGCTTCAGACAGGCCCCTTCCAGCGGGGCCTATTGCCTATCTGCCCCCACCATGGGCTGGGCAATTGGAGGCCCCCCCTCCAAGCCTGTTAGTCTTTGTGTGGGCTGACTCCCCTGGCAGCAGGAGCAAGACCGTATCCCAAAGCCAACAGGAAACATGGCCAGGGCTGGAAGGTAGAGGATGGTTCGAGTATGTCCAGCCCCCCACCCCCATGCCTGCACCAAGTCAGGTCCCAGAAGAGCCTGGCAGCACAGCCACCAGCCATGTAGGGACAAGAAGGTGGGGTCCAACCACAGGGCTCCTGGGTGGGGTTTCCCCAGGCAGGTTGCATGCCCTGGCCCTTCTCCAGGGCCCGGCCTCCCCACCCACCTGGAGCCATGCAGCCACTGCTGGGTGTCCCCCACCCTTCCCCTGGGAAGCCAGGCCCCCCAGGAGGAGGGAGAAGTCAGCACAGCCCCAGTGATGACGGCTGACAGCTAACAGCTGACAGCTAATGTGCCCCAGCCCAGCCCACCACCCAGAACCTGGATAGCCTCAGGGTCCACCCCCACCAGCCTCCACGTAGGCTAAATCTGGTTTTCACAAGCTCCCCAGGGAGCAAAAGGGGACCAAACCATCTCCTTGGGGTCAATCTAGAGTCAGTCTAGACACTTGAAAGGACCAGGCCAGCTTGCTGGCATCCTACTGACTGCCTGATGCCAAACAGGGCTCTCCATTTGAGGAAGAGATAGGAGCTACCGGTGGGTCTCCCTGAGCTTAGGCAGCAGGTTCTCAGGAGCACTCTCTGCTATTGACATGTAAATACAAATGTGAGGCCTGGCCCACCAGACTCCAGACCCCACCCTCACTGCTCCCCACCGCCAGCCCGACACCCTGCAACCCAAGGACTAGGCAGGTTCGCCTAATCTCAGAGCCTGTTTAAGAAAAAGAGTGGATCTGCAATTTGGCCCATCACACAGTTGGCAAGGCAGGGGCAGGGCTGGGCTGGGAGTCCAGACTTCTCCGCTGCACACCCCCCAAGGAAGGGGGTGATGACCCCCAACCCAGGCACCGGTCATGTGGGACAAGGCAAAGCTTTTGGGAGGAGAATCAAACAGCCCTGTCCCTTTCTCAACAGCATGTCCACTAGTCCCACACGCTGGCCTGGGGAACTGGCCCATAGGACACGCCAAAAGGGGTGCTAAGGTGCTTTGCTAATAGGATCTGGTTCCCAGGCAGGTAGGAAGGCAGTTGATCTTGTTAACTCCTCAGGAGCCAGCCATCTTGGCTTTAGAAAGTGGTAAAAACCACAGCCAGGAAGAGGACAGAGCCTCCCACAGGAGCAGAGCTGCTCCCCACCCTAGGCTGGGCTCTTCGGGACAACTCCCAGAAAGGAAGGGACCTGGCCCCCACCAAGGAGGAAGGCCCACCTCCCTTCTTCAGGGAGCCTCCTCCTGCTGCCCATTGTGTGGCGGCTCCCCCAGGGCCAGCACTTAGCTCCTGCTTCCCGCACTAGGCCTGCAAGACCAGGAAATACAGGGGACACTTCCAGGGTGTGTCGTGTGAGCTGGTGCGACCCCTCGGAAGACAGAATCTACACGTTCCTCCCAGAGATGCACCAA
Source organism: Smutsia gigantea (assembly GCA_032199065.1). NCBI lineage: Eukaryota > Metazoa > Chordata > Mammalia > Pholidota > Manidae > Smutsia > Smutsia gigantea. Next base: position 6,219 of record JAVSCE010020100.1, on the reverse strand, counting down.
GACCTAGCTGATGTGCACCCCAGTGACACTTCAGATTTGACACCCAGATGCCCGTACCAGCTCTGTCCCAGGGCATCATCCAGGGACAAGCCTGGATGGGATGCCATAGGGCAATGTAAAGAGCCCCCACAGTGTGACAGCACACAGCTAAGACACACTGTGGGGGGCCAGAGCTCAGGCAGGCAGACCTGCAGGAAGTCCCCATGCCCATTAGGGCCATGGGTTCCTCTGGTGGGGAGGCACTTGGGGACTGGGCTTCTGGGACTAGCTGAATTTGATTTCTTACATTGCATTAGTCACACAGGTGCCCACTTTATTAAGCACTTTGTATTTGTGTTGTGCACTCTCCAGTAGATACTGTACTTCCAAATTTTCAGTTAAAAAAAAAACAGACAAAACAACAATAACACAACTTTGCAGTCAATTTCCAGAACTGCCTGCATCCTCAGGCCTACTACCCATAGGCCAGTTTTGGAACCTAGTACCATGGGGCTTCAACACTGCCCACATCCCCCACTGCTCAGGCCTAGCCTGCCAGCTCCTGCCCTTTCAGGGAGGAAAAAGCAAGACTGAGGATTGGCACTGTCCTGAAAGGCCCCAAAGTAAGGCAGGACACTCCCTTTGACCGAGGACTGCACCAGCCCCAAATCACAAGGAGCTGGGCTGGCTCTGCCAGGCCAAGGGTGAGTGAGTCACGTCCAGCTGTGGGAACCTGCCAGACAGCGTGCTGGCCTCAGGAGTGGGAGGGGTCACTGTCAGCAAGGCCTGGGGCCATCAGACCACCTCCCTCGGCAACTGGGCAGGGCTGGTCTTGGACACACAGTCCTGCCCCAATTCCTGTGATGGCCGCTCTCCCTGGGCTGCAGACACCACACAGTACCCTACAGTGAGACCGAGAGCCCAGCCCCCTAACCCTCAACATAAGGCCAGGGTCTCCAGCCACCAGCCCATGGGTCTGGGGGCCTCAGAACAAAGCACAATCCAAGAGCCCCACACCTCCCAGGCACCCACATCAGCCTGACAAATGTCCCTAGTCTGTATAGCCACAACACAGAACAACCTCAACAGACAATAACAAACCTGAGGGGGGAAATTTGGAACTGATCATGAAAGGGCTTTCCTTAACACATAAAGAGTTCCTACAAATCAGTATTTATGCAGTACTTACTACATAACAGGCACAGATCTATGCACCTAACATACTGACTCAGGTGGTCATCATGACCACCCTGCAACATAGGTGTACTGTCATGATCCCCAACACTGAGGCACCAGGGTCACCCAAGTGAGTAAATGAGGAGGCTGAGCTCAGAAAGTATGGCTCCGGACCCTTGCAATTAACCACAGTGCCATGAGCTTCAGGAAAAAAAGGCCACCAGGATCTGTTCGCAGGGCAGGGGTATGCCTAACATTCACATGTACATCTCGTGAGAAACAAAACCCTGAGATGTCATCTCCACCTCTTGGATGGGGCCAAGATGCAAGTCTGGTAACAAACCTCCTGGCAGGGATGTGGGGAGACAGGCCTCCCTGTGTGCAGCACGCTACATGCCCACAGTCCCCATGGACCACATTTTAACAACTGCCCGAAAATAAAAGACACCCTTCTTGTCCAGGAAGTCAACATCCAGGACTCTACCCTGCAGACATACACATGGCAAGAGTGAGTGCAAGGGGAGTCGCCACCCCGCAACGTGTCAGAATCCATTCCATGAGTAGGGGATGGGCAGGCCGGCTGTGGGTATGGGTATGGAATCCCACATGGCGGCAGGTTACACCCACAGCAGCTCACCCTCCACAGCTCTCACTGCAACTAGTGTCAACCAAATCCCAAGGTCTGTCTCACAAAGAGCAATGGAAGCACAGGGAAGTCAAACAAGTGCCCAAGGACACACAGCTAGTTTAAGTGGCAGACACTGGTCATCTGGCTTCACTCTGAATCACTGTGCTCGGAGGTGGTAACCTGGTGAAGGAATCTGGGGCGAATTTCCTTGGGAGGGGAGGGGTGTTATGTGCAGGAATATGGAACCACCTCCAAGACACATGCAAGTGAAAAAGCCATGGTGAAGAACAGCAGGTGGGGCATGACAAAAGCATACATGAGACTGTGTCCCTGTCCATGGAGAGATGCAGAATGCCTGAAGGAGCTGTGGCACCTCTGGGGAACACGAGCTCCACTGGCAGGGGCAGAAGAGGCACCTTTTTGCCTCCCACTTCTGTGATTTTTTTCTTGCCCAATCACTGACTATCCAGCTTTAAAGCCTTTTTTCCTAATTCCCTGTCTCATACAGGAGTCCAAGGACTGTCTCTGAGCACTTCCTCTGCTGTGGGAGCTGCAGCCAGCCCAGGAGGAAGTGGTCTGCCCACAGCCAGGTGCTTGGAAGGAGGTAGAAGGAGGGAGGGGGGAGGAAGAAGGGAGGGGGGCACAGAGAAGGGAGCTGGAGGAAGCAGAGGGCGGAGGAGGAGCTAGGTGCTGCCCTCCCAGCCCCAGGACACAGTGTCTCTCTGCCGGGCTTCCAGGTACTTGCTGTCACACTGGACCTGTGCCCTCCCCACGTCACCTCACGTCATGCCACAGCTCTCAAGGCCACAGCCCAGCTCTGAATGGGGAGGGAAGACAAGGGAGGAGGGATGAGGCCACCAAAACACATTCAGGCTGGGAACTTCCCCTCAGCCAGGGGCTGGTCCCGTGGCCTTAGTAAACAGGTTTAAAAACCATTAGTCAGCACTTCGGCCCTAAGCCCTGCTGCCTCAGGTTCTCAGTCCCCAAACTGGATATCCAAGGTACCGGACCCTTGCCGAGCCTGGCCCTGCTGCCAGTCCAGGGGTCTGGCGCTGTGGGGGAACCCAGGCACGGCCTCCTGGGCCAGCTAAGCCTGAGGTGGCCTCATCAGACAGGCCACTGCCTCCCTCCTACCTCCTGTCCCCAGTGGCAGGCCCCAACGGCCAGCAAGAAGGAATCTCCCTCAGCCCCTCCCCTCCCCCAGTCTGACGCAGGGAGAAGCCAGCCAATGCCAGGCTGCTGGAGCACTGTCAACAAACAATCACCCAGCCAGACAGGTGGGCCAGGCTGTTGGGATTGCCTGGGGCCTGCGCTGGGGACAGCACTCAGGTCAGGGCCACTGGGTCAGAGCACTCATCCTACCCATGGCCCACCACTGGTGCCTCTGGCAGTCCACCAGCCGGGGAAGGTGGGAACTCTAAGACGCTCCCAGAGGAAGCCCAGACGGAGCCGTCTGGCCTAGGGAGGCCAGACAGCTGTCTACACTCAGGGGGCACTCAGCTCTTTCCCCAACACAAGATGCTGGCCTAACAACCATCCACTACAGACCAGGGTCTCCAGCGCCTGGCTGGCCTGAGCCCTATCCTCTGGGGTCTGAGGCTGTGCACAGGCCAACCTGGGAAAGTACCACACCCCCTCCCCACAGCGACCACGGCCCCAGCCTCACCTGGAAGTCATACAAAGCCACGATATTTTCATGTTTCAATTCCTAGGGCAGAAACCAAGTTTCTTATGAGCGGGGCGGGCTCGCCCCCACCCCGCTCCCGCTTCTAGCGCCAGCTCACCTTGAGGATCTTGATCTCCTTCCCCAGCAGGGTCTGGGACTTGGCCAGGTTCTTTTTGTTAATACACTTTACCGCGACCTCCAGGTCGGGCTTCTGAAAACCAAGCAAGGACGTTCTTCAGGGACTGGGAACCCTGGACTCCCTGGAAGGCCGCCCACAGGCCAGGTAAGCACCTGGCAGTTTAGGTGGTAGGGTCTCCTGGAGGTGTGGGGATGAGGGGCCCCTGAAAGATGGGGGGCATGAGAGGGCCCTGGGGCGCCCCAGGGGATGTGGGGATAAGGGATGTGGGGGTGGAGGTCCCTGGGAGATGTGGGGGTCCCAGGGGATGTGGGGATGAGAGGATGTGGGGGTGGGGGTCATTGGGGGTTGTGGGGATGAGAGGATAGGGATAAGGAGGTCCCCAGAGGTGTGGGGTCGGGAGGGGGAGCTGGCGGGATAAAGAAATGCGGCCGGGGGGCCCCGGAGACGTCGGGGTGAGCGGATGGGATGAAGGGCCCCCCGGAGCTGGGGTGAGGGTGGGGTCGCCCTCGCCGGGGCTCCGGAGCCGCCGGACCTCACCTCGCGGTGGCGCCCCTTGAAGACAACCGCGAAGGCGCCGTGTCCGATCAGGTCCTTGCGGGAGAATTCGAATTTGCCCACGGCCTCCAGGCCGCCGCGGCCGGGCTCCATGGCGGGCGGCGGGCGCGCTCAGGCGGCGGCACCGGCCGGGGGCGGCGGGCGGGGGCCGCGCCCCATTGGGCAGGCCGGCCCGCTGCCTGCCCCGCGGTCCACTCAGGGCGCTCCTGGCCCGGACTGCTGATTCGAGGCAACCCCGGCTCCGGCTCGGTCTACGGCTCCGTGTCCAACTCCGACTCCAGCCGGGAAACAAAAGAGCCAGGACCACAGGGCCCGGAGCCTGAGACGCCAGCGCAGGCGCACTTCGCGCCGCGGGGAGAGGGTAAGGGGGGGCGGGGGCGGGGGGCGGGACCCGGCGGGGACTGGGCTGCTCAGGGCGGGGCGGGGCCTGGAGGACAGACGAGCTTAGTGGGTGGTGAGGCTGGCGGTGCTGAGTGGGCGGGGCCTGGCGAGCGGACGCGCTGAGTGGGTGGTGGGACTGCCGGGGCGGGGCCGGAAGCGGACCCGCCTCCTCGCCGGCGGGCGGGTAGACCAGGTTTTCTGGGCGAGGGTGGCCTGTCTGTGCATCCCAGAGGTGCATATTTACTTCTTTCTGTGGCTGCCATTAATACCTGGATGTGGCATGTGTATCCCAGGTCTAAGGACTCTATAGAAGAAATTGTTAGAGATGAGCTGCGTTAGAGGTTACCCACTTAAAATGCCTTCCTTAGTAACAAATTGTCCATCACACTGCACCAAAACCTAGGAAATAGCCCACAAATCCATCAGGGAGGAAAGGTTAGATAAATTATGGTGCATCCTTTTTATGGAATAATGCACAGCAAATTCTTAGGCACAGGGTTAAACATATGTAAGCGGCTCCAATGTAATTAAATGAAAGCAAAATGCAGAACAAGGAACTGGGGTAATATTTGTCACTAGAGGGAGGTGTGTATATACAATAACTACATGTGTACACAGTTATATGTATGTATATTCATGTGTGTGGTACACAGTAGTATACTGAGTATGTATAGTATGCAATATAATTATAACAGCTAAACCACTGTTTACCATATGCTAGACAGTGGTCCTTCCACATACTAACTCACTTATTACTCACAATGATTTCATGAGATACTTGTTATTATATCCTCATTTTAGAGATGAGAATATTGAGGCCCAGAGAGGTTAGGTAATGTGCCCAAAGTCACACAGCCAGCAAAAGGAGAAAGGATTCTCACATGAGAAACTGTTAATAGTGGTTGCTTTGGGAAGGGTCAGTCCTTTCATAGTACACGTTGAGAACTAGTGTTGTTAGAGTAGGTAGATAGCCAGACATGAGCAAGGATGGGATTGGGGACTTTGGCCAGGGTTTACATCTGTCTAGAAGCTTGTTTATATTCTAAACATTACATATAAACTGTTCTCCTGGGATGTGGGGAGTGAGGTTATAGATGACAGACCTGCCAAGACTAACTGGTTCCAACATTGAGAAGCTGATCCTGACTTCACCTCAAAGCACATTATATGCTCATTAGCATACTAAAAACTAACACCCTTGGCACCATGACAATTCCAAGGAAGACCATCTAAGGATAAAAGAGGGTGTCACCCTATTTCCCAGATATCCCCTCCCTATTCATCCTGATGAATATTCCAGCCCCTGCTTAAACCCCAGCTATAAGATTACCCAACCAGAACACCACCGTGCTGCTCCTTTCCTGAGTGTGTACTTTAACTTTATTAAACTACTCTTTATTTGTACCTGCTCCACCTGCTTGTGAAGTCTTTCTAGATCAAAGTCAAGAACCCTCTCCTAGGCCTCACCTAGCACACTGGGAAATCCCCCTGGATTGGATTGCCCAACAACAAACAGCGTGTATTGTTCTTATCATATTCAAGTATTGCTTTTGCAAATGCAGAATTCTAAATAGTCCTCTTCAGTGACAGCCAGGATGGTTGCACAGCCTGTGGAAACAGGGTTCCAGTCCAGCAGGTAGGCTCTCCAGCCAGGGCCCTCCACACTGGGCAGTCAAGCAGGTGCCCAGCTTCTTT
>JAVSCE010020098.1:0-160558 GCA_032199065.1 Smutsia gigantea | reverse complement strand
TTTGTTCCTTCAGTTTTTTTCTTTGTTCTTATACTCCACATATGAGTGAAATCATTGGATACTTGTCTTTTTCGGCTTGGCTTATTTCACTGAGCATAATACCCTCTAGCTCCATCCATGTTGTTGCAAATGGTAGGATTTGTTGTCTTCTTATGGCTGAATAATATTCCATTGTGTATATGTACCACATCTTCTTTATCCATTCATCTACTGATGGACACTTAGGTTGCTTCCATTTCTTGGCTATTGTAAATAGTGCTGCAATAAACATAGGGGTGCATCTGTACTTTTCAAATTGGGCTGCTGCATTCTTAGGGTAAATTCCTAGGAGTGGAATTCCTGGGTCAAATGGTATTTCTATTTTGAGTTTTTTGAGGAACCTCCATACTGCTTTCCACAATGGTGGAACTGATTTGCAGTCCCACCAGCAGTGTAGGAGGGTTCCCTTTTCTCCACATCCTCGCCAACATTTGTTGTAGTTTGTGTTTTGGATGTTGGCCATCCTCACTGGTGTGAGGTGATATCTCCTTGTGGTTTTAATCTGCATTTCTCTGATGATTAGCGATGTGGAGCATCTTTTCATGTGCCTGTTGGCCATCTGAATTTCTTCTTGGAGAAGTGTCTATTCATGTCCTCTACCCATTTCTTAATTGGATTATTTGCTTTCTGTTTGTTAAGGTGCATGAGTTCTTTATATATTTTGGATGTCAACCCTTTATAAGATACATTTTTTATGAATATATTCTCCCATACTGTAGGATGTCTTTTTGTTCTACTGATGGTGTCCTTTGCTGTACAGGAGCTTTGCAGCTTGATATAGTCCCACTTGTTCATTTTTGCTTTTGTTTCCCTTGCCCGGGAGATATGTTCATGAAGAAGTCATTCATGTTTATGTCCAAGAGATTTTTGCCTCTGTTTTTTTCTAAGAGTTTTATGGTTTCATGACTTACATTCAGGTCTTTGATCCACCTTGAGTTTACCTTTGTGTATGAGGCTAGACAGTAGTCCAGTTACATTCTCTTACATGTAGCTGTCCAATTTTTCCAACACCAGCAGCTGAAGAGGCTGTCATCTCCCCATTGTATATCCAAGGCACTTTTCTCAAATATTAATTGACTGTATACGTTTGGGTTAATGTTTGGATTTTCTATTCTGTTCCACTGGTCTGTGGGTCTGTTTTTGTGCCAATACCAAATTGTCTTGATTACTGTGGCTTTGTAGTACAGCTTGAAGTCAGGGAGTGTAATTCCCCCTGTTTTATTCCTCCTTCTCAGGATTGATTTGGCTATTCGGGGTCTTTTGTGGTTCCATATGAATTTTAGAATTATTTGTTCCAGTTCATTGAAGAAAGCTGTTGGTAGTTTGATAGGGATTGCATTGAATCTGTAGATTGCTTTAGGTAGTATAGTCATTTTGACAATATTTATTCTTCCCAGCCAGAGCATGGGATGCATTTCCATTTGTTAGTGTCCTCTTTAATTTCTCTTAGGAGTGTCTTGTAGTTTTCAGAGTACAGGTCTTTCACTTCCTTCGTTAGGTTTATTCCTAGGTATTTTATTCTTTTTGATGCAATTGTGAATGGAATTGTTTTTCTGATTTCTCTTTCTGTTAGTTCATCATTAGTGTATAGGAAAGCAACAGATTTCTGTGTGTTAATTTTGTATCCTGCAACTTTGCTGAATTCAGATATTAGTTCTAGTAGTTTTGGAATGGAATCTTTAGGGTTTTTTATGTACAGTATCATGTCATCTGCAAATAGTGACAATTTGACTTCTTCTTTACCAATCTGGATGCCTTGTATGTCTTTGTTTTGTCTGATTGCTGTGGCTAGGACCTCCAGTACTATGTTGAATAACAGTGGAGAGAGTGGGCATCCCTGTCTTGTTCCCGATCTTAGATGAAAAGCTTTCAGCGTCTCGCCGTTAAGTATGATGTTAGCTGTGGGTTTGTCATATATAGCCTTTATGATGTTGAGGTACTTGCCTCTATACCCATTTTGTTGAGAGTTTTAATCAGGAATGGATGCTGAATTTTGTCAAATGCTTTTTCAGCATCTATGGAGATGATCATGTGGTTTTTGTTCTTCTTTTTGTTGATGTGGTGGATGATGTTGATGGATTTTCGAATGTTGTACCATCCTTGCATCCCTGGGATGAATCCCACTTGATCATGGTGTATGATCCTCTTGATGTATTTTTGAATTCGGTTTGCTAATATTTTGTTGAGTATTTTTGCATCTACGTTCATCAGGGATATTGGTCTGTAATTTTCTTTTTTGGTGAGGTCTTTGCCCGGTTTTGGTATTAGAGTGATGCTGGCTTCATAGAATGAGTTTGGAAGTATTACCTCCTCTTCTATTTTTTTGAAAACTTTAAGGAGAATCAGTGTTATTTCTTCTCTATATGTCTGGTAGAATTCAGAGGTGAATCCATCAGGCCCAGGGGTTTTGTTCTTGGGTAGTTTTTTGATTACCAATTCGATTTCGTCACTGGTGATTGGTCTGTTTAGTTTTTCTGTTTCTTGCTTGGTCAGTCTTGGAAGGTTGTATTTTTCTAAGAAGTTGTCCATTTCTTCTATGTTTTCCAGCTTGTTAGCATATAGATTCTCATAATATTCTCTTATGATTCTTTGTATTTCTGTGGGGTCCGTCGTGATTTTTCCTTTCTCATTTCTGATTGTGTTTATGTGTGTAGATTCTCTTTTTCTCTTAATGAGTCTGGCTAGGGGTTTATCTATTTTGTTTATTTTTTCAAAGAACCAGCTCTTGGTTTTATTGATTTTTTCTATTGTTTTATTCTTCTCAATTTTATTTATTTCTTCTCTAATCTTTATTATGTCCCTCCTTCTGGTGACTTTGGGCCTCATTTGTTCTTCTTTTTCCAATTTCAGTAATTGTGTCTTTAGACTATTCATTTGGGAATGTTCTTCCTTCTTTAAATAGGCCTGGATTGCAATGTACTTTCCTCTTAGAACTGCCTTTGCTGCGTCCCACAGAAGTTGTGGCTTTGTGTTGTTGTTGTCATTAGTCTCCATATATTCTTTGATTTCTGTTTTGATTTGGTCGTTAACCCATTGATTAATTAGGAGAGTGTTGTTAAGTCTCCATGTATTTGTGAGCCTTCTTGATTTCTTTCTAAAATTTATTTCTAGTTTTATACCTTGGTGATCTGAGAAGTTGGTTGGTAGGATTTCAATATTTTTGAAATTACTGAGGTTCTTTTTGTGGCCTAGTATGTGGTCTATTCTGGAAAATGTTCCATGTGCACTTGAGAAGAATGTGTATCCTGTTGCTTTTGGGTGTAGAGTTCTGTAGATGTCTGTTAGGTCCATCTGTTCTAGTGTGTTGTTCAGTGCCTCTGTGTCTTTACTTATTTTCTGTCTGGTTGATCTGTCCTCTGGAGTGAGTGGTGTGTTGAAGTCTCCTAAGATGAATGCATTGCTGTCTATTTCCTCCTTTAATTCTGTTAGTATTTGTCTCACATATGCTGGCGCTCCTGTGTTGGGTGCATATATATTTATAATGGTTATATCTTCTTGTTGGACTGACCCCTTTATCATTATGTAATGTCCTTCTTTATCTTTTGCTACTTTCTTCGTTTTGAAGTCTATTTTGTCTGATACAAGTACTGCAACACCTGCTTTTTTCTCTTTGTTGTTTGCATGAAATATCTTTTTCCATCCCTTCACTTTTAGTCTGTGTATATCTTTGGATTTGAGGTGAGTTTCTTGTAGGCAGCATATAGATGGGTCTTGCTTTTTTATCCATTCTGTTACTCTGTGTCTTTTGATTGGTGCATTCAGTCCATTGACATTTAGGGTGATTATTGATAGGTATGTACTTATTGCCATTGCTGGCTTTAGATTCGTGGTTACCAAGGGTTCAAGGGTTGCTTCTTTACTATCTAACAATCTAACTTAACATTCTTGTTAAATTATTGTAAACACAGTCTGATGTTTCTTTATTTCTCTCCCTTCTTATTCCTCCTCCTCCATTGTTTCTATAATGGGTGTTTTATTCTTTCCCTTTAGTTAGTATTTGGATGGTCTGCTTTCTTTGCTATGATTTTATTTTCTCTGGTGACATCTTTTTAGCCTTAGGTGTGCTTCCATCTAGAACAGTCCATTTGAGATATCCTGTAGTGGTGGTTTATGAGAGGCAAACTCTCTCAACTTTCGTTTGTCTTGAAATTGTTTAATCCCTCCATCATATTTAAATGATAATCGTGCTGGATACAATATTCTTGGTTCGAGGCCCTTCTGTTTCATTACGTTAAATATATCATGCCATTCTCTTCTGGCCTGTAAGGTTTCTGTTGAGAAGTCTGATGATAGTCTGATGGGTTTTCCTTTGTAGGTGATCTTTTTTCTCTCTCTAGCTGCCTTTAATACCCTGTCTTTATCTTTGATCTTTGCCATCTTAATTATTATGTGTCTTGGTGTTGTCTTCCTTGGGTCCCTTGTGTTGGGAGATCTATGAGCTTCGGTGGACTGCGAGACTACTTCCTTCCCCAGCGAGGGAAAGTTTTCAGCAATTATTTCTTCAAAGACACTTTCTATCCCTTTTTCTCTCTCTTCTTCCTCTGGTACTCCTATAATGCGAATATTGTTCCGTTTGGATTGGTCACACAGTTCTCTTAATATTCTTTCATTCCTAGAAATCCTTTTATCTCTCTCTGCCTCAGCTGCTCTGTACTCCTGTTCTCGTTTTTCTATTCCAGTAACAGTCTCTTGCATCTCATCCATTCTACTGTTAAGCCCATCGATTGCTTGTCTGATTTCTGTATTGTCTTTCCTCAGTTCCCTCACTTCCTCCCTCAGCTCTTGCACATTTCTCTGTAGGTCCATCAGCATGGTTATGACTTTTATTCTGAATTTTTTCAGGGAGGTTGTGCATTTCCATCCCTTCAGACTCCGTCTCTGGGGTTGTCTGGTTGATTTTGGTCTGAACCATATTCCTCTGTCTTTTCATGGCTATAGAATTGGTCACTGATAGTTGCCACGTATGTCAGCTGGGCTCTTTAAGACTTTAAAAAGAGAAGAAAGAAAGAAAGAACGAAAAAAAGGAAAAAAGAAAAAAAAACCAAAACCAAACCAAAACAAAAAAAACAAAAAAAAATGCCCACCGGACGTAGATTCTGTGGGTATGCTCTAGGTGGCACTGTTGCCCCACTATTCCACAGCTGTGACTGTTCCGCTCCGCAGGGCCCTTTATCGCTCTGGCAGAGGTGGGAACGAATAGGAGGCTGTTGATCTCAGTGAGAAGTGTTAAGTATGGCTACGCTTCCTCAGTCGCCAGCTAAGGCGTCTGAAACTCCCCAGGACTCCCAGCCTGCTGGGCTGAGTGTGCTGGGGCGATCCGGCTCCTCCGCTGGGCTCCTGTCTCTTTAAGACCGCTGAGGAAAGCGCGCACTTTTTTTTTTCCTTCCCGGAGCCGGCTGCAAGCACCCTGGCGCGTTCCCCGCTCAGATCCTGCCCCTCTGTCTCTCCAATCTCCGCTGCTCTGCGCAATGTGGGTCAGCGCTCCCCGCGCAGATCCCCGGGGCTGGCTACTTCGCGGGGTGTATTTCCACTCCCTCCCGGCTCTGAATCCTCTCCTCCCGCCGGTGCGCTGGGGTGGGGGAGGGCTCGGGTCCCGCCGGGTCGCGGCTCCGGATCTTACCCGCCTCTTGGGGTGCCGAGTTCTCTCGGGTGTAGCTGCACGCTGTGCGCTTTCCTTTGTATTCTCGTCTCTCTTTTAGGAATAGATGTATTTTCTGTGTTTTCGTAGATAAATATTGTGTTGGGAGGAGATTTCTGCCGCCCTGCTCACACCGCCATCTTCCTCCATATATTCTTTGATTTCTGTTTTGATTTGGTCGTTAAGCCATTGATTAATTAGGAGAATGGTGTTAAGTATCCATGTATTTGTGAGCCTTTTTGATTTCTTTCTAAAATTTCTTTCTAGTTTTATACCTTTGTGATCTGAGAAGTTGGTGGGTAGAATTTCAATATTTTTGAATTTATTGAGGTTCTTTTTGTGGCCTAGTATGTGGTCTATTCTGGAGAATGTTCCATGTGCACTTGAGAAGAATGTGTATCCTGTTGCTTTTGGGTGTAGAGTTCTGTAGATGTCTGTTAGGTCCATCTGTTCTAGTGTTTTGTTCAGTGCCTGTGTCTTTACTTATTTTCTGTCTGGTTGATCTGTCCTTTGGAGTGAGTGGTGTGTTGAAGTCTCCTAAAATGAATTCATTGCTTTCTATTTCCCTGTTTAGTTCTGTTAGTATTTGTTTCACATATGCCGGTGCTCCTGTGTTGGATGCACATATATTTATAATGGTTATATCTTCTTGTTGGACTGATCCCTTTATCATTATGTAATGTCCTTCTTTATCTCTTGTTACTTTCTTCGTTTTGAAGTCTATTTTGTCTGATACAAGTACTGCAACACCTGCTTTTTTCTCCTTGTTGTTTGCATGAAATATCTTTTTCCATCCCTTCACTTTTAGTCTGTGTATGTCTCTGGGTTTAAAGTGAATCTCTTGAAGGCAGAATATAGATGGGTCTTGTTTTTTTATCCATTCAGTGACTCTATGTCTTCTGACTGGTGCATTCAGTTCATTTACATTTAGGGTGATTATGGATAGGTATGTACTTATTGGCATTGCAGACTTCAGATTTGTGGTTACCAAAGGTTCAAGGTTAACTTCCCTACTATCTAAAAGTCTAACAACTCACTTAATATGCTATTACAAACACAACCTAAAGGTTCTTTGTTTCCTCCTTTTTCTTCCTACTCCTTTCTTTATATATTAGGTACCATATTCTGTACTGTTTGTCTATCCCTTGATTGACTTTGGGGATAGTTAATTTAGTTTTGCATTTGCTTAGTAATTAGCTGTTCTATTTTCTTTACTGTGGTTTTATTACCTCTGGTGACAGCTATTAAACCGTAGGAACACTTCCATCTATAGCAGTCCCTCCAAAATATACTGTAGAGATGGTTTGTGGTAGGCAAATTTTCTAAGCTTTTGCTTATCTGGCAATTATTTAATCCCTCCTTCAAATTTAAATGATAATCTTGCTGGATAAAGTAATCTTGGTTGAAGGCCCTTCTGCTTCATTGCATTAAATACATCATGCCACTCCCTTCTGGCCTGTAAGGTTTCTACTGAGAAGTCTGATAGCCTGGTGGGTTTTCCTTTGTATGTGATCTTATTTCTCTCTCTGGCTGCCTTTTGTAGTCTGTGTTTATCCTTGATCTTTGCCATTTTAATTACTATATGTCTTGCTGTTGTCTTCCTTGGGTCCCTTGTGTTGGGAGATCTGCGCACCTCCATGGCCTGAGAGACTATCTCCTTCCCCAGATTAAGGAAGTTTTCAGCAATCACCTCCTCAAAGACACTCTCTATCCCTTTTTCTCTCTCTTCTTCTTCTGGTACCCCTATAATGGGAATATTGTTGCATTTAGATTGGTCACACAGTTCTCTCAATATTCTTTCATTCTTAGAGATCCTTTTTTCTCTCAGTGCCTTAGCTTCTTTGTATTCCTCTTCTCTAGTTTCTATTTCATTTATTGTGTCCCCCACCGTATCCCTTCTGCTTTTAATACCATCCATTGTGTTCTTCAATGATTGGCTCTCCGACCGGAATTCATTCCTGAGTTCCTGAATATCTTTCCATACCTCCATGAGCATGTTAATGATTTTTTTTTGAACTGGTCCATATCATTTAAATCTTTCTCAGGAGTTGTATTCATGATTTTACTCTGGACCAGGTTCCTTTGGCATTTCATATTTGTGTATGGCGCCCTCTAGTGCCCAGAAGCTGTACTCTCTGGAGCTGCTCAGCCCCTGAAGCAATGCAGGGATTGTAGGGGAGTGGTATTGGTGCTTCTGGGGAGGAAAGGGCTGTTTCCTGGTTCCTGGCTGCTATGCCTGCCTCCACTGCCTGAACCAGTGGGCTGAGCACACAGGTATAAGCTTCTGTGCTTTGCGTTTTTAGTTACTGTAGACAGATCTTCCCTCTGGCTGGCCTAACACCAGGGAAGGATTTCCTGGTTTGCGAGCACAGTGGGGCTGGTCAGGAGAAAGGCGCACAAGTCTGCCTGTCACAGAAGGGGTTCTTGGAGCTGTGTAGGCAGCCAGGGAGCTGGAGCACCTGAAGATCCTGAAAGCTCCCAACCTGCTGGGCAGAGTACACCCGGACAATTTTGTCTGCCTGTCCTTTCTCCTGAGCAGTAAGCTCTGTGCAATTCTTGCCCCTTTAGCAGCCCTCTTGCTAAGGCCTTCTTTGTTAGGAAGTCTCTCAGACTGCCCGCCTTTCTTTTGTCCCTGAGCAGGTGGGTATGGATCCCTGCTTTTACAAGCAGCTGGAATCTTAGTGTCTCCAGGAATTCTGCCTGTCTTAGCTTCCCAATCCCCTAATTACAAGAGTATCATGCAAGCACCATGAAATGTAGGTTTGTGCTCCCAGAGCAGATCTCCAGAGTTAGGTATTCAGCAGTTCCAGGTCTCCACTCCCTCTCTGCTCCATTCCTGTTCCTCCTGTGGGGAAGGGCTTGGATCCTGCAGGAACACAGCTTTAGTACGTTACCCTTTTCCGTGAGGGCTGCTCTTGTCTCCAGGTTATGCAGTTTGTTGCCATCCTCTTTCCCGTTGCTCTTTCAAGAGTAGTTGTAGTAGCTTTATTTTCATATTATATGCGGTTTTAGGAGGAAGCCTCTGTCTCACCTCTCACGCCGCCATCTTTTATAGGGAATCTTTTGGGAAAACTCTCATTTGGGGTCTAAAGACATCCATCATTATGCCTTATTAACCATTTTTCCGTCTTGCAAGAATGAATTAGATTCACAAATTTTGGCCATTGATCTTCAGAAAGCTGGGCCAACTCACTGTATTCTTCCTATCTGATACATATTTTCAATGAGGTAAAATTCTCATATGCACAATATCTGCTTTAGTATACATATCCCTAATCTATTAGTTCTGTCTCCTTACTTGGATCTCAGCTTTGTTATAGATGGCCTGGAGACAGTCAGCAGTAGAGTCTGTCCTGGAGAATGTTCCATATGCACTTGAGAATATATATTCTATTATTGCTGAATTGAGTGCTCCATAAACGTCTGTTAGGTCCAACTAGTTTGTAGTATAGCCAAGTTTTTATTTCTTTGTTGATCTTCTGTCTGATTGTTCTGTCCATATTATAAGTAGGATACTTAAGACTCCAACTATTTTTGTAGAGCTATTTCTTCCTAGAGTTCTTTCAATGTTTGCTTCATATATTTAGGAGCTCTGATGTTTAGTGTATACATGTTTATAATTATTACATCACCTTCCTCATAACTTGATCCTTTTATCATTATGTAATGTCCTTCTTTGTCTCTTATGTTTTCTACTTATAGACTATTTTGCCCAATATTAGTGTAGCCCCCTCTGTTCTCTTTTGGTTACTATTTGTATGGAATAACCTTTTCTGTCTTTCACTTTCAACCTATATGTGTCCTTAGATCTAAAGTGTGTTTTCTTTTCATCTGTTCTGCTAAATATGCCTTTTGATTGGGTAGGGCAATCCACTTACATTGAAGGTAATTATTGATGGGGAAGGATTTTACTATTGCTATTTTGTTACATGTTTTCTGTATGTGCTGTGGCTTTTTTGTCCTTCCTTTTCTCTCTTTTTGTTTTCCTTCATGTTTAACTTTTACCATAATTTACTTAAGGTTCACTGTTGATGTTGTCCTTTCTATGGGTTTGGACAAATGTATAATAACAGGTATCCATTATTAGACTATCATACAAAGTGTTTTCATTGCCCCAGAAATCTTCTGTACTGTCTGTTCATCCCTCCCCAAACCCCAATCCCTGACAACTACTGATCTTTTTACTATCTCCATAGTTTTGCCTTTTCCAGAATGTCAGTTAGGATCATATAGTACATGGACAATTCAAATTGGCTTCTTTCACTTAATAATATACATTTAAATTTCTTCTTTGTCTTTTCAAAGCTTGATAGCTAATTTATTTTTAGCATTGAATAATATTCCATTGTTTGGATGTACCAGTTGATTTATCCATTCACCTATGGAAGGACATTTTTGTTGCTTTTAAGTTTTGGCAGTTATTGAATAGAGCTGTTAAAGCATCAATGTGCAGATTTTTGTGTGGATGTAAGATTCCAACTCCTTTGGGTTAAGTACCAATCAATATTGCTGGATTGTATGGTAAGAGTATGTTTAGTTTTGTAAAAAACTGCCAAAGCTTCTTCCAATATGATTGTACCATTCTACATTCCTACTAGCAATGATGCTCCATATCTTTGCCAAGATTTGGTGTTGTCAGTGTTCTGGGTTTTAGCTATTCTAACCGATGGGCAGTGAGTGGTATTCCACTGTTTTAATTTGCATTTTGTTGATGGCTTTATGATGTGGAACATCTTTTCATATGCTTATTTTCCATCTGTGAATCTTCTTTAGTGAAATGCTTGTTACAGAGGTTTTTGGCTCTTTTTTTTAAAATTGGGTTCTTATCTTATTGTTGAATTTTAAGAGTTCTTTTGTATTTTCAATAATGGTATTTTATCAGATGTCTTTTGCAAATAGTTCCTCCAAGTCTGTCTTGTCTTCTCATTCTCTTGACATTGCCTTTCACAGAGCAGAAGTTTTTGACTTAATGAAGTCCAACTTACCAATTCTTTATTTCACGGATCATGCTGTTGGTGTTGTTTCTTAAAAATCATTGCTGTACCTAAGTTCATATAAGTTTTCTCCTACATTACATTCTAGGAGTTTTATAGTTTTGAATTTTACATTTAGTTCTGTGATCCATTTTGAATTAATTTTTCTGGTGTACAAGATCAGTGCCTACATTCATTTTCTTTGCATGTAAATGTCCACTACTTCCAAAACCACTGGGAAAAGACTTTCTTAGCTCCAGTCTATTGCCTTTGCTCATTTGTCAAAGATCAGTTGACCATATTTATGGGGATCTATTTTTGGGTTCTCCATTCCATCCCATTGATCTATATCTATTCTTACACCAATATGATGCTGCCTGGATCACTGTAGTTTATTCAAACTACTGTACTATCTTGGAGTACTATCCTGAAGTATTGTCCTCCAGCTCTGGTCTTCTCCTTCAATACTGTATTGGCTATTCTGAGTCTTTTGCCTCTCTCTGTAAACTTTACTGATATACACAAAATGCCTTTTTGGGATTTTACTGGGATTGCATTAAATCTACAGATCAAGTTGGGAATAACTGACATCTTGACAATACTGAGTTTTTCTACCCATGAATATGGACTAGCTCTTCATTTATTTAGCTTTTCTTTGATTTCTTTCATCAGAGTTTTGTGTTCTTCATATAGATCTTTTACATGTTTTGTATAGTTACACCTAAATATTTCATTTTGGGGCATGATAATGTAAATGATGTTATATTTTTTATTCCAAATTCTACTTGTTCATTGCTGGTATATAGGAAAGTGCCTGACTCTGTGTATTAGCTTTGTATCTTGCAACCTTGCTGTAATCGCTTATTAGCTCCAGGAATCTTTGTTTTTGTTTTACTGTTGATTCTTTTCTATTTTCTACACAGATGATTATGTCATCTGTGAAGAGAAACAATTTTATTTCTTCCTTCCTAATCTGCATACCTTTCTCTTTTCTTGTCTTACTGCATCAGCAGTGATTTCCAATACAATGTTTAAAAAAAGTGGTGAGAGGTTTTTGCCTCATATCTAATCTTAGTGGGAAAGCTTCAAGTTTCTCACCATTAATTATGATGTTAGCTGTACTTTTTCTGTAGATAATCTTTATCGTTGAGAGTTCCTCTTTATTCCTAGTTTACTGACAGTTTTTGTCATGAATAATTCAGGTTTTGAATTTTGTCACATGCTTGTCCTGCATCTATTGATATGAGTATGTGATTTTTCTTCTTTAGCCTGATGATGTAATAGATTACACTGATCAACTTTCAAAAGTTGAATTAATCTTGCTTACTTGATATAAATCCCACTTGGACATGGTATATAATTCTTTTTATACATTGTTGCATTCAATTTTCTAATATTTTGTTAAGGATTTTTTCACCTGGGTTCATGAAAGATAATGTTCTGTAGTTTCCTTTTTGTAATGCCATTTTCTGGTTTTTCCATTAGGTTAATTCTGGCCTAACAGAATGAATTAGGAAGTATTTCCTCTGTTACTATCCACTGAAAGAGACTGTAGAAAATAGGTATACTTTCAGCCTTAAATGTTTGGTAGAAGTCACCAGTGAACCTGTCTGGATATGGTGCTCTCTAGTGGGGAAAGTTATTGTTGATACAATTTCTTTTATATATATAGTCTGTTCAGATTGCCTATTTCTTTCTGTGTAAGTTTTGACAGATTGTGTCTTTCAAGGAATTGGTCCATTTTATCTAGGTTATCAAATCTGTGGGCATAAAGTTGTTCATAATATTCCTTGAATATCTTTTTAATGTCCATGGGCTCTACAGTGAAGGCCCCTTTTTCATTTCTGATATTAGCAATTTGTGTCCTCTTTTTTCTTAGCCTACCTAGAGACTAATCCATTATACTGATATTTTCAAAGAACCAGGTTTTGGTTTTGTGCTTTTCTCTACTGATTTCCTGTTTTCAATTTCATTGATTTTAGCTCTATGTCTCTCTTTTCTTCTGCTTCCTTTGAATATAATTTACTCCTCTTTTTCTAGTTTTTTCCTAGGTGGAAATTTACATTATTAATTTTAACTATTTCTTCTTTGCAGATATACACACTCAATGCTATATATTTCTCTCTGAGCATTGCTTATGCTGCATTCCACATATTTTAACAAATTGTGTTTTCATTTTCACTTAACTCAAAATCATTTTTCTTTTGAGATTTTTTTCAACTCATGTGTAAGTTTGAAATATATTGTTTAATCTTTACATATTTTTGGATTTGCAGTTATCCCTCTGTTATTTCTAGTTTAATTCCATTGTGGTCTTGGAGCAGATATTATATATTTTATCTTCTTTTACATTTGTTAAGGTGTGCTTTATGGGCCAGAATGTGGTCTATCTTGGTGAATTTAATTGATTTTTGTATGACATGTTTCAGTTCCCTTCTCATTTCCTTTTGTGTATTCTGTAGATTTGTGTGCATGTTGTTACCATAGGGATTACATATGACATCCTAAAGTTATGACAATGTCTTAAATAGATACCAACTTAACGTCAACTACAGAGAAATACTCCACTTCTTTACAACTGGTTCCTCCCTCATTTTCCTATTAATATCACAATTGTATCTTTATATACTATGTGCCATTAATATATATTTATACTTGAAATTTGTATTTTACATTTTGTAGAAAGTAGAAAAATGGAGGTACAAAGCAAAATTACAATAGTGCCTTAAAAAATATTTGTCCATGTATTTTCCTTTACCAGAGACTGTTATATTTTCATATGATTTAAAGTTACTGTTGCGTGTCTTTTCATTTCATATTGAATTAATCCCCTTTAGCATTTCTTGCAGAGCATTTTTTGTATTAGTGGTAATGAAATCCTTCAACTTTTGTTTGGGAGTATCTTGATTTCTCCATTATTTTTGAAAGAATTTTGCCAGATAAAGAATTCTCTGTTGATGTGGTTTTGGGTTTGTTTGTTTTTTTTAGCACTTTAAATATATAATCCCACTGCGTCCTGGCATCCATGGTTTTTGCTGAGAAATTGGATGTTAATCATTTTTTTGCTATTATTAATATACAATTACATGAGCAACATTATGGTTACTACACTCCTCCTATTATCAAGTCCCACCACATACCCCATCACAGTCACTGTCCATCAGCGTAGTAGGATGTTATAGAATCATTATTTGTCTTCTCTGTGTTATACTGCCTTCCCCGTATCCCCCCACCCCACCCCACCCCTGCTACATTATGTGTGCTAATTGTAATAGCCCTTTTTCTCCCTTATTGCTCCCTTCCTACCCATCCTCCCCAGTCCCTTTCCCTTTGGTAACTGTTAGTCTATTCCTGGGTTCTGTGAGTCTGCTGCTGTTTTGTTCCTTCAGTTTTTTCTTTGTTCTTATACTCCACAGATGAGTGAAATCATCTGATACTTGACTTTCTCTGCCTGGCTTATTTCACTGAGCATAATACCCTCTAGCTCCCTCCATCCATGTTGGTGCAAGTGGAAGGATTTGTTTTCTTCTTGTGGCTGAATAATATTCCACTGTGTATATATACCACATCTTCTTTATCCATTCATCTACTGATGGACACTTAGGTTGCTTCCATTTCTTGGCTATTGTAAATAGTGCTGTGATAAACATAGGGGTGAAAATGTCTTATTCAAACTGGGATGTTGCATTTTTAGGGTAAATTCCTAGGAGTAGAATTCCTGAGTCAAATGGTATTTCTATTTTGAGTTTTTTGAGGAACCCTATACTGCTTTCCACAATGGTTGAACTAATTTACATTTCCACCAGCAGTGTAGGAGGGTTCCCCTTTATCCACATCCTCGCCAACATTTGTTGTTGTTTGTCTTTTTGATGGCGGCCATCCTAACTGGTGTGAGGTGGCATCTCATTGTGGTTTTAATTTGCATTTCTCTGATGACTAGTGATGTGGAGCATCTTTTCATGTGCCTGTTGGCCATCTGAATTTCTTCTTTGGGGAAGTGTCTGTTCAGCTCCTCTGCCCATTTTTTAATTGGATTATTTGCTTTTTGTTTGTTGAGGTGCGTGAGCTCTTTATATAATTTGGATGTCAACCCGTTATCGGAAATGTCATTTATGAATATATTCTCCCATACTGTAGGATCTCTTTTTGTTTTACTGATGGTATCCTTTGCTGCACAGAAGCTTTTTAGTTTGATATAGTCCCACTTGTTCATTTTTGCTTTTGTTTCCCTTGCCCGGAGAGATATGTTCATGAAGAAGTTGCTCATGTTTATGTCCAAGAGATTTTTGCCTATATTTTTTTCTAAGAGTTTTATGGTTTCATGTCTTACATTCAGGTCTTTGATTCATTTTGAGTTTACTTTTGTGTATGGGGTTAGACAGTAGTCCCGTTTCATTCCCTTACATGTAGCTGTCCAGTTTTGCCAACATCAGCTGTTGAAGAGGCTCTCATTTCCCCATTGTATATCCATGGCTCCTTTACCGTATATTAATTGACCATATATGCTTGGGTTTATCTCTGGGCTCTCTATTCTGTTCCACTGGTCTATGGGTCTTTTCTTGTGCCAGTACCAAATTGTCTTGATTACTGTAGCTTTGTAGTAGAGCTTGAAGTCAGGGAGCATAATCCCCCCTGCTTTATTCTTCCTTCTCAGGATTGCTTTGGCTATTCGGGGTCTTTTGTGGTTCTATATGAATTTTAGAACTATTTGCTCTAGTTCACTGAAGAATGCTGTAGGTATTTTGATAGGGATTGCACTGAATCTGCAGATTGCTTTAGGCAGGATGGTCATTTTAACAGTATTAATTCTTCCTAGCCAAGAGCATGGGATGAATTTCCATTTATTAGTGTCCTCTTTAATTTCTCTTAAGAGTGTCTTGTAGTTTTCAGGGTATAGGTCTTTCACTTCCTTGGTTAGGTTTATTCCTAGGTATTTTATTCATTTGGATGTGACTGTGAATGGAATTGTTTTCCTGATTTCTCTTTCTGCTAGTTCATCATTAGTGTATAGGAATGCAACAGATTTCTGTGTATTAACTTTGTATCCCACAACTTTGCTGAATTCAGATATTAGATCTAGTAGTTTTGGAGTGGATTCTTTAGGGTTTTTTATGTACAATACCATGTCATCTTTAAACAGGGACAGTTTGACTTCTTCCTTGCCAATCTGGATGCCTTTTATTTCTTTTTTGTGTTGTCTGATTGCCATAGCTAGGACTTCCAGAATTCTGTTGAATAAAAGTGGGGGGAGTGGGCATCCTTCTCTTTTTCCCAATCTTAAAGCCACGGTGGGGGAAGGGCTTGGGTCCTGCCAGATTAAGGCTTTCGTACGTACGTTACCCTGTTTTGTGAGGTCTGCTCTGTTCATGAGGTCTGTATGCAGTCTGGTTCAGCCTTCTTTCTGTTTCTGTTTTAAGGTCAGTTGTATTAATTAACTATATTTTTGTAAAATTTGTGGTTTTGGGAGGAGCTCTCCATCTCACCTCTCATGCCGCCATCTTGCAAGTTGGCTGTTAATCATTTTATATGATGAGTTGTTTCTCTCTTGTTGCTTTTAAGATTTGCTTTGACTTTGGCAGTTTGATTATAATGTTCTTGATACACATCTCTTTGGGTTTATCCTACTGGGACTTCATTGAGCCTCCTGACCTGTAGATCCACGTACTTCATCACATTTAGGAAGTTTTCAGCCCTTATTTCCTCAAATAATCTTTGATCCTTTCTCTCTTTTTCTGGACACCTATATTGGTCCATTTGTTAGAATTCCACAAATCCCATTTGCTTTTCTTCATTTTTTTTTTTCTACCCCTCAGTCTTTATATTATCAATTGTCCTGTCTTAAAATTCAGTGATTCTTTCTTAGGCTTTCTCAAATCTGATGAACCCCTCTAACAGTTCGTTCACTTCAGATATTGTATTTTTCAGATCTAGAATTTTTCTTTTTATAATTTCTGTTATTTTGTTGATGATCTCATTTTGTTAATATGTTGTTTTCCTGATTTCTTTGGCTCTTGGAGCATACTTAAGACAGTTATTTTAAAGCCTTTGCCTAATATGTCTAATGTCTGTGCTTTTTCAGGGAGAGGTTCTGCCATTTCACTTTCTTTTGTGTGGGCCATGTTTTCTTGTTTCTTTGTATGCCTTGTAAGTTTCTGTTGAAAAGCAGGAATCTGAAAAAAGTCACCTTTCTCAGTCTTTGAAGACTGGCTCTGTACTACACAGTCCTTCACTGATTAGCTAGGCATGCTCTGAGCATAAGGAAATCAGCCTCACATGAAAGCTAAGGTCTTCTCAGGTCTCTTCTGAATATGAAGCCTGCATGTGCATTACTCAATTCCTCTATATACACAGCTGCTTTTGAATGTTTTCATTTCCCAGAGAATCTCACCCCAGCTCCTCTTCCAGGTTTTAGATGGTTGTTGTATGTCTCCAGCTATAATGTTTTGTCCCAGGTACCTGAAAGTCTGTAGTCTCCCTGAAGCCTTCATAAGTAGTGGCTGCCACTTCCCCCCACCTGAGATTTGAGTTAGGGGATACAGAGACCAATCCTTCTGGCTAGAACATTGTAAATATAGTCTGTTCTGCCATCTGCAGTTCAAGGGAGGGAACTGGACTGTTATGCCCTCCAGACCAAGACCTTGCCAAGCCAGAGAGGGGTTGAGTCAAGGGTAAGTAAAAACGTCATATATAACCACTTTTGTAAAATAATGATTATCTCTTTTTAAAAACCTTATTAACTGCTGTATAATTTAATATATGGTATTAATATGTCATTATTTAACTATTCTCCTACAGTTGGGAACTGAAGTTCTCAATTGTGCAGTATTAACTGTACTAAGATCTTGGCTCAGTTATACTGAGACTTGAATGTGCTAATCACATTTCCTAATTTGCATTGAGTCCAAGAGGCCCCCTGGCAAAGTACTTCAACTCTGTATACAGATACGGTTCAAACATAAGTAAAGACATTTTGGCATGGAGAATGGGAGGCCAGAACAAGCAGACAGAACAACCAGGAATGGAATCCAATATGGGAAAAGTCATGTAAGTGAAGAAAGAGCCTGTATATGTGGAAATAAAGGTTCGGGCTAAAATATGAAGTTATGCTTGATCTTAGGTACCTAGGTAGGCCAAAATTATTTAAGTATATAAAGCATATATAAGTATACATACACAGAGAGGTTTCTAAAAGTTGAATCACTTAGTCACATAATGAAATATTTAAATATCTTGATATGTATTGTCAAATGGTTTCCTGAAAAATTGTATCAAATCTTTCTCTAGCTACTTTATATTGGGGAGGATTACAGGGCTCTGTCTGCCCTGTACCTTTTGGGGAAAGGAGGCGATGTTTCCAAGTCTACTTACAGTGCAGCACCATTTCCTCAGGGTTGCTCAAAAACTCAGAGCTGAGCCAGAAGGAAGCTGCCTTTCTAAGAGATCTGGGGATCTAGTCATTCATTCAAATAGGCCCTGAGCCTGGATTCCTAGAAGAAAGCTTTTAAATATGACATTGAGGGGTCCCCTAAAAAGAGAAACTAACAGAAGAAGTCTTCACTTCTGGTAGATGAACAACAATGAAGCCAGGTAAACAACAGTCATTTAAATTTTAAATAATAATAGTCTTAATGTGGCATAATTATGCAAAAAATCAGAGGGAGATGTGTATTCTTGCCATGCTATGCGTACTCCACAGTACTACTATAGCATAGTGTTCTTTAGACACAACTTCTTCACATTTTTTACACGAGGGATACCTCAAACTTGCGTCCATCTTCCCTGCTGAACTGACAGAAAAGACTCTCCATTTCTATCCCAAAAGGCTGCAAGGGAATCAATTCCATTTATGCTCTTCAATACAGCCCCAGGCCTGGTAATACCCACCCTACCAAACACCCATGGCTCCCCCATTTCTTCTTGCAGCTCTTTAACTACAGTCCTCTCAGCTCTCCTCCCAGCCTACCTCCCAGCACCCTCTGCATTCCTTCAGCACCCTTCTAGTTCACCCACCATGTGCACATCTCAGCCCAAAGAGCTCTGGTATGCCGTCCCATACCACTGAGAAACTTGGAACCCACAGGAGCTATAGTTGAGCCATCTACAAAGGACCCAGAGCTTTGGGGTTAGTATGGAATCCTGACCGTGCCAGTCTAACACTGCAGCTGTGTAAAACTCTCTATGGTTCAAAACCACAACCTTCAGTACACAATCCTTAAAAATCTGGAACACAGTCCTTTAAAAATATGCTGGTGACTGGAACCTACCAAATTCCTATGGCCTAAAAATCACTGCCCTCACCTTGAACCCTAGATCTAGGTTTACAGATTAGTTTTTCCCTTTAAAATTTTCTATACTTTTAACTGTGGGGAAAATTCTATCAGACCTGGATTCGGAATTTAGGCTGTGTTGTTGGATATTGTTAATGAGAAAGGGAATGGCATTCACATCTCCTTAGTTATGCCGGAATGCAGGTTGGTGGGAATTGCACAGAAAGCCAAGACAAGTGACAGGAACTACCTCCTGGGGAACCACACCATAGTGCATTCTTGGCCCTCCTCCTATGGCACTCTGTATTTAGTTTAGGAGGGCACAGTTCTCATCCTCCCTCCCTTCTAGATTATAAACCTTGGCAGGACACGACAGTGCTTGGTGTCTCTTTCCGGATCTAGGAGACAGTTCATCAGTTACTGGTCCGCCACTGTACTTTACCTACAGAACCTATTCCCCAGCTCCCTTCATTTCGGGCCCCCAGGGGTGCAGGGCACCCCCACGGATCTCTGGACACCTGCACTTGCCTGACCTGTCCATACAGCTCTCTGATGTCTGGGCCTCATTAGCCCTGCTTCAGACTGACTCCAGAGAACCTGCTGCTGCCTCTCTCCAGGGCTCTCCAAGGTGCTTCCCAGCCCTCGCAGGGGCGACGTCTTGCCCTGACCGGCAAGCTCCCAGGTGCCTGGCTCCCAAGTCTTTACCTGCCTGCAGTTTTTGGTGGAGGTTGCTTCTGGGGACAAAAACGATCGGCGGGCGCAGGGCGCGGGGCGGAGGTTGGGGGTGGGGTGAGGGCGGCGGGGATGGCGCTGGCTGTGCCCCATCTGCTCTGGAAGCCAGCAAACCAGACTTAAAGGGGTAGAAAGCCAAGGTCAGGGTGATTTTGCAAAGGTGGGAGACAAACACCCTCCCGAGGTGCTCCCACGCGGCACGGTACCTTACAGGCGCGGAAGTGTCCGCAAGGAGGGGCAGCTGGGCGGCGCGCTTGGAAGACAGCGCTCCCAGCCAGGGCAACGCTGCCCGCCGTCCAACCCGACAAGACGAGAGTTCAAGTCTCACGTGATGGTGGGAGATTTCTTTCCCAGCTGCTTAACTCTATCTTCTATATTTTGTATAAGAGTCATAAAAAAAAGCCCAGAAAGTACTTGGCGAGGCCCCGGGGCCGTGCGGGTCTGCTCTGCCCCGGGAAAGAGGCCCGGGTCTTCCCGCGTCCTGCGCGCAGCCGCTCCCGCGCTTTGCGCAGCGTCTGGTGGGCGTTTCCAGGGCCGCGTGGGCCGGGCAGGCGGCGTGGGCGGGGCCTGCGCGCACCGGGAGGGGCTCTGAGCTTTCTCTGGAGCGTAGTGTGTGCGACTCACACGGCCGAAGAGGTCTCAGGTCCCGGCCTTTCCAGCTCCACCGCCATCCCCGGAGCAGCACTACTGGCCCCTCGCCTGAAAGAGCAGCTGCCCCTGGAGCTTGATGAGAGCTGCTGTCCATGCGCAGAGAGGACGAAGGGACTGAGGGCCGGCTGCCCCTCGGGCGGCAGATTCGGTTACACGCACCCTTCCAGCTCTGAGGAGCTCCTTGGGGCCACAGGGGGTGGGTCTGGACCCAGCTCCCTGGCTTCTCTCAGGGGATAAAGCCCTCCGTCCGCTTGGCATATCTCAGGTCCCCTTTTAATGGTAATGACGGTGATGCACGTTTCCCCAGCTCATCCCCTCTGAGACCTGTGGCGGCACCCACACCGTTTGAGAAGCACACAGGCCAACTGTGGAGGGAGGGGTGTGGAGGGGAGGAGCTTGGCGAAGTTGTCAAGTCAATCTAGGAGGTAACCAACAGAGGTCTTGGCACAACACAGCAGAACGAAAAGTGACAGGAAACTACCAGAAAAGATCTGTGGAACATAGAAGCATTTCTGGCATTTTCAGAAATCTTAATGGAGGGAAATGAGATAAAAGACCCAACTTTCTGTATTTACCCATAGAGCTCAGACAATATAAGTTGGACACTAAAAATCTCAGTGACACAGATAGCTGGGGAACTTAGGGACATACAGATGGCAAAGGCATAGTTTTTTCTAGTATAATGTAGAAGGAATTGAACCAAACACTTCGACCCTCCCTCTCTTCCCTTTGTGTTAAATCTAGAGGCAAGAGAAAAGGTAAACGGGCAGGTGCTATGGAATTGGGGTCATACAGATTGCTCCGTGTATAAAGGGAACGTCGTCATGGTCTTCAGAACTCCATGATGCTGTACATGTGATCCATGCCTTGAACAGGGAATGTCCCCCGCTTCAAGGAAGGACTTGCAGCCCCGACTGGAGAGCGCAGTCTGCACACAGCCTATAAACCTCAGCTCCTTCAGGGTCGGCCTCAGCTGCAGTGAACTGCATTGCCTGGGGGCAGGAGCCACTGGCAGGCTCACAACTGACAATGGACACAGGAAAATGTGATAGGTGACAATATAAGGCCTCAGCCATTCAGCTCAGCACAACTCTGTTGGGCACATTTATTGCACAACATTCTGCCTGGTTGGCTAAGGTCTTACTGAGGGCTGCGTCAGAGATCCAGTTTCTTCCTCTGCCCAGTTCTGCTCCTTTCAACCCAACCTGCAACGTGCTGTGAGAGGATCTAGCGTTCTCTGGAGCCACAGGAAAGATAGTGTGGCAGACCTAAATTGATAGATGAACAAAGACATTTTGCTACTTTGGATTAGTAAGAGAGGCAAGAGAGGACCGTGGTTTACTACGAAGAGATGAGGAAAAAGTTGTCAGGTTTGGATGCTGGTTCTTGTGCTTTTACAGAAGTCCCAAATTGACAATGGGTTAAAGAAATTAGAAGGTTATTCTCATTGAGAAGTAAAAAATGATGTGCTAGCTCTCATCTGAGAAGTTATCAAAGTCCAGGTCTCTTTCCAACATGTTACTCTGCCTCCCTCAAGAGGCTTCACATTTGAGCCAATACAGGCTAGGTTTCCATGAAGGGACAAACCGTCCCAAAATCTCAATGGTTTAAAACATTTTGTCTCTTTCTTGTACTGCATGTCTGTTGGGTGTTCACATTGCTCTGCTCCACGTCTTCCTCCTAAGAGGATCCAGGCTCCAGAAGAGCCCCTCTCAGAGACATTGCCAGTCTCGTGGCACGAGGAAACAAGAGCAAGGAGAAACTGCACGATGATTCTTAGAACTTTTACTCAGAGAGGCACACATCACTTCTATTCTCATTTAATTGGCAAAAGCAAAGCACATGGCCAAGCTTAATTTCAATGGGGCAGTAAGTGTAATCCTAACCCAGGGAGGGGCGGAAAATTGGAAAAGAATACAATATATTGCAAATATTTGCTCAAAAAGTTCACTTCTCTTTCTTTCATATTAGGTAAATATTTAGTGTTTAACCTGAAGACAAATTATTGTCAATCAATGTTAATAATGAATGTGCTGAGGACATTCCCATTAATATCTGGAGTCCAATTACAAAACGAAAAACAATGTTTTGTTTGCCACTGTTAGTATATAGAATCTAATAATAATAGCAGTCTCTGAAACGAAAATTGGTTTTAAAAAGAAACTTTATTAGGTAATACATTCCCAGTGTCCAACTATCAAAGCACTCCTACTCCCATTTGATCCACTCCATGCCTGCCCAAACCAATCCTACTCACCTACCACAGATACTTTGAGGTTTTTGCTTATTCTTCCAAAGTTTCTTTATGCAAATGCAAGCAAATACCCCCCCCCCTTTCTTACACATGGGTAGCAAACTGTTTGACACTTTTTCTTACTTAGCAATATATGTTGGAGATCTTTCCATGAGCAACATGAGTAACTTCCTTATCTTTTTTCAGTTATCTTACATTCCATTTTATGGATGTGCCAGGTTTTATTTAACCAGTCCTTAATGATGGGCACACAAATGTTCCCCCCAATATTTTGTTATTATAATGATATATATTATGATAAGCACATTCTTTTAGGAAACCTATCTGAGCATATATCTTATTTCTGTGGGGTAAATATGGACAACTTTAAGCTACCAATATGATCTTGCTAAATGCAGAGATGGGAAGAAATGTATAGTAGCACACAACCTTATATAATTTCCACCATACAGATGCAATAGATTAAAATAACTTCACAAGCAGAGATAATAGTAAAATGTAATAAATAGTTAGGAAGTGGTGAGTTCATATTGATTACATTTATTTTAATATAATTTATTTAATTGTAAATTTATACAACTTAATTTTTAATAATGACTCCGTTTTTCTGTAAACCTAGGACTATTCTGAAAAATAAAGTTTTAATTCTTAAAAATCCAATTAGAAAATGAGCAAGAGACATGAAGAAACATTGCATAAAGAAGATATACACGGTAAGTTAACACATGAAAAGACATCAACGTCACTAGCCATGGGGAATGCAAATTATGACCATGTTGAGATATCAGTATATCTATAACTAAAATTAAAAATATCAACACCACCACATGCTAGTGAAGATGCAGAGAAACTGGATCTCTCAGACATTGCTCATTTCGAATGTA
Organism: Smutsia gigantea; assembly: GCA_032199065.1. NCBI lineage: Eukaryota > Metazoa > Chordata > Mammalia > Pholidota > Manidae > Smutsia > Smutsia gigantea. The sequence goes on along the minus strand of JAVSCE010020098.1, from coordinate 137,120 downwards.
AAATGGTACAGCTACTCTGGAGAACACTGTAGAAGCTTCTTAAAAAGCTAAACATGCACTTACCATATGACTCAGCAATTGTACTCCTGTGCACTTATCCCAGAGAAATGCAAATCTACATCCACTCAAAACCTGTACATGATTATTTTTAGTGGCTTTATTTGGAATAACCCCAAAACGGAAGAAATAAAGTGTCCCTCACTAGGTGAATAGTGTGAAACATCCATACCATGGTATACAACTCAGAAATAAAAAGGAACAAACTATTAATAGACACAACTAGATAGATCTTAAAGGCATATGCTGAGTGAAAAGAGCCAATTTCAAAAAGTCTCATACTTTGTGAATCCATTTATATAAATAACATCCTTAAAAATAACAAAATTATAAGAGATAGAATATGGATTAGCAATTGCCAGGGGTTAGGGGTATTGCAGGAGGGGAGACAAATGTGAATAACTAAAGGGGTAGTGTGAGGGAGATCTCTGTAGTTATGGGGTTGTTTGTATCTTGACTGGGGTGGTGGGTACATAAATCTACAATAGAGCTATACATTGTACCACTGTCAAATTCCTGGTTTTGATATTGTACTATAATTATCTTAAGATGTAACTACTGGGGAAAATGGGACCTTCCTCTATCTCTGAAACTTCCTATGAATCTACAAGTATTTTAAAATAAAGTTTTTAAAAAGACAAGCATAAACTGAAAGGATATATTTGCAACATATAAATGATAGGATTGCATCAGAATCCACAAATGCCTACAAATAAATAAGATGAAACATACAATCTAATAGAAAAAATGGGAAAAGAATTGAACAGGTATTCACCAAAGAGGAAACACAACTGGCCAGTAAACATGAGAGGATGCTTAGCCTTAGATTAACTGGGGAAATGTAAAGGAGGACAATGATGACATACCATTTCACTCCCTTCAGGCTGGCAAACAATTGAAGCCTGACAATATGAAGTGTTGACCAAGATGTAGAAAATTTGGAGCTGTTATTGGTAGCAATGTGAAATGTTACAACACTGTGGAGAAAACAAGGTAGTTTCTAGTAAAACTGAAAATGTACATAACCTTTGACCCATCAGTTTCACATTTTGGCTTCTCCTTAGGAAAAAAAACATGTCAATAATGCGCATAGACATTTTAGCACTGTTAGTAACACCAAATTTTGGAAATAGCCTTTGTTTATCAATAATGGGATGGGAATATAAAATGTAATATTTATTGAAAGAAATATTATGAATCATTTTAACAGATTAAGTTAAAACACACACATTGACAAAGATATGAGACACACAGATTAGAGTTCAAAAATCAAGTTGCAGAAGTATACAGATAGAATTATACCATTTAAATCAGCTAAACATGCACACACAATACTACATATTACTCCTGGATATGTATGTGTAAAACTGTGTGTGTTAAAAATACTGTAGTGATATACAATAAACTCAGAATAATGGTTGCCTCTGAGAAAAGGTAAGAAAAATGGAACTGGGTGTGGATGGCAAAGAAACTTCAAATTTACAATATTTTATTTATTGAATTTTAAAAAGGCTTTAAATAACTATGGAAAAATGCCAATAAGCTTTCAATTTGGGATAAGAGGATAACAAAAATTTGGGGTGACAAAGGAAGTGTTTGTTATATTATCTTTGTACTTATTTATTATTACTGCTATTATTAAATACACACCACACCACACAAACACAAACTGGGTTTATCCCAAAACACAAGATTGTACAGTAAAAGAAAAGCATTAATTAATATAAATCACACGAACAATACAAAGTCAAAATGATCTAAAAAATACATACATACACACACACACACACACACACACCTTATGCATGCACACTCCCCACCTCCTGTCTTTTTAAAGTCTTGATTTCTTGGAAAAATACTAGATGTGCTCTTACCTTTTAAATTTCAATTTCCCAGGAAACTAAATTTTCTCTTCTCTTAATGTCTGCCTTCCTGGTCTTGGGGGAAAAAAAGCTGACTGTTTCTTGTCTAGCAATAGAAATTTGCCTTTGTTATAAGTAGGAGAAAGGCTAGTCAGTTCTGCCTCTAAAGGAGCTCTTTTAACTTCTTGGAGAACAGTGCTGCAGAAAAGCCTGTTTGGATTCACACTGAGCTATTATTAAGGATTACCCCCTGAGAGGAGGAGAGAGGAATTGTTATTTCATACAATAAGCCTGAGTTGCTCAAGAAATATTTAATGCAGTAAGGTAAAGAAAACAATGGTAGATCCAGACAGGGAATTAAGCAGTGCATCTCATTGACTGTCTCAGTTTTTTTAGCCTCTATAATCCTGACAGTTGTAGCTGAAGCTGGGTTAAAATTTCTGCTGGATTTCCTGTAACTGATGGGGCTGCTAATGCTGTTTGGTATTGTTCTGATTACGTTTTTTTCTACTTACCACTTTGATCTACAACTTCCCTCCACAGCCCACACAAGTCCCAGTTACCTAGAGTTCCTGTTTAGTTTCTCTCTCTCTCTCTTTCATTCCCATCCTTATAGATTTCAAGAATACTACAGCGTTGACTTAGAAATTATTTTTAACTATGAGAAAAGGTGTTGTGTACTAGAGGGAATTGAGTTTGAGATGTCATGAACCAGATAATTAGTTCCCAATCTTGGCTGCTCATTGGAAATTTTACAGCATACATTTTTTAATTTGCAGGTTGTAGGGCTCCTCCCCAGACATGTGGAATCAAACTATGAATCTTTATTTTTTAGATCCCAGGTGATTCTATGGTCAGCCAGATTCGGGAACTACTGGACGCTCATTTCCTATTTCCTATTATCACAGTCTCTTGGCTCATTACTGATGGTGGATTGTCATAGAAATCACTAGTATTACAGACTGCCGCACAAATCCAATTTGTACCAAATCTGGTTCCAATATGGCCAGTGTTATCATTTCATGATGTTGCCTACATGTGGCAAACAGAACAGGCAAGTATTATAACCTACAAATTATCCCAGAGAAACAGCATTAAAAAAAAAATCATATTTGAAAAGCATCCAATAAGAAAAACCCATCAGGGTCCAGGGGATATCTTAATGGCTGCCATTCACAGAGCATTTAGTGTTGCCAAACCTGTGCTAGGCATTTCATAGAACCTCAGTTATCCCTAGGAAGAAATTAAATTTCAGAAAGATCAAGTAACAATGCTGATAAAGTAACTTCTCCCGATCACTGAGTGTTTGATCATATGCCAGGCACCAAGAACTTAGTAGTGGTTTCGTAGCCACTGTCTGTTAGCACTTCAGTTTGTGCCAAGCACATGAAACAAGCATTTAATCTTTACCACCACCATTTGAGGGATATAACATTGTTGTTTCCATTTTACATCAGTTCAGCTGCCCAAATTACATTTGGGTGCTTGAGACCTTATTCGAATCTTGTCACATCTGACTCCCAAATCCACACAAGTACATGGGTGCCTCAAAGCTCAGTCCAGTGGAAGCTCTCTGGCCATTCCTGGGTAGCACTCTAAGTAGTGGGTGGGTGTTCTTTCTGTAATCCAAAGTGCCCCACCCATTTCAACATTCAGTACAAGGTTTCCCACATGATCTCCATACTACAGTCCCAGGCACTTGCCCCACAGCTGAGAGGGGCCCAGGAAATCTGGAATTTTAGCAGTTATACCAGGTGATCCTTAACCAGGCAAATTTGAAAACACTGGTTAGGTACCTTTGGACGAGCTGAGTTGTGTGTCTGGCAACTGCCACTCTTCCGGGAGGGCACAGCCACCAGACACAGCTTCTCACAGTGGCCTGGGGGGGTATGAGGGAAGAGGAAGGCTCCCTTCCTAATAGTGCTGCTCTGTCGCTGAGTTCTCTGAGATGTCTGCGCTCCACTCCCTCTTCATGTTTTATGCAGTTAGTGAAGAGCTTTGGCGTCTTTTACTTGCCCATCCCGCCTTCCTCTCCGTAGGCGTAAGTTCAGGTGGCTGGGCCAGGAAACCACCTGTAAGTAACACAAGAGGCTTCGCTGCAAAGAGTCGCCCCTCCCCAGGCTGCAACGTGGAAAACGTCTCATGTACCGTGTGGGAAACTGCAGAGTGGGAAGGGGCCTCCAGAACAACCAACCCAAACAGGATACAAACTGGAATGCACACTATGATCACAGCTCTGTAAAACACATCTGCCGATGACAGAGTAAGCAAAAATGAAAACAACTGTGTGATCCCGGGGTAAGAATGGGGATGAGTTTTCTTTTGTTCTGTTTTTTAATCTTTCTGTAATGTTATTAGAACAATGTATGGTGACAGATGTTAACTAGACTTGTGATCATTTCGCAACGCATACAAATATTGGATCACTATGTCGTACAACAATGAAACTATTATGTAAGCAAGCAGGAGGAAGACATTTAAGTGAAGGAATACACATGCCAAAAAAAGTGAAAGAAACAGGAGATGAGAAGTTAAGAATTCAGGGTAATGTTTCTGTGAGCCTTTTTAGATTAGATGATCTGGAAAGTTTCTTCTGTGGGGAAGTGACAGTTAACATGAGATGTGAATGACAAGAATGAGGCAGTTTTTGCAAGAATCAAGGGAAAAGCATTCCAAGCAGAGAATAGCTAGTGAAAGGCTCTGAAGCAGGCACACAGTAGGTCTAGAAAGAGTAAGGTCAGGGAAGCAGGCAAGGAGCAGCTCAGGTAGGCTTTATAAGGCAGGTCAAGGAGTTTGGGTTTATTTAAGTGTGACAAGAAGACACTGAAAGAATTTACGCATAGTCATGATGAAGATGGCTGCTGTAAAGAGAATGGATTTTCTAAGAAAAAGAATGGAAGTGGGAAACCAAGAATTAAGAGACTGACTTGCATTTAGTCCAGGTGGGAAGTCATGGTGGCCTGCACCTAGGTGGTAGTAGTGGAGATGGAGGTAAGTGGACAGATACATGCTTTGCAAGTAGAGTCAACAGGATTTGTGGACAGATTACATGGGTGGTAGGGGGAGAAGCTAATTTCCCAATTTTTGCCTTGAGCAGCTATGGAGATGGTGGTGCACTCTGCCAAAATGGGAAAACTGGGAAGGGGCAGTCCCAAATGTTGAGGGCTCTGTGTAGGTACCTCAGATACCCACGCAGAAACAACAGACAGCAAACTGGGAATAGGAGTGTGGATTTCCGGAATGAGGTCAGGTAATGCCAACTTGGGAGTCACTGGAGACTGAACTTCAGGCCAAGGGGCTGCTAGTGGCAATGAGCTATATACCTAGTGCCATCTTGGTATCTAAGGACCACCCTCCAATTGAAGGAACCAGGGCTCCTTGGAGAAATGACTTGTCAGGATAGGAGAGGGAAAGTACAGGATGATGACTGGGAAGTACACAATGGCCTGGAACATCTTATGGAGCCAGAAAGTAAGCAGTGCTCAGAAAATAATGGGCACGTGTTAAAAGGACATAAGCCAAGTTGAAGGTGCCCCCAGTGGCCAGACCTCGGATAACAACTGATGGCTGACAGCTGAGCAACAAAATAATGGCAGTAATGGATCATGACACATAGAATAAAGTAGGCATCTGTTAGTCCTTACTGATGTATATAAATAACTGAACAAAATTAATGAAGGAAAGGGCATGGTTTTCCCTTACAGTACAATTTTAATTAATACATGTAGAAGAAATAATAGAAGTAGAAAGTGTGGCAAATATCACAATAATAACTATTCTGGACAAGATCAGTGATAGTCAAAATCACAATGAGCTACCACTTCACACTCACTGAATGGGTATAATAAAAAAAGATAAATAACAAGTGTTGGCAAGGATGTGGAGGAATGAGACCTACGTGTATTGCTGGTGAGAATGTAAAATGGTGCAGCCACTTTGGGAAACAGTTTAGCAGTTCCTCAAAATATTAAAATGAGTTACCAAAAGACCCAGCAATTCCACTCAGGTATATACCCAAGGGAAATAAAAACATGTCCATACAAAAACTTGCACACAAATGTTCACAGGAGCATTCTTCATACTGATCAAAAAGTTGAAACAATCCAAATGTCCATCAGCTGATGAACAGAGGCAAAATGTGGCACATCCATGCAAGGAAATATTTGGCCCCCAAAAAATTAAGTACTGATACTTGCCACAAGGTGGATGAACCTTGAAAACAGGCTGCATGAAAGAAGCCAGTCACAAGAGACCACATATTGTCATGACTCCATTTATATGAAATGCCCAGACTAGGCAAATCCTATTATTATCATTTTTGCAACTTTTAAAATGCTTCAAATCATTTCAAAATAAAAAGTTGAAAAAAAAAAAAAAACAAGGTGATCAACGAGACCACCTCAAGACAGAGAGAGTACAGAGAGGAAAAGGAAGCTCGGGCCAGAACCTTGGGGTACGCTGACACTCCAGGGGCCGCACAGAGGCCGAATAGCCAGCAAGAGACAGAGAAAGAAAAAGTGGCCATCAGGAAAGGAGATTCAAGCAATGGGAGTGAGCGACATTTTACTGGCCCTGATCCTCACGGCAGCTTAATCAAGACATTTCTTAGATACAAGTAGAAAAAAATTGGCTGCTCAAGCGTTGAGAGGCACAAAGGCTTGCCACCTCTCTGTGGGGACACACATCTCCTATTCTCTGGGAAAGGAAAGTGAAAAATACCCACTAGGGACGGATCTTAGTGAGTGTGTACAACAACTCTAATCTTCATTTCATAGGGAACAGGACCAGAAAGGTCAAGTGATTTCCACACTGAACGGGACAAAGTTGGGATTCAAACTCCGGTCTTAGCTCTGAAGCCCATGCCTTGCTCCTCCTCGGCCAACAACCTAATGAATTCCCAATACCACTAAGAGATCACTTAGTTTCCGGGGGAGCTAGTCCATGTTTCCGCAAGGGCTGCAGTGACTGAGTAAAACTACTTCTCAAAGAAGGTTGCATAAATCAAGAGAATTCAGTTAGAAACAAGTGATTGATATGTACTCCCCTGGGTACTTTTAAGAGTAGGCAGGCACGTGGCAGGCAGGGCGAAGATCTGGGACTCAGTCCACTGCCAGTGAGCAGAGCCAGGCAGGACAGAGACTGGTCAGCTACCCCAGGTTCAGTCCCTCAGGGACAGGAGAATAGGCAATTTGCTGAGATCAGCCTAGAACATCACTCCCCTGCTTAACTCTTAATAGAATCTCTAGAGAGGATAAAAGAGGCAGTCTCTGAACAAGACACTGGCGGAAAATGGGTGCCATACTGTGAATAGAGGGATGAGGTAGACAGAGGCAACCTAAACTCCACGATGCAGCTCCTGGGCATTGGCAGCCTGACCTTGACCCTCCTGAGACCTAAATGATGAGGAGCTGGAAGCACAGGGTTTCAGAGAGAGAGAGCACCTGCAAAGTGCCCTCTTAGAACTGAAAGATGTCTTTGACTAGAGTGTAGTTGGATGGGAGAGTACAATTCAGCCGCAAAGGTGGTCTGCAGCCAGGTCTCTAGGGCCTTGTAAACTGCCTTAAGGTTTGAATTTTATCAGATGAGGAAAGGGAAGACACTAGTTTGTTCTCTTTTTTAATCAAATTATAGGTACACATAATTTTTGTCTTGGTAAAACAATTAACCACTGTTAACTTAGTTATCCAAATTGTAACCTCTCTGGGGCAGACTGAACTAATTCAACCTCCTCAAGGTAGTTCTGAAACTTAAGACTGCTGCGAAGGGGTTGTATAACAGATTCTGCAGGGCCTCAATCTCTGAGTTTCTGACTCAATAAGTCTGGGGTGTGGCCTGAAAACTGTATTCCTTACAAGTTCCCAAGTATTATGACCACGTTCTGAGAATCTGGGGGGAAAGTAAGAGATTTGAGAGGGAATTAGTAAGAAGAGTAAGTGGATGTGTAAAGACATACTCAGCCACTTATGCGCTCAATGGTATACAGAAGTGGCTGGGATGGAGGAGGCTGGAATTACAGAAATCCCAGAAGCAGAGGTAAAAACAGTAGTTAGTGACAAAACTTTATTCTAGCTTTCCCCTCTATCAAAGCTCCTGTTCCAAGGTATTTTCCATTTATAGATAAAAAGTGACACAGTATTTTTTTCAAAATTAACAGTTTAAGAACAATTAAACAAAAACCATAAAAACTTTTGAAAGAGCAGTTACATCCCTACTTGCCTCAGTATCTATACCTAAAATAAACCTAGCCACCAAACCTGCCTTCCTCTAAATAGATGCCACCAGTCACCTGGTGACAGCTATCAGAAGCAATGAATAAATGCCTTGGAGGAACTGAAAAGCTTCCAGAAAATCTGCTTTGCCAACTTTAACCCTTCTTAGTATCAGGAATGTCAAAATCGCCATTGGCTATTTTCTTTTTCTTTTTTTTCCCTTAGGCCTGGCTTTTTAAACCAAAGATATTGCAAATTTTCTAAAGGTATAAAATCAAGGCAGTTTGTGGAGGGCTGCTTGGTGCTAAAGGAGTACCGGAGAGTTGGGACAGCTGGGTTCCGGCCCCAGCTCAGGCACAGACTACGAGTGTGGCTTTCAGTAAGGCACTTTTTCTACCCTGTGTAAGCTATGGAAATATGGAGTTGGCAGATGGTATTTGTCTGTTTAAGCTCTGAAATTCTGACTTTAAATCTAAAGAAACAAGCAGCATGATCACACTGCCATGCACACAAAGGGATGGATTCCCCAGGTTGCTAGAGTCCAAACTAAACACTCTTGTGGGACTCTTTCACCTTCCAGGTGTGCCAACTACACAACTGGACAACTGGGAAACAAACACGGGTAAAGTATCGAAAGGGCAGCTCCAGGTGAACACTCAGAGGAAGTGGAACTGATGTTTCCTTTCACCTTCTGAGTACCGCACACGGCCCTCTGGGGTGAGCCTGAGCGTGGCCAGAGCAACCTGTCCTGGTGAGCAGTACCATCAGTTCAAGTGAGACACATCGGATGCCTCCTGCAGGTCCAGTCTTAGTTTCCTCACGAATAAAACAGGACCACAGTAATTTTAAATTCTTCCTAGTAGTAGTATGTCTTTTCAAATTCCAAAACAATCAGGTAAATTGTTTTAGCCACTAGTAATTGCTGATATGCATTTGCTACTATATTTTCTTTAGTTATACTGGAGGTTGGTCAAATCTGGCCCACAGCCTATTTCTGTATATAGCCTATGAGCTGGGGATAGTTTCTACATATTTAAAATCAAATTAAGAATATTTTGTGACAAGTGAAAATCACATGAAATTCAAATTTTAGTGCCTATAAAGTTTTACTGAAATGCAGTCATGCTTATTTGTTTACATATCATTTATAGCTGCTTTCTTACCCTGACAGAGTTGAGAGGCTACAGAAGTCTCAAGTTTTTACTATCTGGCTTTTTACAGAAAAAAATTTGCAACCTGTTAGTTACACTACAGCATATATACCCATTATCATTCTAATAACAAACATTCCCAAGGGTTATCTGATTATAAAGGACTGATATGTAAACTAAGAATAGAAAAACACTGAAAGAGGAAAAAGTGTTCTATGGAACCTGGACTTTTCAATGTATGAATACTGGCAATGCCTCCTCAATGTATAAATCTGACATGCTCCTTTAGACCCAGAAGGAATGAAAAATCTCTCAATTTCACTCTGGGACTTCTGCAGTTGTCTAGCTAAAGGAGAAGATAAAATCTATAGAGAAAAATGCTATCATTAGAAAATACAGCTAGAAACAAGAATGGCACCAAGACATTAGAAAGTGTTCCCTAATCATGTCAAAATCTCACTTTCTAGTAAGGTGTACAAACTTTCTGAATTAAAAAACAAAACAAAAACTGAGCCAAACAGTCTGACAAGTGTTGAGTGTGCCACGGGAGGCAAGGGAACAGTTTTTAAATTTGGGACACACTAGAGATCTGACATACAGAGTTGTGATCCTCACAGGTCAGAGACTTCCACGGAGCTGAGGGCCAAACATGTTAACAGACATTTGTTCTCACTCATAGAGACTTTTGATAAATAGAGTTTAAAAGGACAAGAACTACTTGCAAGCTTAGAGGTTTTAACAAGTGGGTCAGTGGGACTGTGAACATGTGGATCTAGGTTTCTGGAATGGCCAGGCTATATGTGGGGCATTCTCATACTGTAAACATTAAACACATTTAGCATCTTCGCACGTGCCAGTTCTCAATAAGCATCTATTCCCAATTAGGCTTCCTAAAAACACATAAACTATTAAAAATTTAAGGATGATGCCAAATAAATAAATATGTTAATGAAAACTAGGTCACATACTCCTTTTTAAGATTTGCACATAAATTTTAGACACTTTTATACTGACTTTTACTAGTACAGTTCAGACCAGGGGGCATCAAAGCCAACATCAGAGCATTCTGACAGCCTGTTAAGGAAGATTTATGCTCTACACAGAGTTTGAGCACTTACCTCTGTTTTCCCCCTGCTATTTATTACCCAGTTGTCTTACCTCAGGTGAGAAAAGTTCTCATTTCATTCAGGACTGGTTCGTCACTGTATTTCCTCTTTGATGCCTTCCCGACAGGTGATACAGATATGTGCAAATAGATATCCACAGCCTCCTCCTACCTCTCCTTTATAGGCTGTTTCAGAATAGTTATGCTTTTCCAAGCTCCTAACATAAGGGCCCACTCCCACCTGTAGCATTTATAAGCTCCAACAACATGGGAATTGCTCATTTTTCTGCCAAATGTGAAAAGAGAAAGACGTATGAATGGCAGGAACCAACAGGCCCTTGATGTGCCAAGTAAGCCTTGGTCACACTGTGCCATGCACTGTAAACCTTCAAAGTGATGTTTCTTCAGATGACTGCCTCACTATTCATTAGAGCACTATAGCAAGCACCTCTGAATTGCCCATTTGAAAGATAATACAACTGACCCGAAGTGAAAGATTTTCCTCAACCTCCAAGTTTCTATTTTCCTCATTTTTCCTTAGTACTCTTACAGCTTGCATCTTCTGAGTACATTGGGAAAGCCAGAGGAAGCCCATTATTGTATTTACTCACCTATTTCCCTACATTAACTAGTCCCTAAAGTGGATATGAAATAAAGATAAATATCCACGAGAGCCTGTAAGTTAAGGGAAGAAACCAGTTAAGAAACCAGTGAGTATTCCCTCTGCAAACCCACCCCGCCTGGACTGACAGTAGAGGAAGGCTGTTAGGCTTATCGAGAGAGATGTGTCAAGACCAAGTGAGAGAGAGAGCAGCTACCAGTCTGTCTTTCTGTGAATCAGACACGCAAGCTTCAAATGGGAAAGATTAAGAGAGAAAAATCTAAATAAATAAACACACAACTTCTCACCTCTTGGCAAAGTATTCTGTTTCTCATGAAAACAATCTATTAGGTAAATCCACCTGAAATATTTCAATAGTCTGAACAGGGAAGAACTTGGACAGAAAGAATTAACAGCCATTGGAAACTGTGTAACTGACACATTTATCTGGCCAGTGGGAAACTCTCAGAATATAATGAAAATAAAGAGTCAGCAGATTGTTGCTTAGTTTTCCTTATCCTCAAATTTAGAATGAAAATGGGCGGGGAAGAGGGAGACAAGGAAGTATGCAAATAAATTTGGCGCATATTATTTTACAAGCTTACAGCTAGTAAGGTATGCTGTTGTTACTAGCTGCTCAAGGAGTGTGAACTTATGAGAAAACATCCGTCAGAACAGCAAAGGGGGAAAATCCATGTTACAGGAGAAAATACATATGAAAATCACAGCAGAAACCACATTAGCTAGGTATGTGTAGCGGAAAACAACTGGTCTTAGAAGAATAGATTTCTCCACAACTTGGAAATAAGACTTCCTCTTACAGTTACAAATCATACTTGTCTTCTTTCTTAAATGAGTATTATCTTTTTGTACAAAAAATAATTTTTAAGGTGAAAAAGAAACTAGAGTATTTCACTCACATCTGTATAGAAATATTTGTAAGACAAAAAAACAAGATCACAGTACATAGCAGTTATTTATTTAAATACTTGAAAAGGTCAATGATGGAAAAAATAGGTTTATCATGAGTTTATATTCATCAGGTTTACTTCACCATTTAAAAAAGTGCTGCTTCTAGGCTATCCTAGCCAGATATAGAACATTTCATGACACATGCAGCTACGGTGATACACTATAACAGACACAGCCATTATAGAATGATTTACAATTTGGGAGGAAATTCAATAGTAGTAATGGTGAATGGTTTATTTAAACTAAAAACATTGATAATATACAAATCTTTTCGTTCATTGATTGAAAGGGCTATAAAATTCAATATACTGACAAAGGAAACAATATTAACACATAGGTAACATCTCTGCTAATGGCCTTTAGGTTACTCCTTCCTTAAGAGAGCCTCACACCAGCTGTACAATTTTCTAGACTGCATGATAGCTTCAAGGCTGGCCTACCATAAGTGACTGAAAGAAGTTGTGTTGGTAAGCTGACACTGATGAGCTCATTTTTAAAAATAGAGAGAAAATGGCACACGGAGCCTCATGTACGTTAAAGAACCCAAAGACTCATTCTAAGTAAATGTGAAATAAATAGGTGATCCATGAGCAAATACAGTCTCCGAGTTGACTTAAACCTAGGAAAGTGAGCCAACGGAGCACTAACAATACCATGTAGAAACATCTAGAAATATCATTTCTAGGAGTCAGTTTGGGAGACAGTATCTTGCCTGAATATGTACATTATTTACAAAATATTCCCTTATGGCCTCTGAAACTTAGCCATTTTTAGTTTGGCTGTTAAGCTGTTTCTTTCCATAAGCTAGCCAATACTGCAGTTATAACCTATCATTAAAATACTTTTATGCATGAATTACAAATATTAATAAAGTAACTCTGCATGTATAAATATCTCAGTATTTCTGGCAGAACTTAAAGCATTCAGAATGTACATAAAAGTATTTGTTTTTTGTAGGGCCAGTATTTTTTTTTTTTAATCATCGTTGTTTCAATAGTGCTTTGTACATAGCAAAGCCCAAAACTGCAAAAACAGTAGCACCAAAACTTGCTCGAAGCCAAAACGTGGAGCTCTTGAGGTCAGCCTGTGTCACGTGCCTGTGGTCAGAAAATATAATTAATGCTTAAAACATGATAATATGAAAATAGCAGTTACATTAACAGTCTACTTTTAGGGAAGTATTAGCACACTTGTCAGGCTAATTGCAAACAATAATGCTTACCAACAACATTAATGAATATAGCCACATGTACACTGCTTAAGAAATCATTATCTTAAGACATAATATAGACAGTAATAAAGACAAATGTCTTTACAGCTAGCTACTATTTGGGTGTAAACAACATCTAAAATTTTATACATTTTCTTCACATGGGAAATGGAAACTTAGACAAATCAACCTACCATTTTTTAATACCACCATGGTCCTTTAAAATCAGAGGTAAGACTTAGATCTCACAATTTTGAGAGTCAATTTCACGGAACTTACATGTGCAATATCTCCTGTCTTCAGGAACCAAAAGCTATCTTCTTGTAAGCAGTTAAGCGACAAGTGACAATACTTTTCTAAGAGCAATGCTTAAAATCAACTTTGGAAACATTTAGCCCCAGAAAAATTTACCAAAAAAAAAAAAATCCCAAAGTGGGGAGAGGGAATTTCACTGGTATGTATTAATTTGGTTATAGCTGATTAAAGAAAATAAAAAAACCAAACCCTGGTATTAGTCAAACAGGCAGTGACAATGGTACCAACTAAAGGACATAATGTAACATGATGGACCAAAAGGTAAATGACATAAAAGAAGCCATATTATGCATGACAAGAACAGGGACAGCCTGTACCACAAAACTGAGTTTGTGAGCATGCTCAGTTAATAACACTGCTAAGCACCCTCAAGAGTCTCAAGTATGACAGCTTACCATGAAAAAGATAAACGCTTAAAGCAAAGGCTGAAACATTTTATTCAAGTGAACACAATTGAGGTAATATAGCAAACTTAAAAAATTAAGAGCTTGAAGAGACTGTCTAACTTAGGTTATTTTACAACTAAGTTAAACAGATTTGAAGCAAGTGTCAGACATCATTGGAAGATCAAGACACCTGGATATGCAAGAGTTAAGAGTCAAAAACAAATCCTACAAAACTACTTTGCCTCAGTACTACTCAAAGAGTGAACAATCAGATTAGTAATCATAAAATGCAATCTGTGTATCCCTAGAAACAAGCCTGTAATGCAAGCCAGAGTGCTCCATGCTTATTATCACCATGGCAAAACCACACACAGCACTCCAATTTCTTATCCTTCTCTGTTTCTATTAAAGAAAAAAATCATTCCTTACATAATCATTATTTCACAAAGCAAGTGATAACACAGGTTCATTCCGCCTCACAAGTTAGTTCTTCCAACAGGCAACGTTTTATTTATTTAAAGTTAGGGAAGAGAATATTCAGGTTTCAGTTTTTCCAGTTGGAAAAACTCCAACAAGGCTAACCCACTGGCTATGGGAAATGTTACCTGGCTTCAAGAAAAAGTGGACCATGAGATGACTCCATGAAGACGGAATCTTCTACACAGGTGACGGCATGCACCTGGTGAGTAATACTGCCTTCATCGTCTGCTAACAGCATGGCACCCCAATCAGCTACCCGGGTTCTTAACCTTTTATATACATGCACACAGTTTGCAGTTCACAAGCACAGCTCACAAAAGGCAGCTGAAAATAACATCTCTCAATTAAACATCCCACACATAAAATGAATTGCCATCCTATATGATGCATCTCATGCTTTCTATATTTAAGATAAATGTGTTCTAGAGAAAACTGCCAAACTTAAACAAAATATCTATGTACTCTTTTTTTTTGGTATTATTATGTACAATTACATGAGCAACATTATGGTTACTAGACTCCCCCTATTATCAAGTCCCCACCACATACCCCATAACAGTCATTGTCCATCAGTATAGTAAGATGCTATAGAATCACTACTTGTCTTCTCTGTTATACTGCCTTCCCCGTATACCCCGCCCCCTGCTACATTATGTGTACTAATTCCCCTTTTCCCCCCTTATCCCTCCCTTCCCACCCATCCTCCCCAGTCCCTTTCCCTTTGGTAACTATTAGTCCGTTCTTGGGTTCTGTGAGTCTGCTGCTGTTTTGTGCCTTCAGTTTTTGCTTTGTTCTTATGCTCCACAGATGAGTGAAATCATTTGATACTTGTCTTTCTCCACCTGGCTTATTTCACTGAGCATAATACTCTCTAGATCCATCCAGGTTGTTGCAAATAGTAGGATTTGTTTTCTTCTTATGACTGTATAATATTCCATTGTGTATATGTACCACCTCTTCTTTATCCATTCATCTACTGATGGACCCTTAGGTTGCTTCCATTTCTTGGCTATTGTAAATAGTGCTGCGATAAACATAGGGGTGCATCTGTCTTTTTCAAACTGGGCTGCTGCATTCTTAGGGTAAATTCCTAGGAGTGGAATTCCTGGGTCAAATGATTTTTCTATTTTGAGTTTTTTGAGGAACCTCCATACTGCTTTCCACAATGGTTGAACTAATTTACATTCCCACCAGCAGTGGTTCCCCTTTCTCCACCTTCTTGCCAACATTTGTTGTTGTTTGTGTTTTGGATGTTGGCAATCCTAACTGCTGTGAGGTGATATCTCACTGTGGTTTTAATTTGCATTTCTCTGATGATTAGTGATGTGGAGGATCTTTTCATGTGCCTGTTGGCCATCTGAATTTCTTCTATGGAGAAGTGTATGCTCAGCTCCTCTGCCCATTTTTTAATTGGCCTACTTGCTTTTTGTTTGTGAGGTGCATGAGCTCTATATAATTTGGATGTCAACACCTTATCGGATATGTCATTTATGAATATATTCTCCCATTCCGTAGGATGTCTTTTTGTTCTACTGATGATGTCCTTTGCTGTACAGAAGGTTTTTAGTTTGATATAGTCCCACTTATCCATTTTTGCTTTTGTTTCCCTTGCCCGGGGAGCTATGTTCATGAAGAAGTTCCTCATGTTTATGTCCAAGAGATTTTTGCCTACGTTTTTTTCTAAGAGTTTTATGGTTTCATGACTTACATTCAGGTCTTTGATCCATTTTGAGTTTACTTTTGTGTATGGGGTTAGACAATAATCCAGTTTCATTCTCTTACATGTAGCTGTCCAGTTTTGCCAACACCAGCTGTTGAAGAGGCTGTCATTTCCCCATTGTATATCCATGGCTCCTTTATTGTATATTAATTGACCATATATGCTTGGATTTATTTCTGGGCTCTCTAGTGTGTTGCATTGGTCTATGGGTCTGTTGTACCAATACCAAATTGTCTTGATTACTGTGGCTTTGTAGTAGAGCTTGAAGTCACGGAGCGTAATCCCTCCTGCTTTATTCTTCCTTCTCAGGATTGCTTTGGCTATTTGGAGTCTTTTGTGGTTCCATATGAATTTTAGAACTATTTGCTCTAGTTCATTGAAGAATGTTGTTGGTATTTTGATAGGGATTGCATTTAATCTATAGATTGCTTTAGGCAGGACAGCCATTTTGAGAATATTCTTCCTAGCCAAGAGCATGGGATGAATTTCCAATTATCAGTATCTTCTTTAATTTCTCTTTAGAGTGTCTTGTAGTTTTCAGGGTATAGGTCACTTCCTTCGTTCGGTTTATTCCTAGGTATTTTATTGTTTTTGATGCGATTGTGAATGGAATTGTTTTCCTGATTTCTCTTTCTCCTAGTTCATTGTTAGTGTATAGGAATGCAACAGATTTCTGTGTATTAATTTTGTATCCCACAACTTTGATGAATTCAGATATTAGATCTAGTAGTTTTGGAGTGGATTCTTTAGGGTTTTTTATGTACACTATCATGTCATCTGCAAACAGGGACAGTTTGACTTCTTCCTTGCCAATCTGCATGCCTTTTATTTCTTTGTGTTGTCTGATTGCCGTGGCTAGGACCTCCAGAACTCTGTTGAATAAAAGTGGGGAGAGTGGGCATCCTTGTCTTTTTCCCAATCTTAAAGGAAAAGCTTTCAGCTTCTTGCTGTTAAGTATAATGTTGGCTGTGGATTTGTCATATATGGCCTTTATTATGTTGAGGTACTTGCCCTCTATATTCATTTTGTTGGGAGTTTTTATCCTGAATGGATGTTGAATTTCGTCGAATGCTTTTTCAGCATCTGTGGAGATGATCATATGGTTTTTGTCCTTCTTTTTGTTGATGTAGTGTATGATGCTGATGGATTTTCGAATGTTGTACCATCCTTGTATCCCTGGGATGAATCCCACTTGATCATGATGGATGATCTTTTTGAATTTGGTTTGCTAATATTTTGTTGAGTATTAATGTATCTATGTTCATCAGGGATACTGGTCTGTTATTTTCTTTTTTTGTGGTGTCTTTGGTTTTGGTATTAGAGTGACATTGGCCTCGTAAAATGAGTTTGGGAGTATTCCCTCCTCTTCTACTTTTTGGAAAACTTAAAGGAGGATGGGTATTAGGTCATCACTAAATGCTTGATAAAATTCAGCAGTGAAACCACATGGTCCAGGTGTTTTGTTCTTAGGTAGATTTTTGATTACCAATCAATTTATTTGCTGGTAATTGGTCTTTTCAGATTTTTTGTTTCTTCCTGGGTAAGCCTTGGAAGGTTGTATTTTTCTAGAAAGTTGTCCATTTCTTCTAGGTTATCCAGTTTGTTAGCATATAATTTTTCATAGTATTCTCTAATAATTTTTTGTATTTCTGTGATGTCCGTAGTGATTTTTCCTTTCTCATTTCTGATTGTTTTATGTGGGTAGACTCTCTTTTTTTCCTGTTAAGACTGGCAAGGGGTTTATCAATTTTGTTTATTTTCTCAATGAATCAGCTCCTGCTTTCACTGATTCTTTCTATTGTTTTATTCTTCTCAATTTTATTTATGTCTGCTTTAATCTTTACTCTGTCCCTCCTTCTACTGACTTTGGGCCTCATTTGTTCTTCCTTTTCTAGTTTCATTAATTGTGAGTTTAGACTTCAATTGGGATTGTTCTTCTTTCCTGAGGTAGGCCTGTATTTCAATATATTTCCGTCTTAGCACGGCCTTCACTGTGTTCCACAGATTTTGCAGTGTTGAATTACTGTTGTCATTTGTCTCCATATATTGCTTGATCTCTGTTTTTATTTGGTCATTGATCCCTTGATTATTTAGGAGCATGTTATTAAGCCTCCATGTGTTTGTGGGCTTTTTCATTTTCTTTGAGTAATTTATTTCTAGTTTCATGCCTTTGTGATCTGAGAAGCTGGTTCGTACAATTTCAATCTTTTAAAATTTACTGAGGTTCTTTTTGTGGCCTAGTATGTGATCTATTCTTAAAATGTTCCATGTGCACATGAGAAGAATGTGTATCCTGTTGCTTTTGGATGGAGTGTTCTGTAGATGTCCGTTAGGTCCATCTGTTCTAGTATGTTGTTCAGTGCCTCTGTCTCTTTATTTTCTGTCTGGTTGGTCTGTCCTTTGGAGTGAGTCATGTATTGAAAATGAATGCATTGCATTCTATTTCCCCCTTTAATTCTGTTAGTATTTGTTTCACAAATGTAGGTGATCCTGTGTTGGGTGCATAGATATTTGTAATAGTTATATCCTCTTGTTGGACTGACCCCTTTATCATTATGTAACGTCCTTCTTTGTCTCATTACTTTCTTTGTTTTGAAGTCTATTTTGTCTGATACAAGTACTGCAACTCCTGCTTTTTTCTCCCTATTAGTTGCATGAAATATCTTTTTCCATCCCTTTACTTTCAGTCTGTGTATGTCTTTGGGTTTGAAGTGAGTCTCTTGTAGGCAGCAGATAGATGGGTCTTGTTTTTTTATCCATTCAGTGACACTACGTCTTTTGATTAGTGCATTCAGACCATTTACATTTAGGGTGATTATCGAAAGGTATGTACTTATTGCCACTGCAGGCTTTAGATTTGTGGTTACCAAAGGTTCAAGGGGAATTCCCTTACTATCTAACAGTCTAATTTAAGTTATTTTGTATACTATTACAAACTCAACCTAAGGGTTCTTTTTTTTTCCTCCTTTTTCTTCCTCCTCCATTCTTTGTATGTTATGAATCATATTCTGTACTCTTTGTGTATCCCTTGGGTGACATCTATTTTAGTCTTAGGAATACTTCCATCTATAGGAGTCCCTCCAAAATGCACTGTAGAGGTGGTTTGTGGGTGGTAAATTCTCTCAGCTTTTGCTTATCTGAAAATTGTTTAATCTCTCCTTCAAATTTAAATGATAACCTTGCTGGGTAAAGTATTCTTGGTTCAAGTCCCTTCTGCTTCATTGCATTAGATATATCATGCCACTCCCTTCTGGCCTGTAAGGTTTCTGCTAAAAAGTCTGATGATAGCCTGATGGGTCTTCCTTTGTATGTGATCTTTTTTCTCTCTCTAGCTGCTTTTAAAAGTCTGTCTTTATCCTTGATCTTTGCCATTTTAATTATTATATGTCTTGATGTTATCTTCCTAGCGTCCCTTGTGTTGGGAGATCTATGCATCTCCATTGCTTGAGAGACTGTCTCCTTCCCCAGATTGGGGAAGTTTTCAGCAATTACCCCCTCAATGATGCTTTCTGTCCCTTTTTCTCTCTCTTCTTCTTCTGGTACCCCTATAATGCAAATATTGCTCCGTTTGGATAGGTCACACAGTTCTTTCAATATTCTCTCACTCTTAAGATTCTTTTTTCTCTCTGTGTCTCGGCTTCTTTGTATTCCTCTTCTCTAATTTCTATTCCATTTACCATCTCTTCTACTACATCTAATCTGCTTTTAAATCCCTCCATTGTATGTTTCATTTTAGATATGGAATTTCTTAATGATTGAATCTCTGTCTTAAATTTGTTCCTGAGTTCTTGAATATTTTTCTGTACCTCCATAAGCATGTTTATGATTTTTATTTTGAACTCTCTTTCAGGAAGATTGGTGAGTTCAGTTTATTTGGCCCTTTTTCTGGGGTTTGTGAGATTCTGGTCTGTACCATGTTCTTTTGACGTTTCATATTTCTGTGTGGTGCCCTCTAGTGCCCAGAAGCTCCAGTCTCTGGAGCTGCTTAGCCCCTAGAGTGAAGTTGGGGGTCGTAGGGGAGTGGAACTGGTGCTGTTTTGTGAGATCTGCTCTGTTTGTGAGGTCTTTTTGCAGTCTGGTGCAGCCTTCTTTCCTGTTGGTGTTTTAAGGTTAGTTGTACTAGCTATATTTTCACACTATCTGTGGTTTTGGGAGTTCTCTGTCTCACCTCTCACGCCACCATCTTGAATGTGTCCTATGACTCTTTAAAACACTCACATACCAGGCAAAGAAACCTAATGTTATTTACATTCTCTGTATGTCCCTGAGAGGCTGGTCTTCATATATCCACAATACAAAGGTCAGTCCTTGAAACCAGTACCATAAGCAGTACCTGACAAGATGTGGTGACCATTAAGTATACATTCAAAATGAAGCTAAGTATGAGTCATGAAGTTTATATATGCTTCTAATTTCAGACTACCAAAACTACAAACATGTATCTGTGAAAACTGTGTCCAACATCCCAAACTCATAGATGGTCATGGTCCTATGACAAGAGCATCAAAGTTTACAGCCCCAAGTCAGTAAGATATATAGAATTTAAACTGAGAACACAGGCCAAACGTACATTAGTGCTTTTGATTCAGCTTTGGCCTGTGATTTTCATACATCTGTACAGATTATTAAAAAACATTTTTTTTACATTTAGTTTTTAACTTTGGGGAAGAATGGTGTAAGGATTAAAGCTAGCTATAACCACATTAAAATCAGTCAAAGTGATCACAAAATCAGTCTGTTTCACACAGCTCCCTTTGTTGTATTTTAAGAAAGTATTGCCATCCATGAAATCATATATTCTGCCTTTACTGCTTAGTTTTCTTTTGAATTTCAAGACAGTAATTATTATTTTCCCCAAGCTACAATATAGCCTTCAATAGGTGAAATCAGTTCATGTTAATGTATGAGAAACAATATAGATACATACTCAAAATACAGTTTGAAACTTAAAACTGTTAATGCATAAAATACATCCAACGACTCCATCAATGTTACAGCAGTTGTTTAAGACACTTTCAGATGTGGAAAACTACACTTTTAGATATGGAAAGCTACTTAGAGAACTATTTTATGCCTGTACCTGTGCACTTAAAAGCTTCACTAACAAGGCTCTATTTGTACCAGGGAGAGCATTTATAATAGACAGCATATTTGTGATTGCTTAGCTGACAACGCCTGAATAGAGAATAGCGCAATCTTAACTGTGTTCCATTAAATATGTTTGTCATCTCAGGTCTCAAGCAGAGGCAGAGTAAAAGTTTCATAAAGCTGCTTCCCAGTTTATTTCTAAATTCAAGCAAAAATAATTCTTGCACAATTCAAAGTATAATTCTTCCAAAATGACTTGCATAAAATCTTATAATAAATTATAATCTTATTGCATACTTTCTGTCTTCCTAAAGTTTATTTTTTGACTATTAAAAGGTAAATATGCTCATTATAACATATGTGGAAAATAAAAGTAGGAAGAAAAAAATCACCTACAGTCCCATCATCACCTAAGGCAACTAATTGAAATTTGGGTATTTACTTTTAGACTTTTTCTATGTATTTCTTACATATTTACAAACACAATGTGTATACTTTATACAATTTTATATCCTTTTAAAACCTTACTATTATGTAAGGACATTTCCATAAATTATAGAAACATCATTTTAAATAGCTACATTATATTCCATTTTCCTACTGGTGGCTATCTCCATTTACTGGTGACTATAATTAAAGTGATGAATATCTTTCTGCATAAGATTTTTTTCCATATTTAAGATAGTTTCCTTAAGACAGACCTCCCCAAAATGAATACAGAGTCAAAAATGTGTGTGTATATAAAGCTGCTTTTTCATAATCCACTGATACATCAGAAACACATTTTTCTACTCTATGTGGAATAAGATAATTCAGCTCCATATCTCTTTTTAGAACATAAGAAATAATGATTAAATGCTGGAATATCACCTTAATTAATCATTTGAAGCTTGTTAGAGCTTCCAAGTTCCTATCTGGAAAACTGTGTCGGATGCTGGCTTTCTGTCTTAGAAGTGCTGAGGGCCCATGTGTTGATCAGATGACAAGAGCTTCTTGACAGAGGTGTGGGAGCTGACCAATATGTTTGGATGTGGGTATTATTAAGGCTCCTACTTAATATGGCAGAGAGAGGGAAATGTTTCAGACTCAGGCAATAGTTAAATTAAGAATTGTTTGTGTGTATGATCACGCAAGGTATACAACAGAGTGACCAAAGTTCCTATGTACCTTTTCACAGAATGCCTTAAAGGCATACAGATGCTTTTGATTAACTCTGCAATTCATATGTGAATATAAGAACATGAACTAAAATCTTTATTAATTCAATGTCTTTAACCAATAATAAATAAAGGGAATGTTATCAATTGCAGTATTTAGAAACACACAATAATCAAATTCTAAAGGGCTCAGTGGAATTAAGCCCATTTTAGCTATTCCCAAATAGGGTTTTTTTAATATTATTTTTTACAATGTGTCACAGGACTTTATATCTAGAGTATAAAAATTATACTGCAGAGACCTAAAAGTCTGCGAAAATTAGAATTTGAGGAAGAGGAAGAATTTGGAAAGGTCCATATGTCAGTTAACCTTGTCTGAGATGTCTGAGGTTGATTGCAGGCTACTGATGCAGAGAAAAGCAGTGAAGCTACTAGGACTATAGGAAGAGGTGTTCCGTCAAGTCACTTGTATCAGTCCTATACAACTTCTCAGGAGTAAATTTGAAATTCCTATTTCTCATTCTTCTCATTGCACCCTTTTATCCTTTCCCAACCCAACTCAGAGGTATACAAATGCACTAATACAAATGGTCTTGTGATTTTGTAATTCTACTCAAATGGTATCTCAGGTATGGATTTTTAAGTTAATACTTTGAAACAGCCTATACACCTGTAATGTATGTAACTTAAAATACTATGCTCATAGATACTATATATAGCTTTTTCCTATTTACAATTATATTTCTCAAGCTGAAAATTGTACTAAGGTAACCAAAACTATAGCTAAGTTTTGCTTTTACATATTTCACACTTTCTTTTGAAAGTCTTCTGGGTCTTCCTGCTTTTTATTCCTCCCAATGTTTCCTTCTGGTGAAGTATTTCTGAATATTTCTAATAATAGTGCCATTACTGGTAATAATAATTTTAATAATGACAATTCTAATTGAACTAGTAGGCATGAAATATTTTAACATTTCTCAAAATAGGTTAAGAAACCAAAATAGAGTGTCCAATAAAGATGAATTCTGCAACACAAATCATAAGAAAGCTGTTAACTGAACATGCCTAAATAGTAACATGTTTCAAAAAAGGATACAGGTGTGTGCCAATGTAAAGTAATGCTTCACTGAACATTAGAAGAATCAAAATTTATAGATGATCATAGACATATGGGAAATACTCAATAGGCAACATATAATATGTATATTTTAACTACTGATACTTAGAGATCAGAATATGTAAACTTCACTTTGTTGTGTTCTTTAATATACTAACCAAATTACAAAAATTATAAACAGCAGCAACTTACTTAATGAGAATCTGTAACACAAGCTCTTGTATAATTTTAAACATATTAACTATATATCCAAATTCAAAGAAAACTTTGTTAAGGACCTTCATAAAAGGTAATATGGATAGAAGTTTCATATAAAATTAAAACACGTGATGGACTTTCTTGGATATAATATTTTACTGTAACATAATATCCTAAGAATCTTACATTCCCAAAAGAATCTCTGTAACACTAAGATTTCTAGGCACATATCCTTTTCATAAGGCAATCCCATGAAAAGGCAGTTCATTTTGGTGTGACAACAGCAAAATCCTTTTCTTCAAAAAAAAGGGGAGGCTCCTATAATGACTTTAAACTATGGAAAGAAGAAACTCAGGTGATTATTACAGCAATATGAACAAATGAAGTAAGTCCTTAACGAATGGCTTAAAATAAATGTCACATATATTCTATTTAAAAAACATATTTAAGAATAGGGTAAAAAATACAGTGGGTACAATGACTGTCCATCATACCTTTGGGTCTGTATAAATACTCAGTGTAAACTATGCACTTGGTTGCTAAAGCAAAATGCTGCTACCACGTTTAAGAGGTAACGTGAACAAATAATTTACATGGCTGATACAAATAATAAAATGGGATGAAAGAAACACTAAAACCAAAATATGCATCAAAGAAAGTCACAAAAAAATAATAAATTGTAAAATAAATAATTCTGGTTAAATTACAGGTTAGGAGAAGTTAGGATTATACACAGAAACTTGGCTGGAAAAGGGATCAAGAGGAGTTAAAAAAAAAAAAAGACTATGAACACCTGAAGGAAGGGACATATTAAAGTCTACAGAGCACTACTGAACAGTAACATACTCATGCAAAGTAGGAATGTACTGAAATCAGAAAATTCAATGCTTAAACTAAAATCCTGGGTAGTTCAAACCAACAATCAAGCTCACTCCTAGTTATTTTGACACTTTGAGATTAAAAGGTATTTAAAAATTAAAATAAAATCAAAAGGTATTTTTCCCGTAACATGGTATTTGAAATGAAAGCATTGCCACAGATTAAAATCATCTGGCCACACGTTAGTCCTCCTCCAAATAAATTTAAATTCAAGTAATTCCAGTTACTCATAAATTATTTTAAAGAAAACATAAACCTATCTAGATCTGAAGGGTGAGATCTAGCATGTGAGAGAAGTGTTAAACTACATATCTCATGTGTAACCAAAGAACAAAGTGCCATGTCAGATATGTAGTTTAATACTTCTCTCACATGCTGAAATCAATATACGTTCAATTAAATTGGAAAGAAAAATATTACTACTTTCTACTTAAAATATGTAGTATCAGTAAATAAGCTCAAAAAAAAAGGATAATCTTTTCTGGTCAAAGACAGATTAGCTAGGGAAAAAACCGGACAATTTCAGAAATGAATCTGTTGAAACTGCCTAAGTGTGAATTAATTAATTAGTCTTAAATCCTGTCATGATCAGGTTATGGACCTTCTATTTTTTAGCATGAGGGAATAAGATCACTGAAAATATAGCCAAAGTTGAAGGAAAACTTTTAGAGACATATATTTAGAAAGGTACTTTAAGGCACTTTAATCTTTATATTTTGCCGCAGCTAATGGCAGGATCCTGTCTAAGCAGGCACTTAAATTAAATATTTGAATAAATAAATCAAAGGGGGGGTTAGTGGGATAAAGGGAGAGTGTGGCTCAAACATGTTTCATCTGCAAATAATTTCTATTTCAGTGACCAAAATTTTTGCAAGTACTAAAACAAAATGTTAATTTGAGACCAACATGTATGTACCAAAATTTATCCATTAATTCTCTGTAGACATTTAATGAAATTATGTGCTTAAGCTAAAAGTTGAAAACTGCTTTTACCATTCTAAATCAAACACGAGGCGTGGCAGATAAAGTTTAAACCAAAGACTTAACACTTACTGTTGAGTGAGAATCCCCCCTAATGAATTACAGTGAAAAATTCTTAAATGACTTTTATTCAACTCATCCTCTTCCTGCTCATGTAACATGAAGACATATCCAGCACTGCAAACCAATGGTGACCAACCACCATTTGCCAAAACCTGAGAAAGAGCAGGGAAAGGTGGTTGGTTCCATTCTCACCCCATCACCTCAAAGCTTTTTCCAATTTTTCATGAGAAAGGAGTAAAACTGCGGTAGTAGTGTAAGAAACATTTTCATTCCTTAGATGTGCTTTTACTTTTTCTGCCTGCATGTTGCAACTTGAGGCCATATCTCAAGACTGAGGTTGCAGCCTGGTAGCCTATAAACATGTTTTGTTTGTTCTGATTAGTACTTAAAATGTTTTCAACTTATTTGCCACTTAAGTAGCAGGAAATTTTACACAAAAATCCTTGTTTCTGTGATCTCAGAGAATCAGAAGACCTGGCAACCCAGGCCTGGACAACAAAAGGTCAGAGCTGACCCGTGGCTGCCTTTTTTAGACAGGGACTGTCACAGCCCCCACTTCCTCACTTCTTATACTTGGCCACCTTCACTCATTTCTGTTATCTACCAGACCCTGTAGGCCTCTAAGTTTTGGGCCTTCATCCTCACCTACCTTCTCTACATCCTTTTGTAAACTAGAAGAAACTTCAACACAGAACTCCCAAATTTCCACTGTACTTCTATAAAACACTTCATGACTGCCCACTGTTCTGGACTAGTCACATCACACCCAGAACACTGTTCTCTAGTCTCAGTGGCACCTCTTTTAAGAGGTACTCTGAAAACACAACCAGGGATCAGGAAGTTCTCTGAAAAGTACAGTGGTTTCCCTACTCATCTTTTTCATTCTTTCCCTCTTTGATTACCAGATGTCAGTGATGTATGCTATTACCATTAAATTACCTTTACTTGATAAATAGACGTGACAGAATGTACTGATTTCTCTGAGGATCACTGTACAGAGTAATTTGCTATGAGCAAGTTCATCCATTAATACGCACTCAACCTATTTTACCTGGAAGCTGACTAAACTGACCTAAGAGTAAAATTGTCGCTAAAGATGTAGGCCATGAATCTATCTGCAATTATGGACGATCAAGAGCTTCTAGAACAAAGAAAATAGATGGTTTGTGGTCAGCAATTACTAGGAGCCAAGATGGGTTGACCAAGAATAAGGCACCAAACAGATGTCACTTCCTATTAAAATAAAAGAACTACACAGGTAGATCAGAGGAATTGGTAGAAATTATACACTAATTTCAAAAAAGCCCTCCATGAAATCTCTTGTAAAATAATAAGATAACATATGGACTGGATAATGAAATATTTTCAATCGACAGAATAATCTTTTCCCAAGAACTCTGAACCTGTATCATTAAGAAAAAGAGTTCTCCAGCAGAGTATTATAGGGCTTACTTGCTTTAGCATTCTCTCTCTCCCATCTCTGGATATTCAACATTATCTTTTATCAGTCACTTGAAAGATAAAGAAGACATATCTACCAAATTTGCAAATAATACAATGTGGAGAGAGATATATAATGGAACAAATGACAGAAATAATGTTTGAAATGACTGAGCTAGAACAAATGGATCAAAAAGAATGACATTTAGTAGAGATACATATGTATCTGTGTTTAGATTTAGAGTCAATTAAAATGTCAAATACACAGAGGGGAGGGGACACTGCCTTAATGGCATTTCATATAAAAAAATCTGGTTTCAATCAACCCCAAGATCAATATGCATCAACAGTGAGATGGGGCTGCTGAAAAGTTAATTCATGCAGTAGCTAGGGGCCGCCCTAACTGTGGAACATGACTGCCCGCTGTTCTGGACTAGTCACGTCACACCTGGAGCGCTGTTCTGTATAGTCTCAGTGGCACCTCTTTTAAGAGGTACTCTGAAAACACAAGGAGCTTTCAGATGAGGACAACCAGGAATGATGAAGTCACTAAACCATCTAATTTAAGAAAAGGCTGAAAGAAATGGGGATGTTCTACCTGGAGAAGAGAAAATTAGGGGAGACATGATGGCCGTCTTCAAATGTCTGAAGGATTGCTATGTTGAAGAGGGAGTAGAATAGTCGTATGTTGTTCTAAAGGGCAGAACTAAAACTAAAGGAGAGAAAGTTACAGGGAAATCATTTCAGTTTAAAAAAAAAAAGCAGAAGCAGAAGCAAAAACCCTTTCTCCAGTAAGGAAAGCCATCAGCAGATAAACAGCATGCTTTCAGGAAGGCATTCTAATGGGAGGGTAGGCCAGATGAATTCCAGAATCTCTTCCAACTCCACCATTTCCAACACTGGAGCTCCTGAGTGTTGTTTGGTTTGAACTAGCCTTGCTTTTTCTCAGACAGTCATCATGAAAGACTCTTGTCTGTGTTACTGCTTCATAAGATGCCATTCATGGGACCATCAGAACTTTACACCAGATGAGTGTGGTGATCCGTTCAAAGCAGTTGCCTTAGATGGCTGCATTCTTATTCCAGGGTTGCTAGTGCTCAAAACATCACCGAAACTCTTTTAGAATTCCTCCAAAGTCAGTTTCTGACTCAGGTAAGATATAGTCTCTGTTTCATAGCTACACTTACTATACTGTTGGTAGACACAAACTATCCCACTTACTCGCCACATTCACAGGCTAGTCCTCAGTGAGAGTTCACTGGCAAACCAAGTAACTGACCCATTTCTAACCAAAACCTATTTAGCTTAACAAGCTCAGCTCCCAATTAACATTTGAATGATTTCGAAAATCCAATTCCTTGGGCACATAAAAATGAGACATTAAATACAAATTATTATTACATAGGCTCTGAAATGCTCACAGAATGTAAAATCAATTTGAGCAAAGGTAGCAAGACCAGAATAAGAACACAGCCTTCGAAGTTCATTGCTTTGAGGGAATGTACATATCTTACTATTTTTTCTTTCTTTTTAAAAGCAGATTACTTTCTAGGCATACTTCATGTTTTGGGCTCAATTATAAAGACCTCAGAAATGAGTACTACTGGTCTTTTTCTCTTTCCATATTCTTTTGAATCTTTAAAGTTGGGTATTGTGCTCATTTCCAGAAATCACGTTCTTTCAAATAAACATTCCAGGTACTTTTTATAGAGTATTTTTCTAAACTCACGATGTTCACATTAGTATGGTTTTAGTAGATCATACTATTTGAATGTGAGCTGAATACAGGATAACATTTGAGATCAATGTGTTTTTTTCCTTACTACAAAAGTCCTAATCTATTTCTACAACACTCCACCAAAAGATTTTAATCTCCTTATACATCCTCAAGTGTGAAAGATTCTTTAACTTCCTTCATGAAAAAAATTCTAAAATCTTATTTTATTGTCCCCTAAGTATATCTATTAATTTAAAAACATTATTAAGGATGATTCCAAAACTAACATTGTCACCACAGTGAGAATTTTAGTGGAAGTTAGTTGGGCATCAGTTGGCTTTACTGTCTTTATGAGTATCTGTGTAAGTCATCCACTTTTTTCTTTTGTATTTTAACAGAATGCCTGGTACCCAGTAAATAAAGTTAAGAACCTGTTAAGAACTGCAGTGAAGATTTTGTTCTTTACAGATTGCAGCAAGTCTGAGTTGAGGAAGTTCTGACAGATGCAAAATGTACACCTGTTGCAGGTGCACATACAGCGTAACCGGGCATGGCTGCGAAAACACACAGAAGGACAGGAGTTGAGTTCTTACTTACAGATATGGCACAAGTCAGGGTGCGCCAACTTAAAAAAAAAAAGATTTAGGCACATAAGCAACACTAAGGAAAAGGACAGTGTGGGGCATGCTAAAGTTGTGCAGAATTCCACATTTACCAAAAATATAATAAACAGCAATAGCTCCCTGCTCCCTCCCTACAGGAAATCTAAGGAAAATTGGCTAACACTTTTGCTTGTTTTGGAGAGGGGATGGAATTATTATTGAAGAGTTTTAGTGGAATAAATATGCACAGCAATAGATGGCACCCTCATCTAAATTAATACAAAGGAAAACTGAGTAAGCCATAGCACCCACCAAAAGGACAAAATTTGCTAGCATTTAAGTAGCCATTCCCTCCTCCTCCTCCCTCAGCATAAACACATGCCTGAAAACCAGGAAGGAAAAGAGCAACAAATACACACAAGAGTCAAAAGACGAGTATATTCAACCCTGAGGAGATATGAACAACATCGTCTTTAATTCATCAAGCACCCTGGCTCCCGAAGGAAATCAAAGTGCTTCATAAATTCCCACTTGAACAAAATATAGGGTTAATTGCATCTGCTACTAAAGCACAGCAGGTAAGTATGATAGTATGAAACTTTGAGTAAGGATGTAAATATCAACAATGGATCCAATTGATATTAGCTATGAAATTTAGGGAGGCTTTCTGGCTCCTTTCTGGTTGAGTGGAGTTGGACTACTTGGTACCAGCTGATGGGACAGCCCGTTTCACCTCTGCCCTAACAACCAAAGTAGGGTGTCCTCAATGACTGCTCAGTGGCTAGAGCCACTCAGACATACAAGGCCATCACACCACCCTTGAAGAGGCACTGGCTCAGAATCCACTCAAAAGAGCGCCACCTGATGAATCAATGCCATCACTTCCTGTAACACCTGAACATTTTTAGAGCCTCTCGGTCACAGGACCAGCCCGATCTGACTTGGCTTAGCTTGTGGGATCTGATGAGGCCGCAGCCCGCGGTGGCACGGCTGTGAAGATTAGCAGCGTCCCAATAACGCCTAATGCCCAACATGAAGAAAAACAAGAATTAACTTTTAAAAAATATTCTTACAGGTTCAAGACATCCCTTTTTAAAACTTGACTTGTGATGATGAACATTATCATTGCTACTAAGTCACTGCCAGCTGTCATACTGGAATCCATCTGCTATTTTATAAATTGAATCTTGACTCCTCAACATACATAGGCTCCACCCACCAAAAAGGAGGGATGCAAAGTATGCTTAGCAACAGGGAGATGCTTCATGAGAGGTAGTTTGGAATTAATCATATAAATGAGTGTCCGTGTATGTACATTTATCATATACACACATACACATTGCAGTAAAATGTAAATATGCAGACCTCAACACAGTTACAGGAATTTATAAGATTAAAATAATGCATTTACATAGTAAAAAGAAAAATCCAATATACAGGTAGGCAGTAAGCCTGACCAAGCAGTGCGTTTCTGGATAATTACTAAGTGTTAATTATGGCAAAAGAGGAGATTTGATCATCTACAAAAAAATGTCAACAAAATCCCACAGAAGCCATAAAGAAAAAGTAACTTTCAAAGCAGTTTTTAGAAAGACCCAGATTTTTCTCAAATACTCTATTCTACCAGTGTTGCCCATGTCTCGGGAGAGTCTGTCTCTGTAATGATCCTCTCTGTAGATAACATACATGAGAGTTTTAAAGCAAAGGTAAAACAAAAATAAGGTTTTGCTTATTTTATAGTAATAGGAATGACCTGTCTTCCAATATAAATAGAATTCCAAGTATATGCTGCATTTTTAAAAAGTATTAGTAAATTTTAATAGCAGTGAAGTTAACTCTAATTTGAGAAATCTATACAAATTATTACCTTTCTGAAAAACCTCAGCCAGTTTACAGCAATGTTTGATTATTACTCTATTTTATACTTAGTGTTCATAAGAAAAATAATTTAGACTAACATATAATAAATAGAATAACCTATAAATCCTGAGAAACGCACTGCCTGAAAAATGTTACAAACACAGAATTTATACAAACACAGTACTT
This sequence comes from Smutsia gigantea, assembly GCA_032199065.1. Classification (NCBI taxonomy): domain Eukaryota; kingdom Metazoa; phylum Chordata; class Mammalia; order Pholidota; family Manidae; genus Smutsia; species Smutsia gigantea. The sequence continues at coordinate 105,764 of JAVSCE010020098.1, read as the reverse complement.
GAGAACACCATTAAGAACCATGCAATTTTAAGGCAGTTAGTAAACTACAAAGATGACCAGTTATGTGCTTGTGCATATGCATGTATAGATATACAATAAATGTACATAAACTTTGTGACTCGTACCACTTAATGTGAAACACTAAGAGAGTGGGAATTCCAATTACAACTACTTTTTATAGCACTTAAAAAAACATTATATCCTGAACTCAAACATACCCATAATTTGAACATAAATTAATAAAATTTGAGAATCCTTCATATACTCAGATCAATTAATCAACAGAAAAATATAAAAGCGAACTTTATGTTCACTTGTAAATGTAAAGCAACATGATGCCAACCCCATTTTACTGGACTATTTTTTTAATGCTGGGTGCAGTGCTGAGTTTCATTGTACTATCTTATTATGATAGTCACAGCTGGCTCAAAACTATACATATATTGTCAAAAACCACTGTTTGTATAATTTTATTATGGCACCCAAACCAAACCTGCATTTATACCTATTAAATTTGTACCTTCTCACTATAAAGTCTCTTTCTGTTGCTGAACTACTTCTATGTGACAAAGATTCCACCTTCATGGCTAATAACGGCATGCAATGCTATCATGAACCATGCATCACGAAGAAGATGGCAGAGCAAGTACTTACGGGTACATGGCCATTGTTGTCAATTTAACAAAGATATCTTTACTGGGTGCATCAGCAGTATTGCAAGTGAAGGCTTGTGGTGGAGGCATTTTGTGTTTCCTGCAGAAATCAGTTGGTGAAATACTATATTCTTGTTTAATTTCATGCAGGTCCGACTTTGCAGCTACGATTAAGCAAGGTATTCTGCTGTCCATGAAGTGTTGCTATGGATTAAAAAATGAAATAAAAACTAATGACGAGTTCAAAATTTACTAAACTTAATTAAATGTGCACTGAAAATTTTCTGTGGATAGGCAAAGCATTGATTGTTTAAAAGAGAAAGTGAACTAAGAGCCAAAGATTGGCAGTGGTCCAATCAGTCTTAACATAAGACGAGCACCACTTTTCTAATGCTGTTAACAATACAAACCTGGAACTATTCTTCAGATTCACTACAATTTGAAAACAAATTTTCTGTTAAAAAGACACAAAATTTTGGAATAAAAGGAAACCACCTACACCCTACCCTCTATCCTAAATCTCACTACCCTTTTTTCATATTATCTCTAGTCCTTAAACATTTGCATTTATATATATGTTTATACAGTTGCAATCACACTGGACATACCATTTAAGAATATAATACCAAATCTTCCCTGTTTCCAGAATTCAAAACCATTATTTCTAGTTGCTGCTTAATATTCCACTGGATTACTTTACCTTAATTTAGTAAACCATCCTCCTTTTGTTAAGACATTTGGATTATTTCCAGGTTATTTTAGTGATACTACAGTAAATTGCTTTATACATATAATTTTTATACTTCTATTCAATCTTTTGATAATCTCAAAGTGACTTAAGTTTTCAAGCTTCTGGTTTTCCCCCTTGCTCTGACTATTATTATTCTTGGTGTAACTGACAATATACAATCCATGTGCATTCCTAACAGCCAAGAAGACCTTCCATCAATGCACAGTTTCTAAACCAGGAACGTCCATCAGTCACATTGGAAAAAAATGTTTTTGAACATATGATGTCTGGGACTCTACCACCTCAGAATGAAACCGGAACCTTTAGGGATAGGACACAGGTGCATGTTTTTTGAAAAGCTCCACAAATGATTTTCTTGCACCTCCCTGGTTAGAAAATTGCAATTCCATAAACTTTGTGTCAAGTTATACTTAGTTATAGACCAAAAAAGCAACGAACCTTAAAAATCCTGGCACAGTATTCAAAGGATTTGGGGTTACTGACATCATACACCAGGCACACGACATCACAGACAATCTCAGCCTCAGTCAGAAATTCCGATTCTGAGATATCATGCAACTTGTAAAAAGAAAAAGGTAAGGAGAAATGTAAGTATAATATTGATGTATAACTGGTCATGTTTTACTACTTGTTTAACTCAACTGCCTAATAAAAAAGTGCTAGTTAAACATAACTTTACAGACCATTTTTAGAAGTGAGAAGTGTAGACAAACAAGAAATTTCTGATTTTGTGGGTTAAAAATGGTGATTAAAGTTCTACAGAAGGTAACATTTAGTGAGTGACTAAAATATGCTGGGCAGGCCCTTTACATGCATTCTCTACATTCTATAGGTAAGAAGACAGGCTAAAGAGATTAAGTCAACTGCCTAAAATAACACATCTAACAAGTCGTCAGACCAAAAATTTGAACTCAGATATGATTCCAAGTCTATTTTATTTCTATCACACCATCTTTCCCCTCCACCAATCAAAAACATAATGCAAAGGACTCTTTACACTAAGGTCCCTTTGTTCTACTTCACTGTCTACTCTTTTTCAATGTTTTTTATAAAATACCTAAAGAAATACCCCATCTATGACATGACAATGATCCAACAAGAGTAAAATTCAGTACTGAGTTATAAAAGATAGTGCATCTTTTATGGAGAAGAAAGGGGAATCGGAGAGTCAGAAGTGACTCAATATATTCCAAATAAAACACTACTAGAGCAAGGGTATTCAGAGACATAAAAGATATCAATTTGCAAAAACCAGTGAGAATAAAAACAGGAAAATTAACAGTCAACAGTATTTACCAAGTACCCAACAAGTAGAACCATATTTATAGAAGAATGAGAAACAAGGTTTAGTAAGAAATTGACAAAGAAATTTTTTCATGAAGAGTAAAATATGTATCAAATTCAATGTGATCATTTGCCAGGCAGAATAAACTATTTCCAAAAAGCAAAAGAAAGGGAAGGAACTTTTTCTTGTACCTATTATTTGTTATGAGCTTTTCGTATTAGCTAATTTAATAAGAAACTTCAGCTCAGAGTATAAGCCATTTATTTAAAGTCAAACAGCTAAGTGACACTTGTGGACCAGGGTTCAAACCAAACTCTGACTGGATCCAAGGAGAATATATATAATCTCTTCCTACTGTATTTCATAGTATCTTTGCAGTCCTACCCTTCTTTCATTTTTTGGAATAACAGATTTGGTAACTATGCTCCTCCCTGCTAAATAAAACTCAATTCAGGTTATAGATCTAAGCACTTACACTAAGGTATTTGTGTAATTTCTAGTCAATAGCAGGACATAATTTTTTTTAGTAAAAGTAGAAGAAATAGTAAAAAGGAGGGTTTTGTTTTGTTCTTTTTTACTTTCTTGTGGTATAGCACACAAATAGATGAATTTTTACTTATATCTATACCTATGTAATCACCACACACATCAAGGCAATTAAAATTAATTGTGAAAAAAAATCACACAAAAGTTCTACACACAGCCATTAAATTAAATCCAATTATGTTTCCAAAGAGTCACATAAAAATGTACTTAATAATAATCTTTATATGCCAGAGAATTTCTTACCAACAAGTATTTCTCTTGTCCATATATATAAACTGTGTTAATTGCATAGTAAGATTTATGATCATCACGAATTTTCTTCTGCCTCTGAAAACAACCAAAAATCTCAATATTCACAGCAAGAAATTCAGTAACCAGTTTTAACACATACACTGTACATGTGTGTGGGTATGTTATAAATAAAAGGGCATTCTTCACTACACTATGCATTATTTATCACTACAAAGGCAATATTGATTTTATGTTTCTTAGTTCTTAAGGTCTAAGACAAAAGATGCATTTGTTCTGCATAAAATGAAAGCAGTAGCTGAAAAGGAAGTAAACTGTATTATTGCAAATGTATTCCAGAGCCACCTGCTGGCAATTCTCATTATACTATGATTTGGTCTGATATGAGACTCATCTGAAAATACATCAATCTCTTAAGGAAGTAGTCAGAAATGGGTATCAGTATTCAGTTCAAAATATTTACTGTATATTTACTTCACGACAAGCCCTGGTAGGTGCTTTCACATGTGTATTTATTTAATTCCCATCTAAACGTGGTTTAAAAAAAACAAACAACAAATGATAGCTAACATCAATGAAACAAAGATAAAGCCAGTTCAACAGGATTATTGTTACACTTTATATTGTTCTTCACTGATATACAAAGGTCACTGAGTTCTAGTAATCATCTAAGAAGGTTAATGGCTATGAAAAGATTACGTAAACTTGTGACTACAAAAATTTGCTGGATAAAGTTCTATTTTCTGAGAACTCTCACCATTAGGTTTCTTCCAAGAAGAGCCTGAAGAACTCCACTTTTCCCACAGTTTTTCATCCCAATTACATTACATCTGAACACATTTCTTTGAGTCTGTTTTTTCTGAAGGTCTATCTTTTTATCTCTTGTTACTAAAACAAACAAACAAAAACCTAATTACATACCACTTAGACTCACTGAACCTCCATTTTGCCTTCTGCAATATACCATATCACTATTTATCACTTCTACGAAGTGTTGAATCAGTAAACAAACAATGTAAAATAGTGAAGCTGTATATGAAATAAAGTACTAAATCTAGTAAGAAGGGACCCACTTAGTGGAAAAGATGCATTTCTGAAAGTTGGCTGTAAAGGGAACTCCTAAAAACAAAATGATATTTATTTCCTCATAATGTAAGTAGTACATTTTCATAAGGAAAGTGATATCCTAAAGATGAATGAAAATTACAATGAATATAGCCAACAGTATATCCCGTCTATTTTTTCCTGTGATAAGTTATTGTCAGAACAAATTATAGCTACAAGATGCTATCTCACATTTGCACTCTCCTGGATCTATAAATGGGAAAAGGATATGCACTCTGGGGTTAATGGCTTTTCAAATGTAAATCTATACAAGACATAGGCCAGAAAACAATGCTCTATCAGCAGAGAAATAGTATCTCTCTTCCTGAGGGAAAGAGATCTCCTTAGGTTGGACCCAAAGATTCAACTACAACAAAGTTCACTATTATAATAGCAACAGACTGATAGTAATAAAAAACACACAGTACTTCTGGGATAAATAAGTTATAGAACATCCATATGATGACACATTATTTAACATTCAAGACATGTAAAAGTATACTTATTGATATACAAAGACGTCCGCAATATTTTGTTGAGTCAAAGAACCTCATGCTGGCTATAAATTAGCTCCTTACTCTTTGACACTGAATTAAATACTCTAATTCGTTAAGTATTTTAAAGGGTACTTGCTCTGTCAATTTAAGATTGGTTTGTCTTCTTGTGCTGGGGCTTCCTGTAAAATATGGCATTTACCCCCCACCAATTAGGATATGAGAAACTCTTACGGCAATCAGTTCCCTAATTTATTTCCAGTAGTGAAATGGGTTTTAAGTAAAGCACATTGCTTCCCAAGAATTACAAGATCTGTGACAGATTTACTAATGTGGGAAATGGTTACAATGCCAAAAGATGTACAATTAGTTGAGTATCAGAATTATGTGTTAATATCCAACAGACACTGTTTTTAATGTTTAAAGAAAATTAAAATACAAGACAGACTGGTCAATAAATACTTTCAATGACCAGAGCCTTCCCTGGTTTTCACCAGTGCAGGACCGTCAGTGTAAACTACAAGAATAATTTTTACTGTTTCTTGAAAATAAAACCAAGCATCTCGACTCAAAAGAAATGACTAAATCACAGGGAAAACAGAGGGCAGAAAAGGAAAACTAATGAAGATAAATTTATTTTTACTCTTTTTACAAATGAAACCGGAATCTGAAAAAATGTTTCTAATCAGGATCCGAATGGTATTCAATTACTAACCTGTAATGGCAGAAGCTTGAGACTCTTGTTCAGTCAGTATTGAATAGCCTAGATAGCCCAAATATTCCAGGCACCTCTGTACATCTAAGTAGGTTGTAAGCCTGGGAAAAGGAAGAGTTTAAAATGTGAAAAGTTCCTAAATGAACATTTATGGAAAAAAAATTCCAACAGCTTAAATAATTTCATCACCAGACCTGGATAATTTGTCAGACGTCTTTAATGTCTTGGTGCCCAACCATGGATATTCCTATACTGACATTCTTCAGCAGAGAAGAAAGGGAGGAGATTGAAAGATGGGGGCAAGTGGTGGGGGGATTTCTCTATCTACTCCACCTGCCTAGAGAGAGCAAAGCTCCAAAGATGAGCAGTGAACGGCTGATAAAATCTAGAGTGGGGATATTTTACATTATCTGCTTCCCTCATTACATAGTGTACTTAGTGAAAATCGAAAGGTTTGCAAAAGGTGCAAAAATAACTGAAAGGCACTTGAAATTAGCAAGCCTTTCTTAGGATGTGAAAAAAGAATAGGTCCTGATGCTAAGAAAAGCCTCACCAAGGTTAAAATAATTATGCCATCATGCATGACCAGAGGATTTCCTTAACACCGTAGACACAAAGTCAGCTATGCTGTTTATCTGCTGGATTGTAGATAAACCCTAAGTCTCCATTCAAAACAAACAACACAAAAAATTCAAAGTAAGTCTTTAGTGTCAAGTATGCGCTCCCCACTTTCTGAAGATATAAGAATTGTACACTAGCAATGTTTCTAATTTGCTTTATCAAAAATGTATTAACATTTAGTTCAGTTTTTTTTTTAAGGGACTAAAGGCTTTATTGTCAAACCTGTTTCAGAGATACAATCTGCAGAGGCACAGATGTCTTCTCAAAAAACTTCTGACGAGTTTTTTTTTTTCCATCAATGACTTAGGGATTTCTGTTGTAAGGCCAAAACAACTTCACACAAGATTTCCATTTAAATAAAGGCTATCTTATTTCTGTCTCTATATACCTTATTCAGGCATGTCCCATAGGTAAGCCCCTGCAGGTAATGAGCCTTCTTCATCTCTCCATCCTTCTCTCCCTTTAATAATGCCTATGCTACCTTTTCTCTGCACCATTTAGAATTCCTAGTTCAATTTTGATGTAAAACACCTTACTGTTCCCCTGTACATCAGCCAAAAGCAAACGGATCCTTTCATAATAAATGTATGGAACATCTGAAGTTCATCTTAGAGACTGCAGCAGCGCTATAAATCCTGCTTACAGCAGCTACAATCGAAGCATTTCGTAAAATCTAACAAATTTACAAAATGATGCATGTAATGCACCCTGACTTAAACCAGCTGTAACTCTGGAGCAAACAGGTGAGCTCTATACTCACGTCCACTGGGAAAGGAATCCCTGGTAGGTTATCCAGCCTCTTTCATTTGTACAAACTGTGTTATTCACATCTGGCCCCCAAGGTATGTAAGGGAAAACTTTAAACAAATCTTTAAGTTCATCAGGTGACAAAGCACAGTCTCTATCCTGAAGATACACAAGAAAGTATAAATAATGTTTAGATATCTAACAGAATAATTCCCAAACACAGGAGGCTCCTAGGGCAGTAAAGCTATGTTTTTAAAAACTAACAAATGAAAAGAAAATTTTACATTTTACCAAGAAAATTTCTTACATGTATGTAGAAAACCTATGCAGGAGTCTACCAGAAACTAGACTTTTTCATCTCAAGAAACAACAAAAGTAAATAAATAAAACAAGGCATTTTTTGCTAGTTTACCTTAAGAGAGTTTGAGCAGTTTTGGGCTATGTGACATGAGCATCACATAGCTAAAGGGAACTCATTTAAATCATTCACAAATAAATATTTTAATCATATATCATGGCAAACTGCAGCTAAAAGCTTACCAAATCATGCTTGTCAAAGGTGCTTTGCAGAAACAAATATGCATGGTGATTTAATTCAGTAGTGCAATCAGGAGGTATTTTTAGCCTGTTGATGAAAAACAATTAAGAGTAAAATAAATCATTAATCAAATATTAAAATTTAAGAAATGAATATAAAACTGCAACAAGCCTTTTTGTGGAATGACACCATTTACAAAATATCTTTGCTGGAACCTTTTAGACTTTTCCAGGGAAAGTCAATGCAATGACAATCCTCAGAGGAGTTGTAATAATGCTCATTTTGTGCTGACATATAAAGTTTTCTTAAATATCTGAAGGACAAGTTGAAATGAAAATTTTATTAATAATATTTATTAAACTATAACGGGTTTGTTCTTCCTATAAACAAATTGTAAGTCAAAATTATGGGTTTTATACAATGTCAACATTGTAATGAGTCAAAAATGAAGCAAAAAGATGTTATTTCTGCTTGTTTTGACCTTTTTGACCCACCCTAAAATTCAGTTCAATAAACACTGATCAAATGCACCGAGTTGGGAACTAGGGACATAAAAACAAGATATCCTCCCTACCTCTAAGTAACCACATTCAAGAGGGAGACAGACCACAAACAGATAATCTCACTATCTCAACAGAATGAGGTGAGTGCTGAGCAAAGGTAAGCTGAGGATGCAAGGAGAGCCCACCTAAAAGGGAATGTCTCTGGCCAAGGGGAGGAAGGTACCAGCACTGCTGAAAGACACTGTCACCTGCACTGAGACTTGAAGGATAAGAGGCATTAATTAGGTTGGGGGGAGAGGGAGGAATAGAGTGAAAATACCATGAACAAAAGCCTGGAGTAGTAAACAACATAGGATTGATAGACTATAAATAGTTTAGTATTTACTTCTAGAATGAAGGTAGGGAGTAAGCATGAGCAGAGCAGATCACAAATGACCTTGAATATCATGTTAAGAAGCTTGGGCTTTATCCTGTCTTGAAGGGAACTGACATGGCCCAATCTGTACTTATATATGTATTAATCTAGAAGCAATGTGAAGGAGAGAGTCAGAGAGTTTAATAAGAAGGCTAGAAAGATTCAAGTGGTGGCTCCAAGGGGCTATTTTGCAGAAAAAGGCAGAGAGCATAAAGAAATTTAGAGATAACTTGTGTAAGCCACAAAGCCATAAGAGATGGAGTTTCCTCACTGTCATACTTAACAAAATAAGCAACCTCATGAAGAATTTATCTACCCATGTAAATGGTACAGAAAAGAAAGCTTGATGAAAGGTCCTGGGACAAATTCATTCATTCAATATATATTTACTGAAAAATCCGGGAAATTACTTGAGCTAAGATTTAATAATTTGACAAGGGAAGTTTCCATTTTGAACTGATTAATGGACCAGGAATTCAACCAGAAAGAACTTTGCTTCCTCAATGACAAGGATGGAAAAAACATCTTTCTGAACCTTTACATATATAGGTAGGGGTGCTAATGCTAAAATAAAAAAGGACAATATGAAGATAACATGCCACTGAAAAGATGAATAAGAAAGGCCGAAGACTCAAAGGCCAGGTCTTGGGAAGTCACTTCGTTGAAAAGCCCACTTCCCTGGGGTACAGGAGAGGCACCCTACAGCCAGGCAGTCTCCTGTTTCAGGGAGACTGGGTCCCATTTTTAAACAAAGAGAACTTAAACATAGCATCATCTAAAGGAAAATAACCACAAATAGACTGGTTGTTTGGGAAAAGTAACTATTTTATTCTAAGAACAGGTCACAAAACTTAGGGAGGAAAAGGACTAATGCAAAGTAAAGACAAATGCTGACCAATATATCTCTGATCTCTTGATTCCAAACAAGTTTGTCTAGCATCCTTTATCTCCTTTCTCAGTAAAATGAATAGAAGAAGATAATTGTATTCTCCATGAGAAGAAGAGGAAAAGTTTGAGCCATGCTATAAATCAGTGGTTCTCAACTGGAGATAACTTAGCTCCAGAAGGAACATTTGGCAATTTCTAGAGACATTAGACATTTTCAATTGTCACAACTGGGAGAGGAGGCATCTAAGAATGTGCTAAACATCCTGTAGTGTGTGGGACAGACCCTACAACAAAGAATTATCTGGTATAAAATGTCAAAAATGCCAAGGTTGAAAAATCCTGCTATAAAAACCTCTCTATAAATCTAAATTATTCCTAAGTAGCTCAAAGCCTACCTATGTGCTAAATAAAACTAAAAATACTTGGCAAGTGAAATCAGTTAGAAAGCCAAAGGTACATACAAGGGGAATAAATATTCAGGTGTCAAATCCAAATCATCATCATAACCAAATCGTCGCAGCACAGTCCAAGTAGTTTCATGTCTCCCTCTCTGGATAAAAAGTGTGTGTAAAAAGAGAAAACCTGAAATAAAATAAATTAGTAAATATAGTTGTTGTGCAAAAGGGTACAGGGTCACATGGGGAAACAACATGCAACACACAGCAAGAGCTGGATTCATGAACATATACTTAATAGTTTTACATATTGAAGGTCAGATCAAAACAAAGTTCACAAGTATATGAATGAAACAGAGCTAATTTCAGAATCCTTTCACATATACAGGCTGGCAAGAGACAGTACTGGATGAAAGGGACAAAACACATCCCAGGGAGTACGCCGACAGTAACAAAGTTATGATAAAAACAAATGAAGTCACTTTATAGATCTTCACACTTATTTCTACAATGGAGAAATGTGACTTTCAATTTCATTTCTTATTTCACTGTGGCTCTGTAACATATTCTACAGGGAACATTCTGTGCTTAGTAAGTTTGACTGGTAGACAAAAGTGTCTTCCCTAAAAATAATTTCTACATAAAGAATGTTTATGAGTAGGAAGGATTTTAAGATAAACTTTGTTTCAGAAATCTCTTTCCCTCAGGTGGACCTCTGCATTCCTGAGATTCAACCCATTTCCCACCTCTAAGTTATGCTGACAGTAAGGATAACTATCCCCACCAATGGCCTGTCTCTTCCAACTTTTAAATATCCAAGTTGGAATCTTAGATTAGTATTAAGCTCAAAAGGGGGATCACACCATTCACCTACCTTTCAGTGTCAGTCCACTATCAGCCACACCATCACTAATATGTTTTCTGACTACATTTTTGACATCTTCCAGAGCTTGAGGAGCTAACGGAGTGTTGAAACAAATTCTCTAGCAAAAAGCATAAAAATAAATTTGGTAACAAATCAGCACTAGACCACAAACAATACAGATTATTAATATACAAAGCAACTTTAAATCAAAGAGTTACAACCAAAGAAACAAATCGCTTTGTATTACTAAAGTAAAACATGTCATCCTTACAAGAAACTTTCCCTACTCCTCCTCCATAAAACACAGAGCTCTTTGTATAGCTATGTTGTACAAAACCAAGAAAGAAAAATAATTCAGAGTTTGGATTTCAAGTCACCCTGAGTACACCCATTGTGTACCAAGAAATGACACTATCAAAAGAGCCTCCTCAATTCTTGTATGTAAGAAAAATTTAATACCTTAGGAAAAGACACAAATAGCTTGATATGAAAGACTGTTTTATAGTTTATCAATAAATTTTTGTTTAAGATAATAAATTTTTTCACAGCTTTTCTCAGGGAAAAAAAAGATACACAAACGCCTGTAAAAGAAAAGGGCTACCTGAAAGCAGTTGAGCTCAGCGTCACTGAGAGTGCCATCATTATCTTGATCAGATATTTTAAATATACGAGTAAGGGCTTTTATACAGGCTGGTTTCATCTGTAAGTCATTGAGAAAAGAGAATTTGTTTTAATTAAAATAGTAGGATCTTTAACTATGATTTTCATTAAGTAATGTTAAGAATAATTCTGTTTTCACTGTCAAATACACAAATCAAATATAACCAACAAGAAAAATGAACCAAAGCAAGGCCATTTGCTTTCATACTCAAATTTCTGTAAGTAAATGAGGCAATATTTACTTGGACTGCTGTGTAGAATAGGTCAAACTCTCCCCTCATTACCATGAATCCTCCAAGGATGGGCAAAAGAGAATTTCACCTTCAGAGAATATTCATTCTCTCAGTCACACAAACAAGAAACAATTACCTATGTATGCCCCCTCTCATTCCATAAAGAATTTGAGCTGACTTAGAACACTATCAAGGGTTTCCTTTCCAGCCTTCTGGTTTTCTTTCCCTGGCTTGACTAAGCAACCTTCTGGTAGCAGACTGGGGACTAAGTGTTTTCGCCTGACGGGGGTGTGTGTGTCAAAGCTGAGTATAAAATGTGCTCATTCACAAACAGGTGGCAAAGAACACTGACTGGAAAGTATAAAAGCTTTTTATTAATTTCCTATTATAAGAATTACTTACATTTAAAAAATAATCATGCCCTCTCTGACTCTGTAAAACTTTTATAAGTAATACTGCTGAAAATATATTTCTAAAACTTCCTTAACTTTTGTTTTAGGATTTATAATGAGTAGAACAAGTATTTGACTATTAAATATTTGACTATTAAACACTAAGTATCTCACTATAAAAATAAGGCCCACGTGCTTCTAATCTGTTTAACTGCTATAGGATAGTCACCATCAACAATTTTGAGAAAACAACATTTTCAGGAAGATCTTTGAGCACTATGTAAGCTTGGAGGTAGATTTCTTATGGACATATTTGAATCAGAGAATGAGGTGTCAAGGTAAGGAAATGTGTACTTATTAACCTCAGTATTATGGCTTTCCAGGGCAAACAGTAACGATGCATTTGGATCATGCTTACCAGACTCAAATGTAGAAAAAAATTCTTTTAAAAACAGGAAAGGAAACACTTATCTTCCCAAACATACAATACACAATCCCTTTTTGTTTTAAATGGGGTCTTCAGGAGAGCAATTTGGTATAGCGAACAAGAGAAAAAAACCTAAGATTAGAAAGAACTGAAAAAAGCAAGAAATTCAGAAAGTGCTGGACAGGGCTTATCTGTAAAAGACTACTAAATGCACTATAACTTACAATGTCTACAATCATGGGTGATTTTTAAAAAATAAAGAATGCTAAGATATTGCTTCTATAAATAAATGTGATCCTAATATTAGATACTCAAGATTAATAAAGACTACATTGTTATATTTACTTTTAAAAATCTGTTATATAACCTAAATGCTTCAAAAAGGAGCAATCGCTAGAATTATGTTTTAAAGTATCTAAAAATTATTTTGTGCAAGTGGTATTTCCTCACATCATAAAAAACTACATTAAAAAAAGTAATTTGAAGAAAACTAAAGTGGTGCATTTTTCATCAAAATTTGAAATGCATCAGAAGCTTAAAGTGTTCTAAAAGTATAGACTTCATGTGATATTTAAATATTAACCACCTAAAAACATAACACCAAAATATGACTACTTATGAAAAGTATTAAAAATCATATCCCAGTAAAGCTGTAAAAAAATTTACAGTAGTAAAATAAACTCACTTCGCTGATAAGTAATCTAAACTTTCATACAGTAAACACAAGAGTCACATCTTCTTCATTATTAGGTAAACAGAGGGCTCTACAGGTCAGACTGAGCATAATTAGAAACATATTTACAGTTCAGGCTTTAATTTTTGAATACGATCTTTTTGATCATTCTACCTCAAATCTGTGTTAGAAGCTTATTATTTTTGTCTAAATAGAAGATTCTGGGTTAAGCTTAGACTCAAAGCTTGTACTTGTGTAAAACAAGGTAAAAGCCTCTAAAAATTACAGATTTTTCTTCAGGCAGGTCCACCTAAGAAACAAATAACAGATGGTGGTAGAATTTTACTCTTATGGGATTGAGGGAAGGGGAGGGGTGACCAGAAGATTAGCAAAACTAGTAATAGGCCTAAGAAAAAAAGTAGCAATTAAAGAACTGATAAGAAACTAATAGAGATCTAATGTACTGCTGGGATAAGGCCTTACAGGCCTGTTTCTTAAATTTCCTGACTCAGAATGGAATTGGGGTTTTTAACATGTATGCCTGGTAATTATTATGAAGTGAATCAGGGAAATACTGGATTAAGAGTAAATTAGAAATCATGAAGACATTATGCTAAGTGAAATAAGCCAGACACAAAAGGATAGATACTGTATACTTCCACTTATTTCTTAAAGAGACAGAAGGCAGAATGACAGTTTTGGGGGAGTGCAGAGAAGGGGGAATAGAGAGTCATTTGATGGGTACAGAGTTTCAGTTTTGGAAGAAAAAGAGATGTATGGTTGTGATGGCTACACAACAATGTAAATGTACTTAATGCTACTGAATGGTACACTTAAAAATAGCTAACATGGTAAATAAACTCTATGTGTATTTAACTTTTATGTGTATTTAAACATAAGAAAACCCCCAAAAATAATGAGATTAGTTTCTTACAATGGGTGAGTGGGAACAGTGTGGAAAGAATGGGGTAAGAGTATTGAGAGAGAAGGAATGGTGAAGGAATGACTGAGTAGATCTTTTTGTCTAATTCTGACTGTTAGACTCATGGTATGTTTCACATACTCAAAAAATAATTAAAATCAACAAGAATGTGTGTGGGGGAATCCAAAGTAAAATCCAAACAGTAACAAATGAACCTATCTGCATTACAAGTGACTTAACATTACCATACAAAGGTTGTAGGGAAAACTACTTTCACTATATAATGTATGACTAAAGACAAAAAGAATTGTGTGAGAGTATGGGAGTATGGGTTAGCAATTCTTAAACTACTTTCTACTCAGGAGTGAGCAAATAAAAAAAATAAAAGAGTAAATTAGAAAGAAGCATTCCAATTAAGGAACAGTAAACCAGGATTAAGGAAGAGTAAATCAGGGTCAGATTAAAGGATAACTAAGATTAATTACTTATACCAGAGGTCTTTTTCTGTAAAGGGCCACATACAAGTATTTTAGGCTTTGGGGGCCAACAGGTAAAATCATGGATATTGTGTAGGTATATGGCAAGAGAGAATCAAGTTTCCACAAAGTTTTTATTGACAAAAATCAAAATATAATAACTGAGTATAAATTTGACATACAGGTCTACTACTAATAAGAAGAATAGAATTCTGTCTGCATGGATACATTTTGCTTAATTGGAGATGAAAGTTAATGTTCCCTATCATGAAAATTGAAGTGTTCACCTGTTGATGCTGATCTACTATAAGATTTTACATATTTTATCTTTGAAAATGTCTTTTTGCAAAGATAATACCTTGCCAACACTGACACACATCCATAAACATACACTTTTAATCACTGCTTGGAAGGCATTATAGATTTATATTAGATTCTTGCTATTTGCCTTTTAGCATGTCATCACACCACAGATTAATCAATTCCATCTGAAGGTTAGGTGGAAGACCCTTAACTGCACAGTCACATGGATTTGAAATATGGAAATTTCCTTTGCACTTGCACTGAGGTCCCTCCAACAAAAGATGCTGGAACTACAGTTTGAGCTCAGAAAATATATCTGCATTGCCATCTAGAAATCCACATACTTCATTTCTTTTATTTACATAATAGACTGTAATGAACTGATAATAAATAAATAAAATGTCATGTCATAGCAGTACACATGGTACTTGGTCGTAATAACTGTCTCGGTGCAGCCAGCAGCGCCCTGAGCAGCAGCACCGTAATGAGCACCACGTACAAGCTCTGCTGTGACAACTCAGCTCTGCATTTGAGTGATATGAATGATGGAACATAAAGGAATGGGTGTGGCTGGATTGCAACACATGAAATCTGAACATCACATAATTTTCCTGTGACACAAAATTAAAAAAAAAAAATTTTTTTAACCATTGAAAAACATATAATGTATTCTTAGCTCACAGGCTGTACAAAAAACAGGTGGCACATCAAATGTGGCCAAAAGGTCAGTCAGCCAACCACTCACCTGTGCTATAAGTTGTCCTGAAAAAAATATTCAAAATAGTCAATGTATTATTTCTTAAAAGGTCCACAATAAAAAGACAGATTACTTAAGAAATGGAAAAAGAGAAAGAGGAACCCTCCTCCACTGCTGGTGGGAATATAAACTAGTTCAACCATTGTGGAAAGCAATATGGAGGTTCCTCAAAAAAACTAAAAATAGAAATACCATTTGAGCCGGGAACTCCACTCCTAGGAATTTACCCTAAGAAAACAAACTCTCAGATTCAAAAAGACATATGCAAGATTCAAGATGGCGGCATGAGAGGTGAGACAGAGAACTCCTCCCAAAACGACAGAGAGTGTGAAAATATAGTTAATACAACTAACCCTAAAACAGCAACAGGAAAGAAGGCTGCACCAGACTGCTTACAGACCTCACAAACAGAGTAGACCTCATGAAACAGGGTAACATAGGAAAGCCTTGATCCGGCGGGACCCAAGCCCTTCCCCCACCCCAGCTCACCGGTGGGAGAAAGAGAAACAGAGCTGGGGAGGGGGTGGAAGCCTGGGACTGCTGAACACCTAGGCCTGGAGGTCTGCTTTCCAAGCAGAAATCTACATTGTGTGGTGCTCTGGAGGATGGGGAGCCGGGACCGGCGGAGTGCCTGAGAGACAGATTCTGGCCGTTTCTGGCCGCCAGGATCCACACCCGGCCGTTCAGAGACAAGGGAACGGCAGGCAGTCTGAGAGGCTTCCTAGCAGCGAGAGGGCTGCTGAAGGCGCGGGATTTGCACGGAGCTTGCTGTGCGGGAGAAGGGATGGGGGACAAGGTTGTCTGGGCACACTCTGCCCAGCAGATTGGGAACTTTGGAGAGCTTCAGGCACTCCATACCAATGGTTGGTTACTCGGCTCCGAGGACCCCTACTGTGATACACAGCTTGCTGAGCCTTCCTCCTGACCTGAGAGCACTGACTTGCAAACCGGCATTCACTGCGCTGGTGTCAGGCCAGCCAGAGGGAGAACCCCCACTACAACACCTAGAGACGCCAAGCACACGGGCTTACACCTGTGTGCTTGGCTCACTGGCTGTGATACTGGAGACAGGCAGGGCAGACAGGCAGGGCAGACGGGAGTCAGGAAACAGACCTTTCCTCCCCCCAGGCACCAGCTCCGCTCCCCAACAACCCCCAACCTCACTCTAGGGGTTGAGCAGCTTGAGAGACAACAGCTTCTGGGCACTAGAGGGCACCACACAGAAATATGAAACGTCAAAAGAACATGATACAGACCAAAATCTCACAAACCCCAGAAAAAGGGCCAAATGAAGCTGAACTCACCGATCTTCCTGAAAGAGAGTACAAAATAAAAATCATAAACATGCTTATGGAGGTACAGAAAAAAATATTCAAGAACTCAGGAATGACTTTAAGATAGAGATTCAATCATTAAGATATTCCCTATCTAAAATGAAACATAAAATGGAGGGATTTAAAAGCAGATTAGATGTAGTAGAAGAGATGGAAGATGGGATAGAAATTAGAGAAGAGGAATACAAAGCTGAGGCACAGAAAGAAAAAAGGATCTCTAAGAATGAAAGAATATCGAAAGAACTGTGTGACCAATACAAACACAACAATATTCGCATTATAGGGGTACCAGAAGAAGAAGAGAGAGAAAAAGGGATAGAAACTGTCATTGAGGAGGTAATTGCTGAAAACTTCCCCAATCTGGGGAAGGAGATAGTCTCTCAAGCCATGGAGGTGCACAGATCTCCCAACACAAGGCACCAAAGGAAGACAACATCAAGACATATAATAATTAAAATAGCAAAGATCAAGGATAAAGACAGACTTTTAAAAGCAGCAAGAAAGAGAAAAAAGATCACATACAAAGGAAAACCCATCAGGCTATCATCAGACTTCTCAATAGAAACCAGAAGGGAGTGGCATGATATATCTAATGCAATGAAGCAGAAGGGCCTTGAACCAAGAATACTCTACCCAGCAAGGTTATCATTTACATTTGAAGGAGAGATTAAACAATTTACAGATAGGCAAAAGCTGATAGAATTTACCTCCCACAAACCACCTCTACAGTGCATTTTGGAGGGACTCCTATAGATGGAAGTATTCCTAAGGCTAAATAGATGTCATCCAAGGGAAGAAAAAGAGTACAGAATATGACTCATAACATACAAAGAATGGAGGAGGAAGAAAAAGGCGGAAAAATAAAAAAAGAACCTTTAGGTTGAGTTTGTAATAGCATACAAAGTAAGTTAAATTTGACTGTTACATAGTAAGGGAACACGAATCTAAAGAATGCAGTGGCAATAAGTACGTACCTATCGATAACCACCCGAAATGTAACAGGTCTGAATGCACCAATCAAAAGACACAGAGTTACTGAATGGATAAAAAAGAAGACCCAGCTGTATGCTGCCTGCAAGAGACTCACTTCAAACCCAAAGACATACACAGACTGAAAGTAAAGGAATGGAAAAAGATATTTCATGAAACCAGTAGGGAGAAAAAAGCAGGAATTGCAGTACTTGTATCAGACAAAATACTTCAAAACAAAGTCACAAGAGACAAAGAAAGACATTACATAATGATAAAAGGGTAAGTCCAAGAAGAGGATATAACTATTATAAATATCTATGCACCCAACACAGGATCACCTACATATGTGAAACAAATACTAACAGAATTAAAGAGGGAAATAGAATGCAATGCATTCATTTTAGGAGACTTCAACACACCACTCACTTCAAAGGACAGATCAAGCAGACAGAAAATAAGTAAAGAGACAGAGGCACTGAACAACATATTAGAACAGATGGACCTAATGGACATCTACAGAACACTCCATCCAAAAGTAACAGGATACGCATTCTTCTCAAGTGCACATGGAACATTTTCAAGAATAGACCATATATTAGGCCACAAAAAGAACCTCAGTAAATTCAAAAAGATTGAAATTGTACCAACCAGCTTCTCAGATCACAAAGGTGTGAAACTAGAAATAAATTACACACAAAAAAACCAAAAATGCCCACAATCACATGAAGGCTTAAATTAATAACATACTCCTGAATAATCAATGGATCAATGACCAAATAAAAACAGAGATCAAGCAATATATGGAGACAAATGACAACAATAATTCAACATTGCAAAATCTGTGGTATGCAGCAAAGGCTGTGCTAAGAGAGAAATATATTGCAATACAGGTCTACCTCAGTGAAGAACTATCCCAAATGAATAGTCTGAGCTCACAATTAATGAAACTAGAAAAGGAAGAACAAATGAGGTAAAAGTCAGTAAGTAGAAGGAGGGACATAATAAAGATTAAAGCAGAAATAAATAAAATTGAGAAGAATAAAACAATAGAATCAATGAAAGCAGGAGCTGGTTCTTCAAGAAAATAAATAAAATAGATAAACCCCTAGCCAGACTTGTCAAAACAAAAGGAGAGTCTACACACATAAACAGAATCAGAAAGAATCAGAAATGAGAAAGGAAAAATCACTATGGGCACCACAGAAATACAAAGAAGTATGAGAGAACACTATGAAAAATTATATGGTAACAAACTGGATAACCTGAAGAAATGGACAACTTTCTAGAAAAATTCAACCTTACAAGGCGGACCCAGGAAGAAACAGAAAATCTGAATAGACCAATTACCAGCAAAGAAATTGAACAGGTAATCAAAAACTACCTAAGAACAAAACTCCTGGACCAGAAGGTTTCACTGCTGAATTTTATCAAACATTTAGTGAAGACCAAATACCCATTCTCATTAAAGTTTTCCAGAAAGTAGAAGAGGAGCGAATACTCCCAAACTCATTCTACAAGGTCAACATCACTCTGATACCAAAACCAGGCAAAGACACCACAAAAAAAGAAAATTATAGACCAATATTCCTGATGAACATAGATGCAAAAACACTCAACAAAATATTACCAAAACGAATTCAAAAATACATCAAAAAGATCATCCATCATGATCAAGTGGGATTCATCCCAGGGATGCAAGGATGGTACAATATTTGAAAATCCATCAACATCATCCACCACATCAACAAAAAGAAGGACAAAACCACATGATCATCTCCATAGATGCTGAAAAAGCATTCGACAAAATTCAACATCCATTCATGATAAAAACTCTCAACACAATGGGTATAGATGGCAAGTACCTCAACATAATAAAGGCCATATATGACAAACCCACAGCCAACATTATACTTAACTGCGAGAAGCTGAAAGCTTTTCCTTTAAGATCGGGAACAAGGTAAGAATGCCCACTCTCCCCACTTTTATTCAACAGCGTTCTGGAGGTCCTAGACACAGCAATCAGACAACACAAAGAAATAAAAGGCATCCAGATTGGCAAGGAAGAAGTCAAACTGTCCCTGTCTGCAGATGATATGATAGTGTACATAAAAAAACCTAAAGAGTTCACTCCAAAACTACAAGGTCTAATATCTGAATTCATCAAAGTTGCAGGATACAAAATTAACACACAGAAATCTGTTGCTTTCCTATACACTAACGATGAACTAACAGAAAGAGAAATCAGAAAAACAATTCCATTCACAATTGCATCAAAAAGAATAAAATACCTAGGAATAAACCTAACGAAGGAAGTGAAAGACCTGTACTCTGAAAACTACAAGACACTCCTAAGAGAAATTAAAGAGGACACTAACAAACGGAAATGCATCCCATGCTCTTGGCTAGGAAGAATAAATATTGTCAAAAAGGATATACTACCTAAAGCAATCCACAGATTCAATGTAATCCCTATCAAACTACCAACAGCTTTCTTTAATGAACTGGAACAAATAATTCTAAAATTCATATGGAACCACAAAAGACCCCGAACAGCCAAAGCAATCCTGAGAAGGAGGAATAAAACAGGGGGAATTACGCTCCCTGACTTCAAGCTCTACTACAAAGCCAGAGTAATCAAGACAATTTGGGACTGGCACAAGAAAAGACCCATAGACCAGTGGAACAGAATAGAGAGCCCAGAGATAAACCCACGCATATATGGTCAATTAATATACGGTAAAGGAGCCATGGATATACAATGGGGAAATGACAGCCTCTTCAACAGCTGGTGTTGGCAAAACTGGACAGCTACATGTAAGAGAATGAAACTGGATTACTGTCTAACCCCATACACAAAAGTAAACTCAAAATGGATCAAAGACCTGAATGTTAGTCATGAAACCATAAAACTCTTAGAAGAAAATACAGGCAAAAATCTCTTGGACATAAACATGAGGAACTTCTTCATGAACATATCTCCCCGGGCAAGGGAAACAAAAGCAAAAATGAACAAGTGGGACTATATCAAACTAGAAACCTTCTGTACAGCAAAGGATACCATCAGTAGAACAAAAAGATATCCTACAGTATGGGAGAATATATTTACAAATGACATTTCCGATAATGGGTTGACATCCAAAGTATATAAAGAGCTCACGCACCTCAACAAACAAAAAATACACCGATTAAAAAATGGGCAGAGGAGCTGAACAGACACTTCTCCATAGAAGAAATTCAGATGGCCAACAGGCACATGAAAAGATGCTCCACATCACTAGTCATCAGATAAACGCAAATTAAAACCACAGTGAGGTATCACCTCACACCAGTGAGGATGTCTGCCATCCAAAAGACATACAACAACAAATGTTGGCAAGGTGGAGAAAGGGGAAACCTCATACACTCCTGGTGGGAATGTAAATTAGTACAACCATTGTGGAAAGCAGTATGGAGGTTCCCCAGAAACTCAAAATAGAAATACCATTTGACCCAGGAATTCCATTCCTAGGAATTTACCCTTAAAATGCAGAAGCCCAGTTTGAAAAAGACATATGCACCCCTATGTTTATCACAGCACTATTTACAATAGCCAAGAAATGGAAGCAACCTAAGTGTCCATCAGTAAATGAATGGATAAAGAAGATGTGGTATATGTATACAGCGGAATATTATTCAGCCATAAGAAGAAAACAAATCCTTCCATTTGCAACAACATGGATGGAGGTAGAGGTATTACGCTCAGTGAAATAAGCCAGGCAGAGGAAGTCAAATATCAAGTGATTTCACTCATATGTGGAGTATTAGGACAAAGCAAAAACTGAAAGAACAAAACAGCAGCAGACTTACGGAACCCAAGAATGGACTAACAGTTACCAAAGGGAAAGGGACTGGGGAAGATGGGTGGGAAGAGAGGAATAAGGAGAAAAAGGGCTATTACAATTAGCACACATAATGTAGTGGTGGGGGTTGGGGGCGGGGAACAGGGGAGGGCAGTATAACACTGAGAGGACAGGTGATGATTCTATAGCGTCTTCCTACGCTGATGGACATTGACTGTAATCAGGTATGTGGAGGGGACTTGATAATAGGGGGAGTCTAGTAACCACAATGTTGCTCATGTAATTGTACATTAATAATAGCAAAACAAAAATTAATTAATTAATTAAAAAGATACATGCACACCCATGTTTATCACAGCAAATTTACAATAGCCAAGATATGGAAGCAACCTATGTGTCCATCAGTAGATGAATTGATAATGAAGATCTACATATACAATGGAATACTATTCAGCCATAAGAAACAAATCCTACCATTTGCAACAACATGGATGGAGCTAGAGGATATTATGCTCAGTGAAATAAGTCAGGCAGAGAAAGACAAATACCAAATGATTTCCCTCATTTGTGGAATATAACAACAAAGCAAAAATGAAGGAACAAAACAGCAGCAGACTTACAGACTCCGAGAAGGACTAGCGGTTACCAAAGGGGACGGCTGAGGGGGTGAGGGTGGGGAGGGAGGGAGAAAGGGATTGAGGCATATCATTATTAGTGCACATAGAGTGTGTGGGATCACGCGGAAGACAGTATAGCACTCTGTGGCATCTTACTACACTGATGGACAGTGACTGCAATGGGGTATGGGGGCTACTCAGTAAGAGTGAATGTAGTAACCACATTGTTTTTCTTGTGAAATCTTCATAAGATTGGATATCAATGATACCTTAATAAAAAAGTAATTAATTAATTAAAAGAAATGGAAAAAAGACTTAGACATTTCTCCTAAGAAGATATACAAATGACCAATGAGCACATGAAAAATGTTCAACATGATTAGCCATCAGGGTAATGCAAATCAAAACTATACCGTCATACAGTTTGGTGATTCCTCAAAAAGTAAACACAGAAATCCTACTTTACCTAGCAATTCCACTTCTAAATATATGCTCAAAAGAACTGAAAAGAGGTATTCTAACTTGCGTGTGACTGCTCATAGGAGCCTGTTCACAGACAAGAAGTGAAACAATCTAAATGTCCATCAGCAGATGTATGGATAAACAAAATGTGGTATGTCCATATAAGGAAATATTTGGCTAGAAAAAGAAATGAAATATTAATACATGCTACAACATGGATGTAAGTTGAAAATATTAAAGCCAGGCGCAAAAGACCACATATTATATGATTCCATTTATATGAAATGTCCAGAATAGGCAGATTAGTAGAGACAGAAAGTGTATCAGTTGTCGGGCTGGGGAAAAGGGAGAGTGGGAGTGACTGTTAATGGGTACAGGGTTTCTTTTTGGGGTGATGAAATTCTCTGGAATTAGCAGGGGTGATAAATGCACAAGTTTATGAATATATCAAAAAACACTGTATTGTACACTTCAAAGGGTGAATTTTATGGTATCATGAGTTATATCCCAATAAAAACTAATTTAAAAAGTCTATGACAAATATTGTTTAATTTTAGACACTTCATTGAGGAATTGTTGTATTACTTATGAAACAAAAGAGTACTCAAATTGTATATGTTGTACCCATGTCAAATAACTACACAAGCTTTTTGTGTGTGTTTTTAAGTTTGTGGATTTCATAATAGCAAAGCAAGTGGACCATCAGCTAGACTCTGGACTTTGTGTTGTTATTGTTGCCAATTCTTCTGCTGGTTTAATGGCATTTCCTGAAATAGTATTCGACCTGAAATACTATTCTGAGTATTTAATGTGAATGTCTTTGAAGAAAAGTACCTAGAAATGTAATAGTTTAATAAACAATAAATTTAAATTTCAACAGTTTAAAATAATATTGAAGAGTAACTAAAAATCACTACCCTACTAGTTACCACCTACACATTCCAGCCTCTACTAACAAAGCCTGGGGGACGGTGGGGTGGTTACCTCCTTCTCCTCCGGGCAGTACAGGGGCCCTGTAGGATGAAGAACAGCTTTCTGTGCATAATAAAAGAGTTCTGATATGTTCTTCAGGTTTTTTGCCGAACACTGAAAATAAAGTTTAGAACTTTATACTCTGGAAGCAATTATGAAAGCTAAAAACAACTTTTAAACTATCAATACAAAGTAATAATAAGATTCCCTGAAGAAACTGAAAAAATGCATTTTTGTGGATATCACAATATTAACGTCTACAAAGAGCTCAGAGACCAACTCCACACTCTGTTTTATTTGGTTTGCGTGACTTCACAAACAACAGGAAATATAGTCTATCCCACATTTTCTCACTTCCTGTTCTGAAGCTCAATTTAGGAAGAATTCACCAATAGTCAACTTCAAAACTAAATGATGAGGCATACCTCCACACAGGTTTCTATTTCTGTGTACTGGTTCATAATGGGAAGGATGGTCTCCATACTACTGTATTCCACCAGATCAGATTTGTTCCCAACCAATATTAAAGGCAGCCTAAAATAAACAGAGCACATTTTAATAATAAGGAAGGCAAAAGACATCAAGTTTATATTTTAATGTACATCAGAGCCCATTCTAACTAATAAGCTTTACTTCTCTCCCCAGCATGAACCCTCAGCCCCATAGAGAGCATGTTCATTGTCCACAAATGTTTACCTTTACAAGCCAGGTACAGTTCTAGTCATTAAGGACACAAGACAGACAAGGTCCCTGCCCATGCTAATAATGAAAATCAGAAAAATGGACAACAGGCAAATAAAAAATGAGACATTTTCCAATTCCTTAAATGCTTTGAAGGAAATAAATAGGAGGATATGGGATACAGTAATGAGAGAGAACTAATAATATATGATAATCAGGGGGAAATCTCTCTGACATGGCGGCATTTGAGCCATGGAGTGAAGATTGAAATGGAATCTGTCGTGTCAAAGGACCAGGAAAGAGCTGGCTGGAAGAAGAGACAGCGCGGGCAAAGGCCCCGAACTGCAGCAACATCCTGGTGAGTCCAAAGAACAGAAAAATGCCTTAGTGGCAGAAGAGTGCTGAACAAAGAGAAAGAGGTATGAAACAGGGTTGGAGAGAGAAGCAAAGGCCAGACTGTACGGACTTACAACTGTAGCACAGAGTTTCTGTTTTATTGTTAAGTATGAAACAGGAAGCCACTGAAGGGTTATAAGTAAGGGAAGGAAGTGATCTAATGGACCTTTTAAATACAGTCATTATATTTTAGAGATACAAACTGAAATATTTACAGTATGATATGATGTCTTGATTTATTCAAAATGATGACAATGGGAGAGGTAATAAATGAAATAATACTGGCTGTAGTCAATCATTGTTGAGGCTGGATGACAGAATCAGAGGTATTCAGTATACTATTTTCTCTACTTTTGATTGTTTGATTTTTTTCAGTGACGAAGTTTTTAAAAAATGTGGCGGCTTACCCAGTTTCAAAAAGACAGATGCACCCCTATGTTTATCGCAGCACTATTTACAATAGCCAAGAAATGGAAGCAACCTAAGTGTCCATCAGTAGATGAATGGATAAAGAAGATGTGGTACATATACACAATGGAATATTATTCAGCCATAAGAAGAAAACGAATCCTACCATTTGCAACAACATGGATGGAGCTAGAGGGTATTATGCTCAGTGAAATAAGCCAGGTGGAAAAAGACAAGTTTCAAATGATTTCACTCATATGTGGAGCATAAGAGCAAAGAAAAAAACTCAAAGAAAAAAACAGCCACAGACTCACAGAACAACAAGTGCACCCACCCCAGTGTGATAATTATGCAAAAAGGACTGGCCCACTAAATAACTCAAATATAGATTCCTAGCAGAGCCAGGAGGACTAACAGTTACCAAAGGGAAAGGGACTGGGGAGGATGGGTGGGAAGGGAGGAACAAGGGGGAAAAAGGGGCATTACGATTAGCAGACGTAATGCTGGGGGGGCCTGGGGAGGGCTGTACAACTCAGAGAAGACAAGTAGTGACTCTATAGCATTTCATTACGTTGATGGACAGTGACTGTAATGGGGTTGGGGGGGGGAACCTGATGAAGGGGGTAGTTTAATAACCATAATATTGCACATGTAATTATAGATTAATGATACCAAAATAAATTATTTAAAAAAAAGATCATTAAAAAAATGTGGTGGCTTAGATTAGGGCAGTGAAGATGAAGAGAAAATATTCAGATTTATGTTTTAGAAGTAGAACTGGTAAGAGCAACTGAAAGATACAGAGGTGAGGGAAAGACAGAAATAAAGAAAAATACCCAGGTATTTGGCTGGACAAAATGGGTTATTTCTCCAGAGACAGAAGTTTGATTTTGGGGGCTGGAGGGTGGGGAGCAGGCAGGGAATTAAGGATTATGTTTTAAACAAATTAAACCTGACAGGCCTATCAAATCTAAATAGGGATTATCAAGGAGAACTAGGCTACTGGAGACCTGTTATTTGTACATCTTGCAAGAAAGCTTGGAAGGAAAGCAAATCATCTTGCTAGAACTCCATACCGCAATGGAAGTTTGCAAGCATTCATTTACACACACACCCTGCACCCGCCCCAGTGTGATCATTATGCAAAAAGGACTGGCCCACTAAATAACTCAAATATAGATTCCTAACAGAGCCAGGAGGATATCCAAAAATGTAGTGATCTGCAACTAAAGGTATGCTAAGAATAATTTACGGAGCTTAAAAAAAATACACATATTCAAGCCCTACTCCAAACCTACCGGTTCTAAAACACCAGGTATGAGGCAAAGGCATCTATATTTTTGAAAGTCGTCAGGTGAGAGTGATGGGCAGTCCTGATTAAGAACCATTGTAACAATGACCCAAGGAAGTCTGAAGAAAGAATATATGTATAACAAATAAAAACTTGAGCATATATGAGTCCCAGGAAAGAAGATATTGGGAAAGTTTAAGGTCTGTAAAATAAAGAAATAAACCACCTTGGACAAGTCAACCATAAGAAAAATAAGTATGCTCATATGATTCAGGAAGCGAAAAAATACAGCCACATCTGAGAAAGCTCAATTAGATCTTCAAAGTTAAAAACCACTTTTAGATGTACTAAAAGGGCCATGAAACTAGCCACAGCATTTTAGGCAGCCATCACAGTAAAGCCAGTTTGTTTTTACAATTCAGTGGTCCGACCTGGTGCTGACAGATCCTGGCAAAACTGCCTTCTCTGAAGAGTACCCAACTGGAAAGGGCTCAAGCAATCAGCAAGAAGAGCAAGTGTCAGGAGCATATGGGTACTGACTCCCCTAAGGCAATCCTGTCTAATAAACCATTCTGTGATGATGGAAGTGATCTTAATCTGTACTTTTCACTGCTGTAACCACTAGCCACAAGTGGCTACTGAGCACCTGAAATGTGGCTAAGTGGGTCTAAGGAACTGAATTTGCAGTTTTTAAATTTTGCTTAAGTTGTCACAACTGACAAAAAGCTACTGCCTTGAATAGTGTAGCTCAAGAGGGCCAGTCTCCTTTCCATCTTGTCAGTAAGTCACTACAGAGTTTAAAACCGTGATAAAGAGAAGCCATCAGAGGTGCAAGACACAGCATATACAGTGCCATCTTTGGTCACAAAGTCTCCCTCCACAAACATGTGAGACAGGGTCAGTGACCATGTTCACTTGTTTAGAACCAAATCTTTGGTGTTTCAAGGCACAAAAATGCCCAACTAAAAGAGAAATCTAAAAAATTAAGGACCAGATATGTACAATGCACAGATATTATTAAATGTCTAATTTCCCTAACATTTAAGACTCAAATGCTTTACAAATAACATGTCCAATTAAAAAATACTGCAAGAAAAATGTTTCCACTTTCACTTTAAACTCAAAACATTTATAACTCAGAACTACCATTCTGCTCAGAAAAATACAGAATGTGTGTTCTTTCTCTTTTTCTCTATCACACATATATATTCCAAAGAATTTCATATTCCTGTATGAATTCCTAAATGAAGATCTCTAGAGATTTTTAGAGAAGCCATAAAACAGTTACACATGCATCATTTCACTGCATTCTCAAAACATTCACATGTAGCCAAGAGAGCTATTATCCTACTCTCCACTTGCACATGGGGAAACTAAGGCTCAATGAAGTCAGTTTTAAAGCTCCTAACAGACAAGCCAGATTTCAAAGGTCATTCATTTTCCTCCAAGTCCTGTGCTCTTACATACACCACTTTGAGCCATCCATGTCAAGAGGGAATGCCATTCCTCATCAAAGGGGCATGTCAGGAGAGAGGTCACATACAATACAGGTTAAGAGGAATTCTAAAGCTGAGACTTCTTCTCCAACAGTGGTTTGAGAAGAGAAATGTAAGATTATCAAAATACGTAATGTCTGAAGTTGTGAACTACTATAGTGCCAGAGCTCTATTTTCTGCTTTGCTCTCAAATATATGTGCTGCCTGAAATAGCTCCTCCCCAAAACAGTGTATGTGTAAACAGAGAGAGGCCTATAGATAACATAAACGTGGCAAAATGTTAAACAACTGGTGGATCTAAGTGAAGGGTTTACAGATGTTTGTTTTACTATTTCTTACAACTTTTCTCTAAGTTTGAAATTTTTCAATATGCAAAGTTTGAGAGAAAAAAGAGTACCTGCTGTCTTTGTCTGTTCTTTCATTTATGAGAGGAATCCATCGGCTTGTTACCTAAAGTGAAAATTAACAAAAGCTAAGCCATGATGATCATCTTTGAAAAATACTCTGCCCCTTAAAGCCCCTAAAATTCTAAATTGAGGATCAATTTTGAAAGTGCCCCCATTGAAATTTAACTAAATAAAGTAAAAAAAAAATTCGTACCTTATCAATAGAATGCTTGTTGTTAACAGCATAAACTATGCAGATGACATTAGCCTATAAGAAAAGTTAACAAAAGTTCTTTTTAAATGATACAAATATAAACAGTAGCATTTAATTACAAACTGGTTAATATATTTGGGTCAAAGGAAGAACACAATTTTAAACTATACATACACACACAAAAAATCTGGCATGCCTCTAAGAAAAAATGTTTCCTAAGGACTTACAGCAAAAAATACATACAGTCAGCAGGAACAAAAATGCATTGGAAAAGCCCTCTCGGTAAGTGAGAAAATGAAAGAGGTAAACTCACAGAATCATCACTGTTTTCCTCAAACAAAAAAACCTACAACTGGTTTTTAACTCACCTGTGATATTTCTTGATGAAGCTGATCATCACTCTGTTCTGCCTCTACGAATGACAAAGCCAAACAACAGTTTCATACCTGAACACTTCCCTGAAAATGAATGGCCGAACTAAAGTCTATGTGACACCCATCAGCATCCCTGAAAACAGCCCGCATCCCTCAGGTCATTTACATGGCGTAGCGGCAGAGAGGCAGCAAAGACAAGGGCATGCCAGGGAAAGGGGAGAGCTGAACTATGATAAGGAAGCTGGCTGGCCCTGAAAGACAAGTCTACAGGAAGATAACTCAGGC
Organism: Smutsia gigantea; assembly: GCA_032199065.1. Lineage (NCBI taxonomy): Eukaryota > Metazoa > Chordata > Mammalia > Pholidota > Manidae > Smutsia > Smutsia gigantea. The sequence goes on along the minus strand of JAVSCE010020098.1, from coordinate 76,425 downwards.
ACTAAGAGCAGAAGGCATTGTGTGATAAATCTGCCTGGCATCTTGAACCAGTATTGAGAACGGTCAGGTCAAAGGGATCAGAAACCCAAGCTAGAAGGTTGGGTGCTGAAGGGTCAGAGGCTCAAAGAGTCTGTACATACAGGGTCAATAGGATAGGCCATGTGAGAATCTGGGCAATACAAGCTTAAGATGTAGACAGCAGGCCCCAGAAGCAAAACTGGAGCATGATAATGAAGAATCAAGAATTCCCTCTTTAGCACATGTCCCTGGCTAGCACTGGTCTCAGTGGGTGGATGTGCCTATAGCCCCACAGTGCAAGGGATACGCATGATACAGCTAGAAACAAGAAGCACACAAATGTAGAGGAATGCAATTACTGACATATTAATTTAGATGACCTTACATTAAGCGTTTCCCCCAGATGCCTGTTATTTCTGACATTCAAACTAACATCATGAGTACAATAGTTTTAATCTATGCTAAATAAGCCACATTTTAAACATCTTTCTATATGTTGAGTAATCAATGAAGGCTTCATTTTCTAATACTAAAGTGAATTTACGTATATGGCTACACATACTGAAAAAGAATAGTTCTGTAAATAAAGTTATGAGACTGATTGAAGCAGAAAGCATCCAGCCCCCCTCAGCTTCTGGTATAGTGCTGTCCAGTAGAAATATAATGCAAGCCATCTATGTAATTGTTAATGTCCTAGTAGTCACCTTAAAAAAAGCAAAAAGGAAAAGATAAAATTACTTTTTTAAATTTAACCCAAAATACAAAAAAAAATCAGAATTTCAACACATACTCAATAGAAAAATTAATGATATATTCTCTTTTTCATACCAAGTCTTCTAAATCCACCTGTATTTTATATTTACAGCACATTTCTTTCAATTAGTCATATTAAATGTTCAATAGTCACATGTATCAGACTGCACATTTCTAATGTTTCATTTTTAGAATGAATACAGAATACCAACTTAACAAAACAAAGTATTGCCAATGTAGTTACACCCATTTTTTAAAATGTATTTTATTTTTTAGAGTATTTTTAAGTTCACAGCAAAACTGAGAAGAAGGTACAGAGATTTCCCATATACCTTCTGTCCCCACATAGCTTGCCTATTATCAACAATCCCCATCAGAGTGGTACATCTATTACAATTTTTTTTAAGTCTCATAACAAAACAAAATAATGTAATGCTAAAAAAGTACATACTAGTGTGTAGAAAATATTTAAATAATTAAAAACAATAGAAACTTCTATTATACAATATAATGTACTTCTCTCACATAATATAAACAAGGTGACAACTGTTTCAACTATTATTTTGGGGGACAAAGAATGACAAATTAATGGACAAATTTAGAACTCAACAAATTCTCAAATTCAGAACTCTTTCTACATCATCAAGGCATGCCTGAATGCCCAATAACAAAATTAACTGAGAACTTCTTTCTGCAAACATGCCAATTCAAGGAGGGTAATGATTCATATACTACTTGTCATTTACTATCTCTCCTGTCTTTTCATTATTATGGAACATAATGTAGTAAATAAGGAGCAGAGAACTGCAAGATGGTGGCTTTACGTGGGGTGGGGGGCAGGGGAGGAAGGGGATGTTTGGTAGGGAGATAAAAATGAGATAAGAACTGTAAATGATGATCATTTATTCCTAGAGAAAAAGGGCCATCACTCTTTAAAAAACATTTTTTAAAGCTCAGTAAATACCTTTCTCTGAGGACTATTAATTAACCCTACAGCTTCACCTACAAGAGGACATTCATTACCTGAGTAATCTACGATGTGTGTTGGAACTCTCTCAGGGGTGACATCAGCTGGAATGGTGATTTCTTCTGCCCGGGGAGGAACCTTCATTTGTAAACATAGAAAAGAAAAAATATTGAGACATTACCAATCAAACTTGTTAATAAATTACATAATTTTATCTACATATTAGCCCCTTTTATTATTTTACAGTTATATTTGTTATTCTTTCAAATCCTTATTTTTGTGCTTTACTGATAAAATACTTTTTAAAAAATTCACATTTCTACTTGTGTGGGTAAATGACATATTAAGGATACTTTAGGTGTGATGCAGCCTAAAACAATGCTTAAATTAATTTGGTGTTTCAAACATGATTTTTAAAATGCTTTCATTCTATTTTGTTGACTGCTTAAGGTTCTACAAATGAGGAGCTATGTTAATCCAAAACAACCCTCAAATAAAACAATACATTTTCAAAATTCATTTGTTCTAGAAGATAACTGATTGGCTACACAAGCCTTATGCTTAATGACTCCATTTTTTAGAAAGACTGAATGATTTTATTAATCAATCAAAAACCTCTTATCCACACCCAAAAGGCTTATGCTAAAATGACACTTATAAACTAACTTAAGCTATCAAAGAAAACTTCATTATTATATCCTGAGTGATCATATGAAAATACATTTCATTTCACAAATTAAGTAATTACTTATTACTTATTTAACCATCTTATCTAAGAGAAAAAAAGCAAAAGAATCAATGAATGGTTATGTGGCAATTTCAATTGCTGAAAACATTACCATATCATGCATCAAATTAGTGTCTCAACACTGAAATCATCCAGATATCCCTAACTAAGCAAGAGCAAAGAAAGGGTAAATGCAAACTGTGACACTAACAATACCTACTATGTGAAGAAAGAGAATGAAAAGAAATAATTTTCATCCCATTTGTACTGATTCCACCCCCCTAACAATATCCTAACTTTAAGTCCTTAGCGAGCAGTCCCCCATACTGGAACTTCCAAAATATAAACAAATATATTGCCAGCAAGAGTAAAACCACCTTACTTTTGGTGGCACCCTACCACTATTAAGCTTATCTCATTTGATACCCACAACAATCCTCTGAGGCGGGCAAAGGTGTAATGAATTAGTGTTTTCACTTATAAAATGATGCAGGTGGACAATATTAAAGGTTTTCAAATATGTGTCAGAATCCTAGTGGTTCTAAGGCCTCAAATACCAGGGAGTGTCACGTGAAAGGCAGGTGGGGATCCAGACCTTTTACCCTTACTTTAACTACAGGAACACTTATCTGTTTTATATTGTGGGCTTATAAGTAACATTTTTTTTTAAGAAAGGATTACACAGCTTAGACGAATTCTAATACCCCTTTCAGCTACCATTTTACATGAGACAACTAAGGCACAGAGGTGACAAATGGCCTAGCCAAGGTCAAAGGCAGGAAATCAAAGGAATTAGGTGAGCTCAGACAAGTTTGTTCTTTCTCCAATACTATATTACAAGGAGTGTCTTGTATAAACAAATATGAGCCTTTTAAAAAGTCACAACGGTCAGGAAACATGCAAAAAAAAGAGAAGAAGTTATTTCATTTTAAGTCAATGTTGATAAATTTTTAAAATTTTAAATAGAGGCAATAAATCAAAATGTTTACCTCTTCTGGGAACTCTTCACTGACCAGAGACATAATCAGTGATGTCTTCCCAACTCTAGCTGTGAAAAGAAAATTCATCACTTTAATAAAGTGTTTAGATTCTACATAAGCTCAAATTCAGAAACCACTCAGGAAAGTCTGTCAGTTGTTAACTAAATCAAGAGCATCCAAATTACCAAGGTTTAGTACAATACTTAAAATCTTTTTTTTTTCTGCTTAGGAGAAGTTACACATACTCATTGTTTAAAACAAAAACTACCAAAAATACATAAAAGTCTCCCATAATAACTCCTATCAACAGGTTAATATATGTAGCATTCCAGATTTTTCCTATACTTAAATTAACATAATATTTTACCATGTAAGTTGCTAGTGGAATCATTGAATGCATACTATTTTCCAATCTTCCTTAATCACTATCATGCATTTGGGCAGTATTCCATGTCAGTATATAAAAACTGCCGGTGAGAGGGGAAGGGAAAGTTGTTATTTAATGGATACAGAGTTTTGGGGGGGATAATGAAAAAGATTTAGTTATAGAAAGTGGTGAGGATTATAATATCATGAAGTAATTAATGCTCCTGAATTGTATACTTACAAATGGTTAAAATGTTAAATATTATGTTTTGTGTATTTTTTCACAATTTTTACAAATAGCAATGATAAATCATTTTATATTAACATTTTAAGAGCTTCTGGCATTTTTTTTGATAGATGTGTAAAAATTCATCACATGATTGTCATTATTTACTAATGTACTCTAACAATGAACATTGTTCAAGTTTGCACTTTTAGAAACAATGCTGCAAGCCCAATTTGAAAAGGACAGATGCACCCCTATGTTTATTGCAGCACTATTTACAATAGCCAAGAAATGGAAGCAACCTAAGTGTCCATCAGTAGATGAATGGATAAAGAAGATGTGGTACATATACACAATGGGATATTATTCAGCCATAAGAAGAAAACAAATCCTACCATTTGCAACAACATGGATGGAGCTAGAGGGTATTATGCTCAGTGAAATAAGCCAAGCCGAAAAAGACAAGTATCAAATGATTTCACTCATATGTGGAGTATAAGAACAAAGAAAAAAACTGAAGGAACAAAACAGCAGCAGACTCACAGAACCCAAGAACGGACTAATAGTTACCAAAGGCAAAGGGACTGGGGAAAATGGGTGGGAAGGGAGGGATAAGAGGGAAAAAGGGGCATTACGATTAGCAGATGTAATGTTGGGGGGGCACGGGGAGGGCTGTACAACTCAGAGAAGACAAGTAGTGATTCTATAGCATCTCACTACGCTGATGGACAGTGACTGTAATGGGGTTGGTGGGGGTGACCTGATGAAGGGGTAGTTTAATAATCGTAATGTTGCACATGTAATTGTAAATTAATGACAATAAAATAAATTATATTAAAAAAAAAAAAGAAACAATGCTGCATTTCTACAGGACAAATTTCCAGATGTGGAACTCAAGTCACTACACATGATCTTTTCATTTTTAATACAGTTAAATTACCTCCAAAAAAGAACAAACTAATTTATATCCTTACCAACAGAAGATCAGAATGTCTATTTTGGTACATCCTCATATTCTTTTTTTTTTTTAGGGTATCATATTTAAAAGCTATTAAGAGCCAAGAAACTTTCCTGATACATTTTGTGACCTAGCAATTTTTTTAATGCACAAACTTAAAAAATTTAACTTTCATTCTAAAATTTGACTTCCAGTCCCATAACTATCTGATCATATAATTACTATTGTTAGACATTCAACAGTTTATCAATGAAATCCTTTTGCGATTCTCGAGGAAAACAGCCCATCCGTCTATTAATCTCTGCTGTAACAGCATATTGGCTTCCGAAAGTAAAGTCTTAAGTATAAAAGAACTGGAACTTTTTAACAGTTAAGAAAAGTCACATGCCTTTTTAAAATGACTAAAAGAAGGGTGACTAAAAACACAAGTCAAGTCGGGGGAGAAAATGGCAGCTGGGAAGGTGAGCAGTGGTCCAGACAGCTTGGAGGCTGTGCCGCCAACAAGCGAGTACCACTGGTGGAGGGACACATTGGACGGTGTCCCAGGCGTCTTCCAGCTCTGATTTCTACGGATCTTTTCAATTTACTTGTGTGAGAAGCCTTGGATCTTTTCCAAGGAGTGGAGAGTAAGATAATATTTCAGAGTTCCAACCATGTCAGTGAATCAGAGCCCATCACAGACCTGCTGAAACCCAGCTACGGGTGGCAGCTTGCCCAGCTCCCCACAGCAATTTTCAGCCTGCGGTCCAGACAGTGATTTTTCTCACCATCTCACTGAAAGGTTAGTTGCAGGCATAAAAGAATAACCCATCTCCTAGTGGCTAAAGTAGTGTTCTTTCTTATGCCACACTTTTAAAACTATTGTGAACACAGGTTAATATAATATGGAAAAGGAATGATGACCCCTTAAATACCAGCAAGCATTGCACAAATACTATGTAAGTTAATTTAAAAATTCACAGATTCACTGGTGACTAATCCAGCAGCTCTGGCTGCATGGTTTGTTTTTTTTTAACTATCTTGAGAAAATTTCAGACCTCCAGAAAAATTGCAAAAAGAGTACAAAGGAACCATGTCTATCTCTTAACTGAATTCCCCAAATGTTAACATTTTACCACATCTGCATTATCATTCCCTCTTTCTCCCTCTCCTTATATATATAGGTCCCTTTAGCCTTCAGCACCCTATCATGTATTTCCTAAAAACAAGATCTTCCCTTACATAACCACAGTGCTTTGTCAAGATCAGGAATTTAACAGCAATACAATACAATTATCTAATCTATATAAGATATTCATGTCTAACCATTTCTTCCACGAATATCCTTTGTAGGAAAAAAAACTCGTTTTTTTTCTGTCCAGAATCAAATGTTGTACTTGGCAGTCAGTCTCTTTAGTCTCCTTTAATCTGGAAGTGTTCTTCAATCTTTTTATCTTTCATGACCTTACCGTTTTTTAAGAATACAGCCATTTAACTTGTAGAATATCCCTTGATTGGGTCTGTAAGGTGTTATCTCATGGTTAACTTCAGGTTGTGCATTTTTGGCAGGAATGCCCCAGAAGTGATACTGTGTCTTTCTCAGTATATTACAGCAGAAGGGAGATGACGTCAATCTGTCCCATTACAAGGGATGTTAGCCGTCCTCACTTGGAGTAGGTGGTGTCTGCCAGGCTTCTCTATTGTAAAGTTACTGTTTTTCCCTTTGTAATTAATATCTTATGAAGAGATACTTTGAGACTATGTAAATATCCTGTTTGTCATCAAATATTTGCCTACTAGTTTTAGCAGCCGTTCATGATTCTTGCCTGAAACAAGTATTGCTTTGATGTTGCTAGATGGTGGTTTTCCTATCAGTCTGTCTACATTACTTTGCATTCTACTGTAAGGAAAAGCTTTCCTTTCTGATTCATATCAGTATGATCTCATGGATTCCTGTATTATTCTATGGGTTACAATCATTATAAGCATTAGTGTCATTTTTTGGAGCCTCAAATTGTTCTGTTTTACTTTGAAAAATGGCATTTATGCAGGTATAAATCGGCATATAAATATACAGTATGATCTTGCTTTATAAGTAAACATGTTTGCACAGGAAAAAACCCTGGGAGGATATATACACCAACAGTGGTTATTACTGAAGTAAATGTAATTGCAACTTTCTTCTTTGTGCTTTTCCACATTTTCCCAATTTTCTACAATAATCATACATAATTTTTGATACTAGAGAAGGTCAGCAAGTACTATTCTAAGTCATTTTTGGGGAGAAAAAAACTGACATGTTCTCACTAATTACCAGGGAAATGCAAATTAAAACCACAATGAGATATCACCTCACACAAGTTAGGATGGCCAACATCCAAAAGACAAGGAATAACAAATGCTGGCGAGAATGTGGAGAAAGGGGAACCCTCCTACACTGCTGGTGGGAATGTAAATTAGTTTAACCATTGTGGAAAGCAATATGGAGATTCCTCAAAAAATTAAAAATAGAAATACCACTTGACCCAATAATTCCACTCCTAGGAACTTACCTGAAGAAAACAAGACCCCAGATTCAAAAAGATATATGCACCCCTATGTTTATCGCAGCACTATTTACAATAGCCAGGATAGAGAAGAAACCCAAGTGTCCATCAGTAGATGAATGAATAAAGAAGGTATGTTACATATACACAATGGAATATTATTCAGCCATAAGAAAACAAATCCTACCATTTGCAACAACCTGGATGGAGCTAGATGGTATTATGCTCAGTGAAATAAGCCAGACAAGTACCAGATGATTTCACTCATTTGTGGAGTATAACAACAAAGCAAAACTGAAGGAACAAAACAGCAGCAGATAGACTCCAAGAAGGAACTAGCGGTTACTAAAGGGAAGGGGGTAAGGAGGGGGCGTGGGGAGGGAGGGAGAAGGGGATTAAGGGGCATTATGATTAGCACACAAAATATAGGTAGGTCACAGGGAAGGCAGTGTAGCACAGAGAAGACAAGTAGTGACTCTATATAGCATCCTTCTATGCCGATGGACAGTGACTGCAATTGGGTGTCGATGGGGGACTTGCAATATATGGGTGAAACGTAGTAACCACAATGTTGCTCATGCGAAACCTTCATTAAGACTGTATATCAATGATACCTTAATTAAAAAAATGCATGAAGAAAGAGTTGAAAAAAAAACTGGCATGTTCTAAACAGCAACTGAAATTTACTTAAAAGTTGACATGTTAAATACATTCTTTCATTCTTCCAACAAATATTTCTTGAGCACTTCTGTATGCCAGGCATACTCCAGGTGCTGGGGACACCACTGACCAAGGCACAAGGTCTTCTCTACTTTTTTTTTTTGGCATCATTAATCTACAATTACATGTGCAACATTATGATTACTAGACTCCCCACATCATCCAGTCCCTACCACGTACCCCATTACAGTCATTACAGTCACTGTCCATCAGTGTAGTGAGATGCTATAGAATCACTACTTGTCTTCTATGTGTTGTACAGCCCTCCCTGTGCTCCCCCCATATTATGTCTGCTAATCGTAATGCCCCTTTTTCCCCCTTGTCCCTTCCTTCCCACCCATCCTCCCCAGTCCCTTTCCCTTTTGTAACTGTTAGTCCATTCTTGGGTTCTGTGAGTCTGCTGCTGTTTATTCCTTCCGTTTTTTTCTTTCTTCTTATACTCCACATATGAGTGAAATCATTTGATACTTGTCTATCTTTGCCTGGCTTATTTCACTGAGCATAATACCCTCTAGCTCCATCCATGTTGTTGCAAAAGGCAGGATTTGTTTTCTTCTTATGGCTGAATAATATTGCATTGTGTATATGTACCACATCTTTATCCATTCATCTTCTGATGGACACTTAGGTTGCTTCCATTTCTTGGCCTCTGTAAATAGTGCTGCGATAAACATAGGGGTGTCTATGTCTTTTTCAAACTGGGCTGCTGCATTCTTAGGGTAAATTCCTAGGAGTGGAATGTCCTCTCTACTTTTACATTCATGGAGATTATATTCCAATGGACTTATAAAATTCTCACCAATAAAGACCATTCTTTTATACATCAGGATAAAAAACAAAAATTCAAAAGCCATAGCCATCCTTGACTCATAGTTCCTCTGTACTTAACATACAAGTTTTGTCAAATTTTCCTCTTGAAATTTTTAACATTCATTCTTTCCTATTTGTTCCCTTTTTTCCCTAATTATAGTACTTCTACTGAAACCTTTCCAGTTCCCAACTTTCTACCCCCTTCCCCCCCAGTCTCTCCTCTCATTAATCTATCAACAATACAAATGCCAGTTCATTTTTCTCATACATCTTTTCATTTTCTGACTCTCCTGATGAGAAACCTTCCTTGACTCTTAACCACCTATTACATCAAGGTGAAACTATTCTACTGGCCTTTGAAAGTCATACATAATTTAAGCACAGCTCATCTATCTAATCACGTTTCCCACTATTCCCCAGATACACAATCAGCTCAGATAAGGCCATTTTGCTCTCAGAAGCACAAATAAGACATATGAATCCCGCCTCCACACATGGCTTTGTCTAAAATATCAGTCCCTCTCTCTCCTCTACTTTTCCAGATATTAGCTCTCTCTCAAGGACAGATGAAATTCTGCCTCATCCCTCAAGACATCCCAGGGCTACTATAGCCCCAGACCTCCTCCTTTGAACTATTCTTGAGGCACATAATTTATACAGTATGTTATGAATAAAAGGTGCATACTTACTATGTATGAGTCTACATTAACACAATAACCAAATATTGCAAAACACTTGGATAATGAGCCAAATTTTCTAATTGTATTCAAATGTGGCATATTAACCAGACTGAACTATCTGACCTGATGTCATGTTGCTCAAGCGCAATATTGTTGCTATAGCTTCAGTCCTGCCATTTGGGAAATTAGGCCCACCTCCTACAGCTTCTGGAACTCTCTCATTCAAAGCCTTTCATAAGAATAATGAAACAACTATGAATAATATGTAAGTGCTAGTCAATAAAAAAAAATCTAAAATTACTTTGTTCAATTTGTTTTTAGTATAAACTAATTAATGTTGAAATTTCAAATAATATTAAAGAAGGGTATAATATAACAAAGAACACATCTGGTCTTTATTCCCAGTTCCTGGCACAGAGCTTCAAAATCCTATGGAATTTCCTGAGTGAGAGAAGTGTCTTTTCTATAGTCTTTAAACCATACTTGAGTTTATCCTGATGAGTTGACTTATTAGGGGACGGGAGGGCCTACATAGTTTCAGATTGGGGGCTGGTGGCCAAAAAAACCACCACATGATTAACAGGCTGGAACATTCAGCCCTACCTCAAAATCCCTGGGGAAGAAAGGGGGTGTGCTGGAGCTAGTTCAATCACATGGCCAATGATTTAATCAATCATACCTACATTAAAAAGCCTTATATATAAACTCTGGCCATAAAAGCTCAGGGGAGTCTTCTGGCTGGGGACCCTATCAATGAAGTAGGAAGATGGCACACACTGACTCCACAGGTACACAAGCTCCTGGGCTCAAGACCCTTCTAGGCCTTGCCCTATGCACCTCTTCATCTGGCTGCTCATTTGTATAATAGTAAGTATAGCACTTTCTTGAGTTCTGTAAGTCATTCTAGGGAATTATCTAACCTAAGGGGGAGGTGGGAAGCTCCAAATTTGTTCTCAGCCAAGAAAAAGGTGGTGTCTAAAGTAAGGGAGATCTTGTTGAATGAAACCATGCCCTCTAACCTGTGGGATATTGTAAGACACCCAGTTACATCAGAAAACTGTCATAATGCAGAATGTATGACAGCTTTGTTTCTGTAAAAAGAAATGATGGCTCAAAAAAAAACTGAGAAACACTGTAACAGAACTTGTATAATAGAGTACAAGTTCCACTCAGATATATTTTCTCCCTGCTTGGACCAAACTAGAAAAAACACTAGAAGAGCATTTGGAGAGTATTAACTTAACACTTCTAAATGACCCGTCTATCTGGCGCAGAGTCCTACTATCAGTTCATTTTATAAGTATTTACCTGATTGTCTTCTAAGTACAAAGTTTAATGTTAGAAACCATGTAGAGATAATACAGAAAATACATTAAATGAGATAGATAACACTATCATAAAAAAGGTATGGATCAAGTGCCATTCTCAATCACTCTAAGAAATGAAGGGTGACTCTCAACAAACTGGGTATAGAGGGCAAGTACCTGCACATAATAAAGGCCATATATGACAAACCCACAGCCAACATTATACTTAACAGCAAGAAGCTGAAAGCTTTTCCTTTAAGATCGGGAACAAGACAGGGATGCCCACTCTCCCCACTTTTATTCAACATAGTACTGGAGGTCCTAGCCAAGGCAATCACACAAAACAAACAAATAAAAGGCATCCAGATTGGTAAACAAGAAGTTAAACTATCATTGTTTGCAGATGACATGACATTATACATAAGAAACCCTAAAGAATCCACTTTTAAACTACTAAAACTAATATCTGAATTCAGCAAAGTTGTGGGATACAAAATCAATACACAGAAATCTGCTGCATTCCTATACACTAATGATGAACTAGCAGAAAGAGAAATCAGGAAAGCAATTCTATTCACACTTGCAGCAAAAAGAATAAAATACCTAGGAATAAACCTAACCAGGGAAGTGAAAGACCTATACCCTGAAAACTACAAGACACTGTTAAGAGAAATTAAAGAGGACACTAACAAATGGAAATACAGATTCAATGCAATCAAAATACCAACAGCATTCTTCAACTAACTGGAAAAAATGGTTCTAAAATTCATATAGAACCACAAAAGACCCTGAATAGTCAAAGCAATACTGAGAAGGAAGAATAAAGTGGGGGGATCTCGCTTCCCAACTTCAAGCTCTACTACAAAGCCACAGTAATCAAGACAATTTGGTACTGGCACAAGAACAGACCCATAGACCAGTGGAACAGAATAGAGAGTCCAGATATTAACCCAAACATATATGGTTAATTTATATATGATAAAGGAGCCATGGATATACAATGGGAAAATGACAGCCTCTTCAACAGCTGGTGTTGGCAAAACTGGAGAGCTACATCTAAGAGAATGAAACTGGACCACTCTCTAACCCCATACACAAAAGTAAACTCAAAATGGATCAAAGACCTGAATGTAAGTCATGAAACCATAAAACTCTTAGAAAACAACATAGGCAAAAATCCCTTGGACATAAATATGAGCAAGTTCTTCATGAACATATCTCCCCAGGCAAGGGAAACAAAAGCAAAAATGAACAAATGGGACTGTATCAAGCTGAAAAGCTCTGTACAGCAAAGGACACCATCAACAGAGCAAAAAGGCATCCTACAGTATGGAAGAATATATTCATAAATGACATATCTGATAAAGAGTTGACATCCAAAATATATAAAGAGCTCATGCACCTCAACAAACAAAAAGCAAATAATCCAATTAAAAAATGGACATAGGATCTGAACAGACACTTCGCCAAAGAAGAAATTCAGATGGCCAACAGGCACATGAAAAGATGCCCCACATCAACAATCATCAGAGAAATGCAAATTAAAACTACAGTGAGGTATCACCCCACACCAGTTAGGATGGCCGCCATCCAAAAGACAAACAACGTTGGCAAGGATGTGGAGAAAGGGGAACGAACCCTCCTACACTGCTGGTGGGAATGCAATTTAGTTCAACCATTGTGGAAAGCAGTATGGCGGTTCCTCAAAAAAAAATAGAAATACCATTTGACCCAGGAATCCCACTCCTAGGAATTTACCCTAAGAATGCAGCAGCCCAATTTGAAAAAGACATATGCACCCCTATGTTTATCACAGCACTATTTACAATACCCAAGAAATGGTAACAACCTAAGTGTCCATCAGTAGATGAATGGATAAAGATGTGGTACATATACACAATGGAATATTATTCAGCCATAAGAAGAAAACAAATCCTTCCATTTGCAACAACATAGATGGAGCTAGAGGGTATTATGCTCAGTGAAATAAGCCAGGCGGAGAAAGACAAGTACCAAATGATTTCACTCATATGTGGGGTATAAGAATAACAACAACAAAAAAAACTGAAGGAACAAAATGGCAGCAGACTCACAGAACCCAAGAATGGACTAACAGTCACAAAAGGGAAAGGGACTGGGGAAGATGGGTGGGAAGGGAGGGATAAGAGGGGAAAAGGGCTATTACAATTAGCACACATAATGTAGCGGGTGTGGGAGTGGGTTGGGGGATATGGGGAAGGCAGTATAACACAGAGAAGACAAGTAGTGATTCTATAACATCCTTCTAAGCTAATGGACAGCGACTGCAATGGGGTATATGGTGGGGCCTTGATAATAGGGGGAGTCTAGTAACCGTAATGTTGCTCATGTAATTGTATATTAATAATAGCAAAATAAAAACTTGCTAAAAAATCATGTACTATTTTTTTATTGAGTAAAAATTAAAAAAATCTTATTTCTAAAGCAGAACTGATTAAAAAAAAAAAAGGAAGGGTTGGCAGGGAAGGGCATGAAGAAACGGGAATATTACTTCTCCCCATAGTCTAAACATAGCAGAACTCAAAAAGCTCATAAAACAAGCTCAAGGGGGAAAAGATGAATACTCAGTTAAAACATGTACATTCTTTTTTTTTTCAAGTCTTTCAGTTTATTAGAGTTCTTTTCTTTTCTTTTTTTTTTTTTAGGGATCATTGATATACACTCTTATGATGGTTTCACAAGAAAAACAATGTGGTTACCACATTGTCCCTTATTATCAATTCCCCCCCATACCCCATTGCAGTCACTGTCCATCAGTGTAGTAAGATGCCACAGAGTCCATCTGTGGTCTCTGAGCTACACTGTCTATCCTGTGACCCCACACACACCATGGGCACCAATCATGATACCCCACAATCCCCTTCTCCCTCTCTTCCCATCTGCCCTCCCCCACCCCTCCCCTTTGGTAACCACTAGTCCCTTTGATGCAGGGGTTCTTGTTCACGGAGCTGAAGAATGAACTTCGCAAACAGTCAAGGTATGAGAGCAAGGCAGAGGCTTTCATTTAGAGAGAAAGCAAGAGGACAGAGCTCCTGGTTCAGGCCAGGAGGGGACAAGAGAGCCCCCGGGTGGTGCGATGTCTAAGGGTTTTATAGGCAGTTGGGAGACAAAGGCCTAGGGATGTACACTTGCTAAGTGGCCCCAAAATGTTTACTTCTGAAGAAACACTAAGTTTCTTATTAGTCTTCCTGGTTATTTACAGGAATTTTACTGCTCTGATTTCCTTTCAGGATAGGAGCTTCCTGGTGTGGGAGCATATCACACAAGACTGCCTGCTCTGCTACCGAGGTGAGCTGAGCTATTGTCTGTTTGTTAAGAAATTTTTTTAAACTAATTCAGTTTTAAGATGGAATCCTTCCTGTTTTTACTATGTTGTTTTAGACTTGCTTGCTACGTTGTTCAAGTTGAAACAAATCATTTGTTTAGGGCTGGAGGAAGAAAAGCAGCACTTGGGTAAAGTTAGAAAATTAAGCTGGGCCCCCCAGCAGGCCAAAGCAAATCCCACAATGGATTATCTTGCTACGTTTTTTTTTTCCAGAGGCTCTCATCCTACTCTGTACAAGCACATGGTCCCTGTCTTACCTTCTAGGAGTCTGTGATTCTGCCGCTATTTTCTTCCTTCAGTTTTGCTTCATTGTTATACTCTACAAATGAGGGAAATCATTTGGTATTTGTCTTTCTCTGCCTGCCTTATTTCACTGAGCATAATACCCTCTAGCTCCATCAAGGTTGCTGCAAATGGTAGGATTTCTTTCTTATGGCTGAATAGTATTCCATTGTGTATATGTACCACATCTTCTTTATCCATTCATCTACTGATGGACACTTAGATTGCTTCCATATCTTGCCTATTGTAAACAGTGCTGTGATAAATGTAGGGGTGCATATGTCTTTTTGAACCTGAGAAGTTGTTTTCTTTGGGTAAATTCCTAGGAGTGGAGTTCCCGGGTCAAATGGAATTTGTATTTTTAGTTTCTTGAGGGACCTCCATATTGCTTTCCACAATGGCTGAACTAGTTTACATTCCCACCAGCACTGTAGGAGGGTTCCCCTTTCTCTGCATCCTCACCAGCATTTGTTGTTTCTAGTCTTTTCTATGTTGGCCATCCTAAGTGGTATGAGGTGATATCTCACTGTGGTTTTAATTTGCATTTCCCTGATAATTAGCAATGTGGAGCATCTTTTCATGTGCCAAATTCATGTTGACCATCTGAATTTCTTCTTTGGAGTAGTGTCTGTTCATATCCTCCACCCATTTTTTAATAGGGATATTTGCTTTTTGGGTGTTGAGGCATGTGAGTTCTTTAATATTTTGGATGTTAACCCCTTGTTGGATATGTCATTTACAAATATATTCTCCCATACTGTATGACGCCTTTTTGTTCTGCTGATGGTGTCCTTTGCTGTACAGAAGCTTTTTAGCTTGATGTAGTTCCACTTGTTCATTTTTTATTTTGTTTCCCTTGCCGGAGGAGATGCATTCAGGAAAAAAGTTGCTCATGTTTATATTCAAGAGATTTTTGCTTATGTTTTTTTCTAAGAGTTTATGATTTCATGACTTACATTCAGGAGTTTGATCCATTTTGAGTTTACGTTTGTGTATATGGTTAAACAATAATCCAGTTTCATTCTCTTGCATGTAGCTGTCCAGTTTTGCCAATACCAGTTGTTGAAGAGGCTGTCATTTCTCCATCCATGCGTCCTTTATCGCATATTAGTTGACCATATGTTTGCGTTTATATCAGGGCTCTCTAGTCTGTTCCATTGGTCTATAGGTCTGTTCTTGTGGCAGTACCAAATTGTCGATTGCCGTGGCTTTGTAGTAGAGCTTGAAGTCAGGGAGCATAATCTCCCTCACTTTATTCTTCCTTCTCAGGATTGCTTTGGCTATTCGGGGTCTTTTGTGATTCCATATGAATTTTAGAACTATTTGCTCTAGTTCACTGAAGAATGCTGTTGGTAATTTGATAGGGATTGCATTGAATCTGTAGATTGCTTTAGGCAGGATGGCCATTTTGACAATATTAATTCCTCCTATTGGTGAGCATGGGATGTGTTTCCATTTATTGATATCTTCTTTAATTTCTCTCATGAGCGTCTTGTAGTTTTCACAGTATAGGTCTCTCACTTCCTTGGTTGGGTTTATTCCTAGTATTTTATTCTTTTGGGTGCAACTGTGAATGGAATTGTTTTCCTGATTTCTCTTTCTGCTAGTTCATCATTAGTGTATAGGAATGCAACAAATTTGTGTATTAATTTTGCATCCTGCAACGTTGCTGAATTCAGATATTAGATCTAGTAGTTTTGGAGTGGATTCTTTAGGGTTTTTTATGTACAGTATCATGTCATCTGCAAACGGACTGTTTAAGTTCTTCCTTGCCAGTCTGGATGCCTTTTATTTGTTTGTTTTGTCTAATTGCCTTGGCTAGGACCTCCAGTACCATGTTGAATAAAAGTGAGGAGAGTGGGCATCCCTGTCTTGTTCTCGATCTTAGGTGAAAAGCTTTCAGCTTCTCGCTGTTAAGTATGATATTGGCTGTGGGTTTGTCATATATGGCCTTTATTATGTTGAGGTACTTGCCCTCTATACCCATTTTGTTGAGAGTTTTTATAATGAATGGATGTTGAATATTGTCAAATGCTTTTTCAGCTTCTATGGAGATGATCATGTAGTTTTTGCCCTTCTTTTTGTTGATATGGTGCATGATATTGATGGATTTTTGAATGTTGTACCATCCTTGCATCCCTGGGATGAATCCCACTTGACCATGATGGATGATCTTTTTGATGTATTTCTGGGAAGATGGCGGCATGAGCAGGGCGACGGAAATCTCCTCCCAAAACCATATATATTTGTGAATATACAGCAAATACAACTGTTTCTAAAATAGAGACCAGAACATACAGGACAACAGCCAGGCTACATCTACATCTGTGAGAACTCAGTATCTCATGAAAAGGGAAAGATATAAAGCCGCGACTCGGCGGGACCCTAGCACTCCCCCGACCCCAGCTCACCGGCAGGAGGAAAAGAATCAGAGTGGGGAGGGAGTGGAAGCACAGGACTGCTAAATAACCAGCCCTGGTGATCTGCATCGGGAGCACAGGCACATATCGATTGGTGTACTGGAGATTAGAGAAACGGAAGGGCAGGATCCGAGATGGAGACTGCAAGCAGGTCTCCATAGCCAGCTCCCCTGGGACAAAAGAAAAGCAGGCGCTTTTTTAAAAGTCTTAAAGAGACAAAGCCCAGTAGCGGAACAAAATCGTACCAGCGCACTCAGCCCAGGAGACTGGGAATCTTGAGGTATTTCAGGCCCCCTAACCGGCTGCAGGGTAAAGCAACCCCACCAAAGCCTGTCATGGTGATAAGCAAAATACCATTAGTTCCACCCAGAAAGCACCACAACCGGTCCAGCAGATCTGCCACAGGCGCGGATCAGCGGGAGAGTGGTCCCGCCCACAGCAACCACACAGAATCTCCTCCCGGCAGGCACGCAGCTAATTGGGAAGGGCTGCGGAAGCCAGAGCAAGGTCTGGAAGACACCAAGGGGTGCAGAACGCACCTGGCGTGGCTGAAAATCCCACAGTGCTCAAGGCTAGCCTGAGGGTGGCCCTGCACACAGCAGCTCAGGGGATTATCCCAGAGATTGCCTCCCGGTGTGCGGGTAATCAGCACAGGCTGCAGAGAAGGTCAAGGAGAACAACAAGCAGAAAGGGACTTCGTTCTCCCAGCTGACACATATGGCACCTGCCTGCGACCACTTCTATCACCATAAAAAGACAGAAGACTATGTTCTGGTCAAAGATCCCCAGACAACCCCAGAGAGAGGCCTGGTGGGATAGATTTAAACAATCTTCCTGAGAAAGAATTCAGAATAAAAGTCATAACCATGCTGACGGACCTACAGAGAAATATGCAAGAGCTAAGGGAGGAAGTCAGGAGAGACATTACAGAAATGAAACAATCGATTAACAGATTCAAGAGCAGACTGGACAAGGTGCAAGAGACTGTCAATGTAATAGAAATCAGAGAAGAGGAGTATAGAGAAGCTGAGGCAGAGAGAGATAAAAGGATCTCTAGGAATGAAAGAATATTAAGAGAACTGTGTGACCAATCCAAACGGAACAATATTCGCATTACAGGAGTACCAGAAGAGGAAGAGAGAAAAAGGGATACAAAGTGTCTTTGAAGACATATTTGAGGAAAACTTCCCCAAGCTGGGAAAGGAAATAGTTTCTCAGACCATGGAAGCCCACAGATCTCCCAACACAAGGGACCCAAGGAAGACAACACCAAGACATAGAATAATTAAAATGGCAAAGATCAAAGACAAGGACAGAGTATTAAAGGCAGCCAGAGAGAGAAAAAAGGAAAACCCACCAGACTATCATCAGACTTCTTAACAGAAACCTTACAGGCCAGAAGAGAATGGCATGATATATTTAACACAATTAAACAGAAGGGCCTTGAACCAAGAATGCTGTATCCAGCATGATTATCATTTAAATTTAGGGAGGGATTAAACAATTCCCAGACAAGCGAAAGTTGAGGGAATTTGCCTCCCACAAACCACCTCTAAAGGTATCTTAAAGGGACTGCTCTAGATGGAAGCACTCCTAAGGCTAAAAAGATGTCACCAGAGAAAATAAAATCATAGCAAAGAAAGCAGACCATTCAAATACTAACTAAAGGCAAAAAATAAAATCAACTATCCACAAAAACAAAGGAAATGTAAAAGAGTACAGAATAAAACACCTAGCATATAAAGAATGGAAGAGTAATAATAAGGAGGGAGAGAAATAAAGAATCATCAGACTGTGTTTATAATTGCTTAACAAGAGAGTTAAGAAGCTACCCCTGAACCTTTGGTAACCATGACTCTAAAGCCAGCAATGGCAGTAAGTATATACCTATCGATAATCACCCTAAATGTAAATGGACTGAATGCACCAATCAAAAGACACAGAGTAATAGAATGGATAAAAAAGCAAGACCCATCTATGCTGCTTACAAGAGACTCACCTCAAACCCAAAGATATACATAGACTAAAAGTGAAGGGATGGAAAAAGATATTTCATGCAAACAACAGGGAGAAAAACACATGTGTGGCAGTACTTTTTTCAGACAAAGTAGACTTCAAAACGAAGAAAGTAGAAAGAGATAAAGAAGGACATAACATAATGATAAAGGGGTCAGTCCACCAAGAGGATATAACCATTATAAATACATATGCACCCAACACAGAAGTGCCAACATATCTGAAACAAATACTAACAGAATCAAAGGAGGAAATAGAAAGCAATGCATTCATTTTAGGAGACTTAAACATACCACTCACTCCAAAGGACAGATCAACCAGACACAAAATAAGTAAAGATACTGAGGCATTGAACAGCACACTAGAACAGATGATCTAACAGACATCTACAGAACTCTACACCCAAAAGCAGCAGGATACACATTCTTCTCAAGTGCACATGGAACATTTTCCAGAATAGACCACATACTAGGCCACAAAAAGAACCTCAGTAAATTCAACAATACTGAAATTCTACCACTCAACTTCTCAGATCACAAAGGAATAAAACTAGAAATAAATTGTACAAAGAAAACAAAAAGGCTCACAAATACGTGGAGGCTTAACAACATGCTCCTAAATAATCAATGGATCAAAGACCGAATTAAAACAGAGAGCAAACAACATAGGAGGCAAATGACAACAACAGCACAAAGCCCCAACTTCTATGGGACGCAGCAAAGGCAGTTCTAAGAGGAAAGTATATTGCAATCCAGGCCTATTTAAAGAAGGAAGAACAATCCCAAATGAATAGTCTAAAGTTACAATTTTTGAAATTGGAAAAAGAACAAATGAGGCCCAAAATCAACAGAAGGAGGGACATAATAGAGATTAAAGAAGAAATAATTAAAATTGAGAAGAATAAAACAATAGAAAAAAATCAATGAAACCAAGAGCTGGTTCTTTGAAAAAAAAAAAAAAAGATAAACCCCAGCCAGACTTATTAAGAGAAAAACAGAATCTACACACATAAACAAATCAGAATTGGGAAAGGAAAAATGACGACAGACCCCACAGAAATACAAAGAAATATTAGAGATTACTATGAAAATCTATATGCTAACAAGCTGGAAAACATAGAAGAAATGGACAACTTCTTAGAAAAATACAACCTTCCAAGACTGACCAAGGAAGAAAAAGAAAACCTAACAGACCAATCACCAGCAACGAAATTGAATCGGTAATCAGAAAACTACCCAAGAACAAAACCCCCGGACCACATGGATTCACCACTGAATTTTATCAGACATATAGAGAAGAAATAACACCCATTCTCTTTAAAGTTTTCCAAAAAATAGAAGAGGAAGGAATACTTCCAAACTCATTCTATGAAACCAGCATCACTCTAATACCAAAACCAGGCAAAGACCCCACCAAAAAAGAAAATTACAGACCAATATCCCTCATGAACATACATGCAAAAATACTCAACAAAATATTAGCAAACCGAATTCAAAAATACATCAAGAGGATCATACACCATGATCAAGTGGGATTCATCTCAGGGATGCAAGGATGGTACAACATTCGAAAATCCATCAACATTATCCACAACATCAACAAAAAGAACAAAAACCACATGATCATCTTCATAGATGCTGAAAAAGCATTTGACAAAATTCAACATCCATTCATGATAAAAACTCTCAACAAAATCGGTATAGACGGCAAGTACCTCAACATCATAAAGGCCATATATGACAAACCCACAGCCAACATCATACTTAACAGTGAGACGCTGAAAGCTTTTCATCTAAGATCGGGAACAAGACAGGGATGCCCACTCTCTCCACTGTTATTCAACATAGTACTGGAGGTCGTAGCCATGGCAATGAGACAAAACAAAGAAATACAGGGCATCCAGATTCGTAAAGAAGAAGTCAAATTGTCACTATTTGCAGATGACATGATATTGTACATAAAAAACCCTAAAGACTCCATTCCAAAACTACTAGAACTACTATCTGAATTCAGCAAAGTTGCAGGATACAAAATTAACACACAGAAATCTGTTGCTTTCCTATACACTAACTATGAGCTAACAGAAAGAGAAATCAGGAAAATAATTCCACTCACAATTGCATCAAAAAGAATAAAATACCTAGGAATAAACATAACGAAGGAAGTGAAAGACCTATACCCTGAAAACTACAAGACAGTCCTAAGAGAAATTCAAGAGGACACTAACAAATGGAAATTCATCTCATGCTCTTGGCTAGGAAGAATAAATATAGTCAAAATGGCTATACTACCTAAAGCAATCTACAGATTCAATGCAATCCCTATCAAAATACCAAGAGCATTCTTCAATGAACTGGTACAAATAGTTCTAAAATTCATATGGCACCACAAAATACCATGAATAGCCAAAGCAATCCTGAGAAGGAAGAATAAAACAGGGGGAATTACACTCCCAGACTTCAAGCTCTACTACAAAGGCACAGTAATCAAGACAGTCTGGTGTTGGCAAAAGAACAGACCCACAGACCAGTGGAACAGAATTGAGAGCCCAGAGATAAACCCAAGCATATACAGTCAATTAATATATGATAAAGGAGCCATGGATATACAATGGGGCAATGACAGCCTCTTCAACAGCTGGTGTTGGCACAACTGGACAGCTACATGTAAGAGAATGAAATTGAATTACTGTCTAACCCCATACACAAAAGTAAACTCAAAATGGATCAAAGACCTGAATGTAAGTCCTGAAACCATAAAACTCTTAGAAAAAAACATAGGCAAAAATCTCTTGGACATAAACATGACCAACTTCTTCATGAACATATCTCCCCACGCAAGGGAAACAAAAGCAAAAATGAACAAGTGGGACTATATCAAGCTGAAAAGCTTCTGTACAGCAAAGGACACCATCAGTAGAACAAAATGACATCCTACAGTATGGGAGAATATATTCATAAATGACATATCTTATAAGGGGTTGACATCCAAAATATATAAAGAACTCACGCACCTTAACAAAAAAAAGCAAATAATCCAATTAAAAAATGGGCAGAGGATCTGAACAGACACTTTTCCAAAGAAGAAATTCAGATCGCCAACAGGTACATGAAAAGATGCTCCACATCGCTAATCATCAGAGAAATGCAGATTAAAACCACAATGAGATATCACTTCACACCAGTGAGGATGGCCAACATCCAAAACACAAACAACAACAAATGTTGGTGAGGATGTGGAGAAAAGGGAACCCTCCTACACTGCTGGTGGGAATGCAAATTAGTTCAACCATTGTGGAAAGCAGTATGGAGGTTCCTCAAAAAACTAAAAACAGAAATACCATTTGACCCAGGAATTCCACTCCTGGGAATTTACCCTAAGACTGCAGCAGCCCAGTTTGAAAAAGACATATGCATCCCTATGTTTATCGCAGCACTATTTAGAATAGCCAAGAAATTGAAACAACCTAAGTGTCCATCAGTAGATGAATGGATAAAGAAGAGGTGGTACATATACACAATGGAATATTATTCAGCCATAAGAAAAAAACAAATCCTTCATTTGCAACAACATGGATGGAGCTAGAGGGTATTATGCTCAGTGAAATAAGCCAAGCCGAAAAAGACAAGTATCAAATGATTTCACTCATCTGTGAAGTATAAGAACAAAGAAAAAAACTGAAGGAACAAAACAGCAGCAGACTCACAGAACCCAAGAATGGACTAACAGTTACGAAAGGAAAAGGCACTGGGGAGGATGGGTGGGAAGGGAAGGACAGGGGAGAAAAAGGGACATTATGATTAGCAGACATAATGTAGGGGGGTGCATGGGGAGGACTGTACAACTCAGAGAAAACAAGTAGTCATTCTATAGTATCTCACTACACTGATGGACAATGACTGTAATGGGGTATGTGGGGGGGACTTGTTGAAGTGGGGAGTTTAGTAACCATAATGTTGCAAATGTAACTGTAGATTAACGATACCAAAAAAAAAATTATATGGACTTGATACTATCAATGTTTATGTTTTATGATCAATCTAAACTATCATACAGCACACCTAGAACAGAGGATTGCAACAGATGAAAAAGTACATGTTACTTTGGGTAACATGCCCTACAAATGGCTGACAGATGCCCAAACTGTACCTGTTATCTAATTCTGTGGGAAAAGTGATTTGGTAGGAACATTCATCTATCTATGACAACCAAAAAATGGGACTCACCAAGCCAATATGGAGCTCAGGAATTTCTAGAACTTAATGACTTATGTTCAGCATTTCATAACTTTTTCTCTAAATAGCTCCTTTCAACATGGCCTCGTTTACGGTCCCACCAACTCCAAACCTTCAGCTAACTCAAGGTAGTATTTATCTCAACATACACAGTAGTCGATCCTAATTCCACCTGATTATGCACAACGGAGGCAAAACAGTTATCTTAAAATGAGTCAAGCCACAGCCCTCTTATTCCAGCATTAGGAAACCTAGAACTTGGACCTCCTATCTGTTTTGTACTCTTGCAACTGATGCTGCAGAGCAAGAAGAATACGTTTGGGAGAAAGCCCTAATAAGGTGCCTTG
Source organism: Smutsia gigantea (assembly GCA_032199065.1). NCBI lineage: Eukaryota > Metazoa > Chordata > Mammalia > Pholidota > Manidae > Smutsia > Smutsia gigantea. Next base: position 52,724 of record JAVSCE010020098.1, on the reverse strand, counting down.
CAAACAGTGATGTCTAATTTAAGATGACACAAGCAGAGCTCTCTGCGGATCACCAGACATGCCTCTGCTGTAAAGCCCAATCAAGTCCACTGGGCCCTGTACTTTTTGTAATTTATTTCAGTTAGTGTAATTCCCAGGTACTTAAAACAACAAAATTTTTTGGAGATCCAGTGCCTGTACAATTCCTGTGACCTGTGACCTTTGACCTTCTGGACCTTTCTGGCCTCAGTAGGGGTGTCAGCCTTTTTCCCTGTGTCTCAAAAATCCCACAGCTGCCACCAGCACAGTTATTCCCCAAAATTATTCCATTTCTAAAGAACTCTCCCAGGCATCTTATAGACCCTCAAACAAGTCAGGGCTATGCATCAACCCCCATGTAGTCAAAAATCCACATTTAACAAATCCACATATAACCAGTCTCACTCCTACTTGGTACTTGAGAAATCTTCTTACCTTAATACCCTTCAGACCTTAATACCCTTAAGACCTTGATTCTCCTCATAATCCTCCATTCACACTTACTTTTTCAAAATTTTGCTTGTAACCCACCACTCCAAGGCTCTCATCAGTTTCAGAAGAAACCTACCTTTTAATCCACAGCTCAAAATGTGGAAGAAAATGATCAAAATTAAGTCAATCACCAACATTAAAAGGCCCACTAGTTTCTAAGAAAGGTAAGGAGTTGTTGTTCCTTAATCACAGGATCCCTTAACAAAATTCAGGCCTTCAACAGGTGTTCTGTGTTACCTGTGAAGTCCCCTCTGTTAACATAACCCTTACACTTCATCCATTCTTCCTCATCTCTCTTCTAAAAACTCATTAAAACCCTTCTCCTGTACATGATCCCCTTCTGCTTCTCCCATAGATCCCACTATGTCCCCACTGACATTTTCAGAGGAGAAAGATTAACATTCTGAGGAAATTCAGGTTTCTTCACAGCTTAGCTCCTCAGGGCAGTTCTGGCTGCCTGCGCACAGCAGGTTCCTGGCCAAGTACAAACCTGCCACCAGGTCTACTCCAACAGGGCCAGCCTCAGAAACAGGAAAGGAAACACCTTGGCAGGAGAGGAGGCATTGTAAAGTCTACAGCAATTAAAGAGCTTTACCTATGCTTGATCACAGAGACATACAAAACAGTGGAAATAATTCAAGTTATTTACACTGACACTACCTTTTAGACTGTGATATTTTTATTCATTTATTAATTCATGTTGTCTTATCTGTTCAAGAATCCAAGGCTGTTAAGCACTCACTACGATAAAACAGTTCCATGTAGTTTCGGAAATTGTGTAATAAAAGGCCTCTTAAAAATCAAAGGACATGAACCTCTTCCACATGAAAATCCAAGAGCAACTTCCTTTTTCAAAAATGTTCAAAATGAGAGCAAGAGAAACAGATTACAGTGAACTTGGGAGGAAATTAGCACATTTTCTTCAGCATCATTGTGGGTTTCCTTCTGGAAGAGCAGTGAGATAAAAGCGACTTTAATAAAAGATTACCCAGATGTGATTCAGTTAAAATGCTTCAGTAAACCTAAACTTGGGGCTATCTGCTTCCCTTAAGGCCTACCCACCTAAACTTGAGTAAGGCTAAAAGAAATAATGAAGTAGCAGGTATAAAATTAAAATTTAAATAGGCCACTTTTAAGCCAATTTTAGTTGAGAAATAAATGAGTAACTTAAAAATAATGTAAACAGTTTAGTTAAATTTTAAAAACTATTTAAATAAGCCTACAATCAAAAAGGTCCCTTAAACAATGGCACATAATGAACATAAACACTACATATTTTTAACTGCTCCAGAAAACAAAAATTATTTCTACAGAAGAACAAAATCCCAAGCTCTTTTCTAACTTTTGTACCAATTAAATTTTATATTCAATGTAAATACATTTTGTACAATTTTATAGTACATAAATGTAAATAAGTTTAATAAGATAATCCATATAAAAATATATTTAAAATATTAATATGGAGGACAAAAAACTTATCCTGTTAGCCAGCCATTTAATGGTCTCTATTTCCTCTATTTTGCCTGAGAAATATTGAAGTGATCTATAAAAACAAACGCGCAGCCACAACTACGCCCAAGGATAATTATGCCTTCCGATTCAGTTCAACACAACATGCCACAGTTCTGAGACTCTATGCTTCTAAGTAGGTCATCCATGGGAAACATAATTTATCACTATAGAACAAATTATCTAGATTTATCCAGGCTAAAATTTCTTTGTCTTTTCATCACATCTTTTGAACATCTAAATGACAGCAAATTTCTAATATTCATGAAGCAGAAACAACATTCTCTGTTTCCAACTGCCAACCTACCAGCCATACTGGCTATTTTTCTTGATAACAACTCCCCATGCTTCCAGTGGTAAAGGGACCTACTCTTCACTTTATCTGCTTCTTTATTAAGAAGACTTGCTGGCTCTTCCTAAATTACTGTAATTAGAATACACAGGGAGGAAGAGGGTAACTATGGAGTTACATTTTTAACTGGAAAATTTTAGCATTTGGGAAAATAGCTGAGCATTACTCCAAAGGAAAATTTCATTGACCATATGCAGACGATATGGGCTACAGAAGGACAAATACTATCCCCCTCCTTAAAGCAGATCAGCATCAGTCCCCTCACTGGTGCCAGAAAAGCAAAAAAAAGACAGGTCTCGATATGTATATGAGGATGATATGAAATTCTCTGTATGAACAGACTATATAGAATGGACTCTATACAAATAGAATACACAATGCAGAAATGGACTCTCTATGGCCAAGGATGATAGAACATAGTGTAATTGAAACTGGAGCAGTTTCATCTTTAAATCTTCTAACCAAGACCAGAATGGAAAGCAATATACCTTTAAATGGACGACAGAAAGTTCTTTTTTCTTAAATGCTAGTTTATTGACTCTTATACCTAGCTTAAACCTCAAGACTTTCCCCAATCCCTTCAAACCTCTAAGATGACCTCTGGTGTTCAAGGAGAAGGCAGTTTCCTTTGGCAAGGACTCTAATTCCTGGCAGCAAAGACACAGAATAAACATGACATTGTCTTTATAAGTCACTGGTCTACTTTATTACCACACAGGAATCTCCCAGATAAAACAAAGCTAAGGACATGCAACGAGACAAAGGATGAACGCTGCCCTTCAAATCCTAACAATAACCACATCAGATTGGATTTAAGAAAGGAGAATGACAACATTTTTAAGCCAAAGAGGAGTGATCTGAAAAACAAGGATGTCTAAATAAACCGAACTAGTCTGAACTCATTCATTCTTTCAACAACTATTTGAGTGCCAACTTTGTGTCAGGCCTAGTCTAGGCACCAGGGATGTAACAATAAATAAGATAAATCCTCTGCCCTCATGAAGCCCACTTGCTAGACCAAGTAATAAAAAACCAAAAAACCAAGTGACAAATATGCAGGAGAGTGGAGATAATGCCCGGGTCAGGGCCTTCTTATAGAGAAAGCAGTGAAGGAGAAAGAGGCAAAGCAAGAACCAGATTGTGAAGCACTTTATAGACCTGCATTAAAAAGTTTGGAATTTATTCTACATGAAAGTAGAAATCATCAGAGAATGTTTTAAATGGGTAACAGGATCTGAGATATTTTTTAAAGATGACTTTGTCTGCTACATGGAGAATGGACGAAATTAGAAGCAGGGAGACCTTAAGAAGATATTACAAAAGCCTAGGACAGAGCCAATCCAAGCTTGAACTAGCAGAGGTTTCAATGATAATCTAATCAGAGTTGGACAAATCAGGTAGAAGTACCAGATTCATTTAAAAAGAGGCTAAGAGCTCCACTTTCTTAACAAATTTGACTAGAAGACAAACATCTCAATTTAAAAACAAGACTTCACTAGGCAGTATAGCACAAAGAAGACAAGTAGTGATTCTATAGCATCTCACTATGCTGATGGACAGTGACTGTAATGGGGTATGTGGTGGGGACTTGATAATAGTGTGGACTGTAGTAACCACAATGTTGCTCATGTGAAACCTGAGCATAAGATTGTATATCAATGATACCTTAATAAAATATAAATAAAAAAAGACTTCACTATCTTGTGTACTTTTAATGTAGCTACATGATTTAGATAAAAGGGTAATAAGACTCTTCTAATTTTATTGTAACATGGACATTTGTTAGGCATACTAATGCAAATCTAAAATACAAATTCTGGCCAATGAATCTGACATGAAAAATTATTACCGGAAGAACTAGGTTTTGTGTGGTTGCATTAAAAAAATTTTTTTCTTGTTTTGTTTAAAGAATAACTGACTTCTGATTTGGCCTAAATGGTATTTAGCATGTTTACTAATTAAGGTAAGGTACAGAGATGATATTTTTAAAACTTTGGATTTTCTGCCACCAAATGCCTTAAAATTTATAGACAGCCTAACTTCTCTGACCTAAGCACTAAATAGACATTAAGCAATTAGTTAGCATTAACGTTAGCATTAAAGCATCAGAATACAGATTGTGGACAGGCCAAGAAGAGATCCATTTCACCTCCAGAGTACAGTATAGGTTTAGCCAACAGAATGTTGAAACCATTCACCACTATTTCAGAGCCTCAGTGAATGAAGCTGCTGCTATGTGGTTTAGGAACAGACACTAAGCAACAGGCTTTACAACAAACAATACCAGAGATGATGCTCTTTTTCTTTGCATTTCCCATTCCTCTTTACCATCTTAAAACTAAACCTAAATTGCTACCTCTTTTTCCTAAAAAAGTGGTTCTCCTGATTAATCTGTGTATCAGACCAGTATTAAAACAGCCTTGGTCATACTTAGGTTTACTTAGCATTTAAAGTGCTATAGCTAGGCTAACAGCTGTCAAACATTTATATTAAATCTTAAAATGTAATGCTCCAAACACTTTCCCCCAAATACCAGCCTTTAATGTAACTAATTAAAATTATGTATTTCAAATAACTCTAATATATATAAATGTGAAAAAATAAGTATATATATGATAGGGGGCCTAAAGCTTTTGGTACCACCTTTTTAAGATATGAGTCTTCTTCAAAAACTAAGACTTTCTCTTGTCAAGTTTCTTCCTATGATCAAAAAACTCTTTCATGTACCCTTTCAGCAACTCTGCTGTTCACTTTAATTTCTGCTGAACATGGCTTGTCATTTTTCTAACAAATTTTTAATTCTTTTATGTATTTCTAAAGAATACTGTTAGCAGTTTAGCTTAAATGGCCTAAGGCTGATAATACATTTTACATGTTTATAACATTTGTATTTGGATGTTTTACCGACCAACGATTATATGGAATTGCTTCCTATACTAAAAACTAAAACATGACATTCTTGTTTTTAAAAGATTAGTATTAAAAATTGCTGTACTATAAAACTATTTTACGATACAAGGATCAGTTTTTTAAGCCAGTCATCTACTCACTTTCCTTTACCTTGTTCCAAATGCATCAGCATGAATCATATGCTAAATAACACTTTCCTGAACTTTGTCTAGGAAGTCCACACAAAATACAGATTAAAATAGAGTAACAAATAAAGACTAAAATTCACAACTGCAACCAAAATGTAAACTGTTTCTGGCTAAGCTTACTTCTAAATTCTGATTCTAAAGGAAGATTTCTCCAAACAGGTGAACAGAGATTTCAATGAACAGCAAATAACACTACAGAAGGAGGTAAAAACGTGTTTGCTTCCTTCCGTGGGAGTGCACCAGTGATCTGGAGGGGTAACTCTAGAACAGAATGTTTCAAAACAGCGATGGCAGAACTTTAACTAATGTACTTTAAACTAACAATCCAGCCCTCCCAGCCCTCTTTCTTATTTTTGTCCTATCGATTGAGTCATGTAACTTGCAAAGTGGTATCAAGGAGTCCCTGCTGTTCTGTCCACAAGTAGGCGAACAGAAGGCATTTCTCCGTTATGCGTCCAAAAGATGAAAGCTAAGAATCCTTAGGGGGACTCACGTGTATATGGGTCTGTTTGGATCTCACGTGTGCCTGCTGTTATATATAAATTAATTACCGAGTAGCTGTGGAATACAAAATGCTTAAAAAGAAGGGAGGAAATAGGCTTCAAGGTAACAATTCTCAACTGAAGGACCCTCCCCAGATAATTACTCATTCACTAAGTACTTATATAACGTGTGTAATTTGACGTTGAGAGTAAATTTTCGAGGAAATATTGAGGGTACCATGAGTTATTCCAATGCAGAGTTCAAGAATCTCTAAAAACGCTCCATACTTTAAAGTCAACGCCTAGAGGGAGGAAAGACCGGGAACGTAAAAAAAAAAAAATGCAGAAACCTGACCTTGCCCACGAGTCGCACAGTCCAGCAGCCCTCCCCCAGCTTCCCCGAGAGCCGGGTCACGCCACCCCAATTGCTCAGTCGGCCTGTTCCAGCACCTGCCTGGCAGTGACAAGAGAATCCCCACGGAAGACGGGGGGCCTTAAAAGGACGCGCGGCCTCGGAAACGCGGAGGCCTAGGAGGTAAGGATTTGGAGAGGGCAAGGAGAGGACCTTCGGAGGGACGAGGCCAGCGGTCAGAGTCTGTTGGGGACACAGCTTGGGAGGAGGGCCGGGGGAGAGCGGAGGGCGGTCTCGGCAGGGCCCCGAGGACGTGAAAGGTCGAGGGCTGCCTGCGGGCAGCCGAAAGGGAGTGAGGGGGCTGGGAGGCCCGGGGGCGCGAGGGAGAAGAGCAGGGCCGCGGGGGACCCGCAGGCCTGGGGTGCCGGCGGCAAGGGCTGCGGACTCACGTTCTCCCACCAGCAGGATCCGCACGTCTTTCTTCATGTCGGCGGCTCGCCAGGGCCGGGCTCGGCCCGCACGCATGGAGCGGACTCCTCTCGCCGGGAGCGCCTACCCCACGGCGCCGCGCTCCCCGCGCTGCCAGCCTCCCCCGCCGCCACGTCCGAGCCTCGGCCGGGGCCCGCCGCTTCCTCGGCTGCTTCCCCGCTCGGGAGCCGGGACCGCGCCAGCTCCGCCTCCTCCGGCTCCGCGGGCGGCGGCGGCGCGACCGACGGGGCGCCGCGAGGGACAAGTGCTTTCGGAACGCGAGCATTCTCCGGGCCCGAGCGCCCTCGCCGACCGGTAGCCGCAGTGCAGGGCCCGGGAGCGTTGCCCTCCCTCCCCGGGCGCTGCGGCCACGGGTGCGCTTCGGGCCAGGAATTTGAGCGGGAGGTTCGCTGGCCTGACCCCATTTATTTTACAGAATACAGGCAGAAGTTACTGGTCCAAGATCACATACCTAGAGCTTGACAATGACTCAGGACGGGAATATTCTCACCAGACTAAGATCCAGTAGGGCAGCGACCTACCTGGTTTTCAGTAGTATCCCTACCTTATTAGAGCCTTCAGGAAATGCTTGATTGAGTAGAGGCTGACTGGCTCCTAGGGTCGAGCCCTTTCCACTACCCAAAGCCCACCACCCTAGCTGCATTTTGCCGGTGATGATTGTAAATACGATTATAAATAATGAGATTTTTTTACGTTGTCTATGTAAACAAATTCATTTCTTGGTATCAAAGGGAGTGACTCTCCCTGGTCTAAGCCAAACTTACTTTCTAAATTAAACTAAGTAACTTTCCCTGGTTTCCTTTGGGCAGGATCTTCTGATCCTTCTGTTTACTTGGGCTTGGCCAGCACAGTGCTGGATGGCACTGGATAAGGAACTCAGTGATTTTTCTAATATTGCCTTAATTTCCTCCTGACCCTCTCCATCTGGAAGAATTTGTTACTACATTCCTAATGCTAAAATAGTGCTTGGTACACAATGTGTGTTAGATAGATATAGAGAGAGAATTAATGAGGAAATACTGTGCACAATGTACCTTTTTATCTTAAATAGTAAATAATAAAGTTTTAAAGGAAATAACGTGTACAATACCAATCCCTCTGCGTCTTGCCAGAGGGTTTCAGCCCCAGGCAAATTCACTATGTGTTCAGTGAAACCAAAGAATGACAAAGGAATGGTCTTGGGGTAAAAGGGTTTATTTATTCTCCCAGCAATAAATCGAACACTAGAATCACACCTGCATCCAACAATCCTCAGGTCTATAATCCTCCTCAGTCTCGCCCTCTGCCCAGAAGAGCTCTTTACATATTGACTCAGTCAATAATAGCTTATTGCCTATGGGTGCGGAAGCATAGCCTAGCAGTAGCCAATTACATCATCAAGTAGTTTAGGTTCAGGTGAGGATCCTGGCCATGGGAACTTCCATTTTCACACACCCTGTCTCTTAGGAGAAGCCATGAGGTGTGGTGCAGCAGTTAAGAGCTGCTGACAAATTGCCTGGGTTTGAATCCACAGTCCATACTAATAGGTATGTGAGCCTAAGTACATTCTTTTACTTCTCCAACCTGTCCCTTCATCTGTAACATGGTGTGGGTAAAACTGTAACATTTCCAGAGAATCTCGCCTGGCTTTAGTGCATTTGCATATCCTCAGGGGTGGAGAGAAGTTCATCTCCATGTCAGTGGGTAATTACGTGGGCAACTGAGGGGGTGTCTGAACCTGAGAGTTTAAAGGGAGGGGCTGGCTTGCTTGCTTGCTTGTTTCGTATTCAGGAGCGGAGGAGAGAGATGGCCCTGGAGCGCAGTTTGTAAGCAATAAATGGGTTTTAAACTTTATTTCTCCCTTTGACTGATTTCAGTTTTTAGAGTTATTTTGCCCTGGGATTTCCTCTCCCTGGACTTACACATGGCAATAATGATAATAATATGTACCTCTTCCGGTGGCTGTGGAGAATAGGAGGTAGCACATGTCAGACCTTTGACATGGTGCTTACAGTGCTTGCTCTGCTGATCTTGGCTGTCATTATTATCACAAAGTTCACTGAAGAGGTGTAAGCCACAGATTTTGAGGCAAATACCTTGTTATGTTTTACGACAGTATTTCACCATCTTAGGTAGATGATGTCCCTAAGGAGCAAAGGGAAGAAGCCCTTCCAAAAAATGGTCTCTGTGATATAAGGAGAGAGACACAGTAAAGACACACTCCTGGCTCACTGGTAGATAATGAGGTTATATTTCAGGACGGATGCAAATAAGGTGGATGGAAATATGAGACGCAGAGGCTAGATAACCTGATCTTGCAAGGAAAAGTACTCTGAATTTCAGTTTTACAAAATGTTTGAGGTGGAAGGACCCTGGGAGAGCACATATATGAATCCCATTATTCTATAAGTAAGAAAAGCAAGACCCAGAGAGATCCTGTGACTTGCCATTCCAGGCAAAGCACACTGCCTCTCCATGCCTCGGTTTCTTCTCTACCAAACAAAGACTATAATCTTTTCCCAGCCTTCTACCATGGAGTTGTTCAGAGGATCCCATGAAATAATGTACATGAAAAAGCTTTTTCTGAAAAAAATAAATTATGCAACTATCAGATTACAAAGGATTAAGGCTCTTCACAGAGGGGCAAATTCTTTAAGGCTCTGCTCACTCCAAGCAACACTTTATAGGACACCTTGACCTCAGGAGCATCAGCTCTTCCAGCTGACAACAGTGTTAATTCTGTGGGCTTATCCGGGAGTGTGAGAAGAGACAAGGCCTTCCTGGAGTTGTACACGTGTGCCGAGTAGGGGCTTTGGCATTTCTATTAAGTGAAATGTATGGAAGGCAGGGGGTGAAGAAGAAGAGTCTACATGGGGAGAACATCACAAAGAGGGTCACCGAGAGAACCAGGGCACACCTTAGAGATATTGCACATTCAGTTCCAGAGCACCTCCATAAAGTGAATATCAAATAAAGTGAGTCAAATGAATCTTTTGGTTTCCCAGTGCCTATGAAAGTTGTGTTTACACTATAGTCTATTAAGTGAGCAATAACATTATGTCTAAAAAAACATATACACCTTAGTGAAAAAATGCCTTATAGCTAAATAATGTTCACCCTCATCTGAGCTTTCACTGGGTTGTAATCTTTTCATTAGAGGAGGCTCTCACCTCGAGGCTGATTGCCAACTGCAGAGTGGTGGTCGCTAAAGGCTGGGTGGCTGTGGCAATTTCTTAAAATAACACAACAGTGAAGTTTGCTGCATTGGTGGAGTCTTCCTTTCATGAATAATTTCTGTGTAGCATGAGATGCTGTTTGATAGCATTTTACCCATAGTAGAACTTCTTTCAAAACTGGAGTCAGTTCTCTCAAATCCTGCCACTGTTGTCAGCTAGGTTTACAGAATAGTCTAAATCCTTTGTTATCATTTGAGCAGTCTTCACAGCGTCTTGGCCAAGAGTAGGTTCCATCTCAAGAAACCACTTTCTTTGTTCATCCATTAGAAGCAACTCGTCTGTTAAAGTTTTATCATGAGATGGCAGCCCTTCAGTCACATTTTCAGACTCCTCTTGTATCTCCAGTTCTCTTGCTATTCCCAACACATCTGCCACTACTTCCTCCACTGCAGTTTTGAACTCCTCAAAGTCATCCATGAGGGTTGGAATCAACTTCCTCCAACCGCCTATTATTGTTAACATTTTGACCTCTTCCCATGAATCATGAATGTTCTTAATGGCATGTGGAATGGCGAATCCTTTCCAGAAGGTTTTCAATTTGTTTTGCCCAGATCCATCACAGGTATCACTATCTATGGCAGCTATAGCCTTAGAAATATGTTTCTTAAATAATAAGACTTAAAAGTCAAGGTGACTCCTTGATTCATGGGCTGCAGAATGGAAGTTGTGTTAATAGGCCTGAAAACAACATTAATCTCACTGTACATCTCCATCAAAGCTCTTGGGTGACCAGGTGCGTTATCAATGAGCAGCAACATTTTAAAAGGAATCTTTTTTTCTTAGTGGGTCTAAATAATGGGCTTAAAATAATTCAGTAAACCATATTGTAAACAGATGTGCTGTCATCCAGGCTTTGTTTTTCCATTTACAGAGCACAGGCAGAATTGAGTTAGCATAACTCTTAAGGGCCCTGGGATTCTGTGAATGGTAAATGAGCATTGGCTTCAACTTAAAGTCACCAGCTACATTAGGCCCTAACAAGAGAGTCAGCCTGTCCTTTGAAGCTCTGAAACCAGGCACTGACTTTTCCTTTCTACCTACGAAAGTCCTAGATGGCATCTTCCAATAGAAGACTGTTTCGTCTACATTGAAAATCTGTTGTTTAGTGTAACTGCCTTCATTAATTGTCTTAGCTAGGTCTTCTGCAAAACTTGCTGCAGCTTCTCCATCAGCACTTGCTGCCTCCCTTTGCACTTTTATGTTATGGAGATGGCTTCTTTCTTTAAACCTCATGAACTAATCTCTGCCAGCTTCAAACATTTCTCCTGCAGCTTCTTCACCTCTCTCAGCCTTCCTAGAACTAAAGACAGTTGGGGCCTTGCTCGTGATTAGGCTTTGGCTTATTGGAATGTTGTGGCTAGTTTTATTTCTATCCAGACCACTAAAACTTTCTCAGCATCAGCAATGAGGCTGTATGCTTTCTTATCACTTGTGTGCCCACTGGAGTAGCACTTTGTTTCCTTCAAGAACTTTTCCTTTATATTCACAACTTGGCTAATGTTTGATGCAAGAGGCTTAGCTTTTGCATTTTTTTAACAAACTAGACAAAATCATTCTAAAATTCATATGGAACCACAAAAGACCCCGAATAGCCAAAGCAATCCTGAGAAGGAAGAATAAAGCTGGGGGGATTATGCTCCCCAACTTCAAGCTTTACTACAAAGCCACAGTACTCAAGACAATTTGGTACTGGCACAAGAACAGACCCATAGACCAATGGAACAGACTAGAGAGCCCTGATATAAACCCAACCATATATGGTCAATTAATATATGATAAAGGAGCCATGGGCATACAGTGAGGAAATGACAGCCTCTTCAACAGCTGGTGTTGGCAAAACTGGTCAGCTACATGCAAGAGAATGAAACTGGATTATTGTTTAACCCCATACACAAAAGTAAACTCGAAATGGATCAAGGACTTGAATGTAAGTCATGAAACCATAAAACTCTTAGAAGACAACGTAGGCAAAAATTTCATGAATATAAGCATGAATGACTTCTTCCTGAAGGCATCTCCTCAAGCAAGGGGAACAAAAGCAAAAATGAACTCATGGGACTACATCAAACTAAAAAGTTTCTGTACAGCAAAGGGCACCATCAACAGAACAAAAAGGCATCCAACACTATGGGAGAATATATTTGTAAATGACATATCCGACAAGGGGTTAACATCCAAAATATATAAAGAACCTACACACCACTACACCCAAAAAGCAAATAACCCGATTAAAAAATGGGCAGAGGATATGAAGAGACAGTTCTCCAAAGAAGAAATTCAGATGGTCAACAGGTACATGAGAAGATGCTCCACATCACTAATCATCAGGGAAATGCAAATTAAAACCACAATGAGATATCACCTCACACCAGTAAGGATGGCCAGCATCCAAAAGACTAAGAACAACAAATGCTGGCGAGGATGTGGAGAAAGGGGAACCCTTCTACACTGCTGGTGGGAATGTAAGCTAGTTCAACCATTGTGGAAAGCAATATGGAGGTTCCTCAAAAAACTCAAAATAGAACTACCATTTGACTCAGGAATCCCACTCCTTGGAATTTACCCAAAGAATACAACTTCTCAGATTCAAAAAGACATATGCACCTGTATGTTTATTGCAGCACTTTTTAGAATAGCCAAGATATGAAAGCAACCTAAATGTCCATAAATAGATGAATGGATAAATAAGAGGTAGTACATATACACAGTGGAATACTACTCAGCCATAAGAAGGAAACAAATCCTACCATTTGCAACAACATGGCTGGAGCTGGAGGATATTATGCTCGATGAAATAAATCAGGCGGAGAAAGACAAGTGCCAAATTATTTCCCTCATTTGTGGAGTATAACAACGAAGTAAAACTGAAGGAACAAAATAGTAGGAGACTCAGAGACTCCAAGAAGGAACTAGTGGTTACCACAGGGTAGGGGTGTGGGAGGGTGGGTGGGGAGGATGGGAGAAGAGGATTGTGGGGTATTATGTTTAGTACACATGGTGTGGGGAATCACGGGGAAAACAGTGTAACACAGAGAAGGCAAACAGTGAATCTGTATCATCTTACTACACTGATGGACAGTGACTGAATTGGGGTATGAGAGGGAACTTGATAATGTGGGTAAATGTAGTAACCACAATTGTTTTTTCATGTGAAACCTTCATAAGAGTGCATATCAATACCTTAATAAAAAATAAAAATAAAAAATAAAAAAAAGAGGCTTAGCTTTTGGCCTGTCTTAGCTTTCAACATGCCTTCCTCACTAAGCTTAACCGTTTGTAGCTTTTGATTTAATGTGAGGGGCATGTGACTCTTTCACTTGAACATTTAGAAGCCATGGTAGGGTTATTAATTGGCCTGATTTCATTATTATTGTGTCTCAGGAAATAGGGAGGCCTGAAGAGAGGGAGAGAGATGGGGGAATGACTGGTTCAGTGGAGCAGTCAAAACACACATTTACTGATTAAGTTCGCTACCTTACATGGGTGCAGTTTGTAGCACCCCAAAACAGTTACAATAATAACATCAAAGATCACTGATCACAGCTCACCATACCAAATATGATAATAAATAAAAAGATTGAAATATGAGAACTACCAAAACGTTACACACGACATGAAGCAAGCAAATGCTGTTGGAAAAATGATGCCGATGGACTTGCTCAGCACAGCTTTGCCACAAACCCTTGATTTGTAAAAAACACAGTATCTGCGAAGCACAGTAAAATGAGGTGTACCTGTATTGCAAACTCTTTTGTGCATATAACCTACTTAAAAAATCCATACTCAATACCCGAAGAAAACATGATCCCAGATTTAAAAAACATGTGTACCCCTATGTTTAGTGCAGCACTATTTACAATGGCCAAGATATGGAAGCAACCTAAGTGTCCATTAGTAGATGAATGGATAAAGAAGATGTGGTACACACACACAGTGGAATACTATTCAGCCATAAGAAAACAAATCCTACCATTTGCAACAGCATGGATGGAGCTAGAGGGTATTATGCTTAGCGAAATAAGTCAGGTGGAGAAAGACAAGTACCAAATGATTTCCCTCATTTGTGGAGTATAACAACGAAGCAAAACTAAAAGAACAAAACAGCAGCAGACTCACAGACTTCAAGAAGGGACTAGCGGTTACCAGTGTGAAGGGGGTGGGTGGGAGGGAGAAGGGGATTAAGGGGCATTACGATTAGCACACATAATGTAGGTAGGTCACGGGGAAGGCAGTATAGTGCGGAGAAGACAAGTAGTGACCCTATAGCATCTTACTACACTGATGGACAGTGACTGCAGTGGGGTGTGTGGGGGAGAGTTGATAATATAGGGAATTGTAGTAACCACAATGTTGCTCATGTGAAACCATCATAAGATTGTATATCAATGATACCTTAATTTTTAAAAAAGGTATGATTGTAGCACTATGGCTAAAAAAAAAAAAATCCAGACTCAAGGGTTACATAAAGGAGACAAGCAGCAAGCACATTCAGCAGGCAACAACTTGTGGCTTGGTGTAAACAGAGGCCAGCACTCAACAAAGTTGGGGGGAGAGCATCCGACTGGCCAGAGTGTGTCTCCTGAGCAAGTTAAGTTTCTTTTTACAGCCCCTCTCCGTCTTCTGATCAGCTGTACTTCTGAAGCTCTGGCCCTTGCCTTTCCCTAGCTTTACGCCCTTCTCGTGATATTAACAGACACCCATTAGGGCTCAACTCTGAAGTTCTCCTGGAGTGAGCATAGCTAGGTGGTTAAGAGCAAGGACCCTGGAGTCAGTCTGAACCAATTACTAGTTATGCATCACCAGACAAATTGCTTGATCTCTCTGTGCCTCATCTGCCAAATGGGAATAACATCTCATGGGATTGTAATGATGATTAACAGGTTGACATAATAGGAAAACACTTAGAATAGTGCCTGGTACATGGTTGGTAATTTATAAATGTTGGATAAATAACTTGTGAGGGATGTGTCTCCGCCTCTCTGACCCAAGAATAGAGCTACATGAGGACACTGCACTGAAGCTTAAGCAGAGAATGGAGCTGCTGGCAGTGGAATTTGCTGCTGGGATATTGCAGACTGATTATTGTGTATTAAGTATATTGGATAAAGCCAAGAGGATAGACTGGTATCTTGAAGGCACTGATGGAATTTTCCTTCAGAATGCTACCAGGAAGGAGGTCTACCCCCACAAGACAGGTTTCATGCCTTCTCAACTGTGCAGGGGACCTAGGGAGATCTAAACAAAGTGTTTTGCCAGGAGATAGAAGGATCCATCTTTTATGGCTGTCAAAGGAGGAACTTGCAACACAGCCTCTCTCTGTGCCACAGGACAGTAGAACACCCAGAGCCAGGGCAGGCCTGCCAGGGAGAAGATAACTGACATAGGCTGGAACAAGAGCCTGGCCTCTGATTGGCATGTTCAACTCAGCCCTGGGCAGGAAGCCAATTAAGACTTGGGCTGGCATGGTTCCCACTTCCCACCGTGTATCTTCAGTCTCTCAAGTTAAACCCAAAGGAGCATCCATTATTTGCTCATTCTTTGCTGTTGTCTGCCATTCCTTCCAGGAAGACTTCTTGCTTTTCCTGCCAAGCCCACTCTGGTGGAGCAGTAAAGTCCAATGCCTTGATACAGGGTAAATATTTTATCTTGCCTTTTAATGCACTTGTTCTTGGCTCATTGTTCAAACACCCATGTCCTCTGCATAGTCACATGGACCAGTCTCTAGAGGGCACAGATTCTGTTTGCTTGATTTGGCCAGAAGGTACGTCACTCAGCACAATTACATATTATAAGGTATTTGATTATAACAAACCGCATTGAAAGAAAAATTTTCCACACAAGATCCTGATTTGTTGACGAGGTTGCATCATTTTCTTTTTAATTTCCTCAAGCTCCTTTCAGATACAGATTGTAAAACAAATACCCTCAGTTAAAAGACAATTGATACTGAGAAGCCTCGCAGACTATCCTCCCCCTAAGTGGCCTGCATTCCTTTATGGAATGGTTAAGAGCATGGACTCTGGAGTCTACTTCATCTCCAATATTTTGCTAGGTGTGCAACGTTGGGCAAGTTATATAACCATTCTGAAAAATGTAAACCTCATCTGCGAAACAGAGCTATCTCAGGGCTCTTTGGAGAATAAAATTTAAAAATGCAGGGAAATCATTTGTCACATTGCTTAACACGTAGTTCATGCCCATGTATCACCTGCAACAGCTGCATTCTTAGCTTTGGAATTCATTGCTGACTTGGATCATCTTTCCAAGTGCGAACCGGTTGGCCTGCTTACCCAAATTGTAAACTTTAAAAGGCAAAAATGCATCTAACATAATTTCTAATCACTGTAGAGACTGAAATTTTTGCTGACTTATTACATAAACCAACCAGTGATTCCCAAAAAATTTTAGGCCACAGGCTATTTCTGAAAAACAAAAAATTCCATAGAAGGGTGAACTTATAATTTCTGTTTGTCTCTGCAAAGAAATCACCACAATTAAATATGTTCTGAGAAAATAATTCAAAAGAAGAAATATATATTTGTAAACATACATGTTTATAGCCACATGGAACTTTTGCAGTAGTTCAAATTAATGACTATTGAGATATGGAAAAGTATCTACAAAATAAATGAGAAAAAGAAATATAAAACCATATATACAATTACAACTCTATAAAAACTAACTATGGTATATTCATTTCTGCAACTTCTACCCTTTGCAATTTTGAGCTTTTACAAGCATGTGCATGTGTTAATTGGGTAATTTAAACATAATGGCCAATGATGGAGAATACAGTTGATGATTCTGTAGCATCTTTCTGCATTGATAGATAGTAACCACATTAGAGGGGGTGAGGATTTAATGATATGGGTAACTGTTGAACCACTGTGTTGTGCATTTGAAACCAACATAAGTTGTATATCAATGATACTTCAATAAAAAAATATATAATGGCCAATGATTCTGTAACATCTTCCTGTGTTGACAGATACTAACTGCACTAGTTGGGGTGGGGATTTCATACTGTGGGTAACTGGTGAACCACTGTGTTGTGTATTTGAAACTAATATAAGATTGTATACCAAGTATACCTAAATAAAAAAATAAATAAAAATCAAAATAAATGGAAAAAACCCATAATAGATGTATATAAATATTAGATGAGAGTGCAAGGAAAAGAAAAACTGTTAAAAGATTATGAATTGATTTTCAGTACAACCATCTTTTGTAAAATGTCACCATCTTTTGTAAAATGTCAGAGTTCATTTAATAATAATATATTTTAAGTAAAATTAATAGAAATATTTAGAAGAATAACAGTGCTTTTATGATACGGTAATGTAGTGTCTCGTGTTTATTAAGTCACCTAATGAATATTTATTGTTTCCACCATGTGCGAGGCTCTCTGCTCAGTGCTAGTGACACAATAACGAATAGCATGGATTTATCATGGGAAGTAGCTGTGGACAAGGCAGTTCATCCTTAGGCCTCCATTTTTCTTCTCACCAGAACAGTCCAAAGCATTCTCTGTGTACCCAAAGCGCTCCTTCCAAGAACCATCCATAAGAGGTGGTAATCTCTATCTCCTCCCTCCCCACTCCACTGCTAGCCAAAACCAGCCAGATTTGTATGACTGTCCCATTCCTTCTAGTAATCTACTCTCCCTCCAAGGCTGTATTAACAGATGGCCTCCCAGGCAACACAATGTCTTAACCCAGCAAAAATGCAGCTATCCCCAGAAAGCTCCTAGGAAGAGGACCATGGGTTTTAGTCTGAGTTGCCTTCCTATACTTTCTTCTGGTATTAGTAGGTTAGCTTTGATCTGATCTGAACTTGTGCACCATTTTCAACTGTGAGTTCCCTCTGGACAAGAATGGAGGATGCTCCAGGCAAAGCAAACCAGATGTGCAAAAGTACGTGATATGCCACAGAGCAGGGTGGCTGGGGTGGAGGGTGTATGTGGGGAATGACAGCAGGTGGGGCTAAAGGTAGGTAAGGGTGGAGATAGGTAGTGGAACCTTCAGTGATAGGTGTTCGGGAGCACTGGAAAGTTTCAGGCAGAAGAACGGCATGAACTGGTTGGTGTTTTGACAAGTTCACATCAGCAGAGTAAGATGAATGGGGAGGGGTTTCTGCCTAGCGATAGAGGGGCTTGAGTTGAAATAATCTGGGAGAGAAGTAGTAACAGTCTGAACCAGAGTGCAGATGCAGAGGCAAGAGGCGGGGCTGCAGTGAGATGATCTGAGAAGGCAGAATCCAGTGTCAGCACCTGGGAACTAATTGTACAGAACGTGGTGAGAGAAAAGATCCTATGGTAAGTCCCAGAAATTGCATCCTGGAGATTGTCACTGACCAAAGTCAAGGTTTTTCCCTCCAGGACGTATTTGGATTGAAAAATAAAGGTGGAACAGAGCAGGGAAGGAAGACACAGTCTTTCATATTGCACCAATCTCTTAGAATCATGTTTCCCAAAATGATGGAACAAGAGATAATTATAGGTGGTATATTAGAATCAGTGACTCTTGTGGCCAGAAACATTTTCCCTTTTCTATTATCTTTCTGTCCTGATTAAGTCAAGGTGAAAGCCTCGGTAAATTTATTAACACTTGATAATCTCCTTGAGAGAGCACATGAGAGAGCAGTCTGGAGCAAGCCTTGGGTTCAGAGCCCTAGGACAGTACCAAGCTTGTCACACTATTTTGTTTTTCTTGAAACATATATTTAGAATTACCACTCTGTTTAAGACACATGATTCTGGTTTCCATTTACATAAAAGTTCCCTCTTGAAACAAATGTAACCGATGGGGGAAAATCCACTGGTTTAGGAAAAAATACTAAGTAAAAAATGGGATGGGAGATATGCAGATGTAATGAGAATTATGGCACAGGAAAGGCTTATGCTTGGGAAACCCTGTCCTAAAAGAACCTAGACCTGGTTAGGAAGGTAAATACCAAATCAGATCTTCAGCGTGACCTAAAGATAGTGAAAGAAGAAGACTGTAGTCCTCTGGAAGGACCATCATGCAGTGGTGAGGGTTTTGAGCAGTTATGAATAGGATGGATTTGGGGTTTGGTGCTGAGGCTCAGGCAGGAGCAGGGGATGATGGAACTGAGCACATACTGAGAAGATTCTCCCTTTCCCATCAAAAGCCCCGAGTGCCCCTGGGGAAGGGACTCTCCGCAGGCCACAACAAGAGGGCCTGACAAGTCTCTCCAGAGAGTGGCATCATTTCGTCTTGTGGTTTGTTTCTGCAATCAGCTAGGATATAAAGTCTTCAAATTGAAGTTTTCTAGCAGTCCATCACCTTAACCACTTGGCCACCTCATCACCCTAAATTAAACTTTTCTAGAAAAAATATATTTGAGGGAAAAGAAACAGTTAGATATAACTGTTGCTGTGAGCTCAAAAAGGTGGTAGCTTCCTGCTTAGCAGGTGCTTCTTCCAGGAACCCAAAGCCGTGGACCCCAATAATGGCACAACAGTACCTTCCAGTAGCCACCCTGCCATGGGTGAGTGTGAGTGCATGAGGTGGAGCTAGACGGAGGTAGCCCTCATCACTGACAGCACTACCATTACCACCTTCTCCTTGACCCCCAGGAACGATGCGCTTCACAGAGACAAGGCCTGGAAAAACACTCAAGTTTTTGGGAGAAGCCGTCTGCAGCAAGGGTAAGAAGCTGCCGAGGCGTCGCTGGTGGGGGAAGAGCCTCTGAGGCCCCTCGGGGTGTCTTTCAGGTTTCCTCAGTGGGTGGGTGACTCCACCCCCATACAGTGCAGACCCGAGGGAGAGGTCCATCATCTAACGGCACTGCAGGGTCATTTCTTCTCCTTTGGAGGATTTTATGTTTTGCTCCAGGGAAGGATGCCATTTTCCACAGTGCCCTGGGAGGGACATGCTGACAGAAAACTTGAGACAAAAGCAAAGAAACCTTCATTTTCGACCTTTTTGAGTCTTGTTCTTCCAGAAGCCGAAGATCTCCAGTTTGGGGAAATCATGTGGCCAGCCAATAAACCCCAGGCTCACAGGGACCCTGTTAACCAAACCGCCAGAGGATGGTGTTTAAGCAAAGGACCCCAACAGCTAAAACCCTGGCCTCTGAATTCTGAATCTTGGCACTTTGAAAAGGTGACTCTAGGTGAGAAGATAAAAGCTTCAGAAAGTGAGAAGAGAGAACCTTTTAATGGTTATCTGGCCAAAGAGAGAAGCCCTGTCCTTGCTTAGACAACCAAAGGCTCCTAGACAACTCGAGGACCACCACCAACAACCGGAAAGAGCACCTCGTGGCTTCAGGGCTAACTGTGTCCTGTGGAAGTGGAAGGCCGGGTCCTGCTCTCAGCTTGGGACCTCATCAGAGGGTGTTGAGGTTAGAGACTTGAAGCTGGGAAGACAGTCTGGTCCCTGCTCTGCCACATCCAGCTGATGGGCCCTGGACAAACCACTAACCCCGTCTGGGCCTCTGCTTCCTCGTGTGTTAACAGAAAGGCAGTGGTGCCCACTGCGCAGGGCAGTTGTGAGGCTCAGAGAGCAAATTAGGACATGGGGAAGAATTCTGCTCACCTGTTTTCAAGGATATGTATGTAAACTAGATGTGACTCTCGAACTGTTAGAGGCCAAGGTGTGTGAATCAATATAGTTTTAATGTCATTGTTGCTGCAGTTATAATCACCTGGCATTTTTCCAATTTCCAATTTTTTCACCTATTTTAATTCTTGCAGCAACTCTTTGAGGAAGGCAAAGAAGGGCAAATGATGATGGTATTTCCGTCGCGCAGGGGATGGAGGCAACAGGTTGAATGCGATGTCAGAGGGTGCCTGGCTGGTTTGTGTGGACAGGCTTTCCGCTTGGCCCAATCCAATGGAGTTGGAATTCCACATCCTCAAAACAGGAGCTAATCCAGCCTGGGGTCCTACAGATGGATGATAAGGAAAGGAAAGTGAGAGGAAGATGTATAGATTAAGAGACCTAAGAGGCACATCAGCTGCTGGTGGGTATGAGAGTTCTGAGGGTGATGAGAATGTTCTAGAATTACATTATGGTGATGCTTTCACAACTCTGTAAACAGACTAAAAAACATTGATTTGTATACTTTATAAAGGTGAATTTTATAATATGTAAGTTATATCTCAACAAAGCTGTTAAGAAAAAGGTATATCCCCCCCTTTTTTAATGGGTAAGACTAAGTTTTTTGCGACTAGGGCTGTGTATGTGGGTGCAAGGATGTGATTGCTGTAAAAGTCAGGACTCCTTCCATGGAGGGAGGGTCTTTTGATTGGGATGGGGCACACAAAGGAGCTTCTGGGGTGGATAACAAGGTTTTACTTCTTGAACTGAAGGGCAGTCAACAAGGGTATTTACCTTAATATAATTCATCACATTCCACATGTGTTTTGTGTAGGGGAAATCACATGTACAATGACATCCTGCACTGGCCAGACTGTAATAAGGTGGCCCCCATGAACCCCGACTCCTGATATTCCTGCCCTTGAGTATGGGCAGGACCTGTGACTTGCTTCTGACCAATAGAATAAGGCAAAGTGACAGGATGTGTGTGATGATGTTTATGTGGTTGTATTATAGAAGATTTAATGTCCATCTAGCTAAGAGACATTCTTTACCTTGTTGGCTTTGAGGAAGTAAGCAGCTGTGTTGCCCATAGGGTAAGGAACTGGGGTGGCCGTCAGCTGACAGCCAGCAGGAAACTGAAGCCCTGCGTCTGACAACTTATGAGGAACAGAATGCAACAATCACGTGAGTTGGAAGCAGATCCTTCCCCAGGTGAGCCTCAGATGATACCACAGCCCCAGCTCATGCCTTGACTGCAGTTGTAAGACTCCAGGGCAGAGCTCTCAGCTCACCTGTGCCCTAACTCCTGGCCCACAGAAATTGAAAGATAATAAACATGTGTTGTTTGAAACCACAGAATTTGTGGTACTATTATCCCACAGCATTGACACATGCCCCTTGTGTTTGGGAGGGGGTCCCAAACCACTCTCAGGTTCAGTGATTCATGAGGACTCACAGAATCAGCAAACTGTTATACTCTTGGTTAAAGTTTATTACAGTGAAAGGATAGAGATTAAAATCAGCAATAGAAAAAGCACACAGGACAAGAGCCAGGAGACACCAGTTACCTCTCCCAGTGAGTTGTATGGACAATGTTTAACTCCCCCAGCAATGACGTGTGACAACGCCCAGGGAGTACTGCCAACCAGGAAATACTCACCCGGCCTTGGTGTCCAGGCCTTTTACTGGGGGTTGGTCATGTAGGTAGGCCTCACTCCCATGTGGCTGACCCATCCAGAGGTCAGGCTGCCCCAGGTCCCCAAGTAAATAAAGGCACTCTTATTAGTCAGGATATTCCAAGGGCTTAGAGGTTCCCTCCCAGGAGCCAGTTGAGGGCCCATCCTTTCTTTGAAATGTGCAGAGTTTGAACATCCAACCTTGCAGAGTTAACCCTTTACTGCACAGCCCTTCAGAAGTGGGATTCCTGTCAAGTCACCACCCTGACCCGAGGCAGAGAGAGAGACCAGGAAGAACCTTTACATCTTTACTGGCCTTACAGTCAGAGAGTTACCGGGTTGTAAGCCATATAGCCAGAAGGCAGGGAGCAGAGGAGAGGAGGCAGAGACTGGGCATTCAAACAGAAGCTTCTGCTCATTAGCCACTGAATAGAAGGCAAGCTTCCCCTCCTTGAGGTCCAGCCAGATGCCCACCACCCTAGGTTTTTCTGAGCCGAGGACAGTTTCCTTGACCGTGTGCCACACAGAGAGTTGGCTGGTCCCCTTCCACTCTACGCACCAGGAATCCGATTCTTCCCAGGATTTGGTCGCAGCTCATCCCCCAGGAAGCCACCCCAACTGCCCAGTGGCTGCAGCTCTGAGTGTCCACTTCCCAGTACTGCTGCCCAGAAGAGAAGGTCTGGGAACATAAGACCTGGCAGGTCACAAATCTCTCCCGACTGCAGGGGTAGGTCTATGGGTAGTGAGATACAGTCACTGTCTGGCAGTCCTTGGACACCTCCAGGCTGCAGGAGAGGCTCTGCAGGTCAAAGGTCGGACTGATGGCTCCTGGGGAAGAAAACGAGAACTTGACCAGCCACTTATGATCACGCAATGCTATGAGATCCTCAAATAGCAAAAAGCAGCTTTAGCTTTAGGTATGAAAGGTGTTACCCATATTGGTATGAAAATTGGTATATCAACTTGAACTTTGCTGTACACACCCCTGATGTTGTTCTATTAACAATACCCCTTACTTACCTTAATTTCTACTCACCCATTACCCCTCTTTCAGGAAGCCCTCTCTGAATCCCACCCAGTTAAAGTTACCTCTTGCTTTTCTCAATACCCCTACTGCTTTACCTGTCAGCTAGTAATATTTACCATCTTCTCCCTATAGTATAGTGATTTACGACCACAGCTGTTTATATTTCTCCAGTGAAACAGACGCCCCCTGATAAAGAACTTTGTCTTCTCACTTTGAGTATTTCATGCTGTTTCCCATTAAGTGAGTAAATATTCACTAACACTTAGCATATTTACTCATATTTGCACATTTATACACATCCTCCCATTTAAACCTCATGACAACTCCACACTGGAAGTTAAGTACTATTTTTTTATTGATATACAGTTGATATATAATATTGTATTGGTTTCAGGTGTACCACACAGTAATTAGACAATTATATATAGTATGAAATGATCACCACAATAAGTGCAAGTATACAATAAGTAAAGTAAGTACTTTATTATCTCCATCTTACAGATGAGGGGACTGAGACGCCAAGAGGTCACGTGGCTCGCCCAAGCTCACAGCGAGAGAACGGAGGAGCTGGGAGTCAAGGGCAAGCACCTGGCTGCAAGACTACTCCACCCAGGACAGTGATCAGTACCCACACGGGCTGAGGATGGGCAGCTGGCTGTACGTGGCGGTCCCAGCGTGGATGCCCAGAGGTCGCCTGAGCTCTGTATGCTCATGGGTCTGGCTTAGCCTGCAGTTTGGGAGTCTTCAGTCCCCTTTGTCCGTGTAACCACGTGAAGGATCTAGTCTGGGTATAGTGAGAACACGGGGCGGTCCGAGCAGCAGAGACGGACACGGCGTGCTGTCACAGCTCCTCTCCGCAGCAAGCCAAACTCACGCCGAAGCGGACCGCGTACTTACACTGATCAAACCAAGAGGCCTTCTTGGGTGCAGGCGGCTCTGGTCGGGCAGTGGGCGTGAAGAGGAAGGTGGGGCTTCTGGGAGTTCCAATAAGGAGTACAAAGAATTGGTAAGGAGAGAAAGTCCCATCAAAAAAAGGGAAATGGAAGGTACCCAAACATCGTGATCAGGGCACATGGCTTGTCTTCCTCAGCAGCAGCACATTTGTTTGCGTCAGAACTTGATAAGGCAGTACACCCGGCTCGGATACACCCAGCCCCATGTTCTCTCTGTGGACTTCTGTTACTGTTGCCCCACTAAGCTCTAAGTTCCTTGCTGGCAGGGACCTTGTTCATCTCTATGTTCTAAGCACCAAAGCCCAGTGCCAGTATTTGTGTCCAAGCTGCAGAGCCAAAGCCCAGGAAATATTGATGCACATTTATCAAATAAATTAACTAATACATTTCCAGGGGATCGTGGCGTTCTGATACCAGGAATTTCCATGACCCCCAGGTCAATGCTTTAAACTCTTATTTGCATAAGTAAATTCTGAATGAACATCCAAGAAATCAATAAAAATGGTTAATTGAGATGGAAAAATAGGAAAATTGGGAAAGGGTGGGAAAGAGACTTTCATGGTATGCCTTTTTACATTGTTTTGATTTTTTAATTTTAAATATAACCCCAAAGTTTAAAAATTGATTTTAAATTTATATAAGTAAAATTACAAGGGAACTCAATTTAAATTTAGGAGGGCACAGGAGCCAAAAGGACACTTATTTCTCAGATAATTTTTGAAACAACTAATAAACAGTGCTCTGATTGGCTTCCTTCAGAAATTTTCCAAAGAATCACGTTTCTCCACTTAAAGAAGGAATGGCTTTTTAAGCAGAGCAAGATCATTTAAATATTAAAAAGCTATAAGATATATGACTCCAAAGTACATGAAGCTTGCAGTAATCAGAGCAGGAGGCAGAGCTGAGGGAGAGCAGAGCTAATAGCTAAGGGGCAGGTGTTTCACTCATGACACGAGGAATATCAGACAACCTGCAGGGTCAGGACAGAAAGGTTCTATTCTACATTGTTATTATTTAATATTAACACACTCCCTAGAGATTATGTTTTAATAGAATTTATCAAGAGTTATTCACAAAGTTGCATGCTTTGTTAACAAAGACATTTACTAGTTAAAAATGCAAAGCAGCTTATTTCTGAATCTCCTCTGGTAGATAACACAGATGAGTGGTAAACTAGCAAAATCAGGTCTAGGTTCTGGATTTATAGGTCTTAGAAAATGCGTTTGTACCTATTAAAGGCCTGTGTGAAATCACACTTCCAGTCATGTCCAAAAACATATCCACCCACAAAACACCTCAGCCCACTCCTTCCTTGTAACACCACAGTGACAATACAGCGAGGCCCTGGGCCTCTGTCCCCAAAAAGCAACCATGAACACTTTGTTATTCCCCCCAACTTCCATATTTAATCCTCCTTCACCAAATAAAAACAATTCATCCTCCCTTTGTTCAAGGGCCTCCTTCCATGTGAAGTTTTCCCATAATTTTTCCTCGATTTCTTCTAGGTCGTGCAGAATGTCTCTCATTCTTCTTCTCTCAGGTATGTTGGAAGCCTCTAGCTTTGGAGAGGCCAAGGAACAGTCCACCCCACCAGAAAAAGCCTGTTGATGAATCATAAAAAATAAACACATAAATGAAAGTCTCCTAAGGAATCTATCAAATATTACATTCCCATTCTGCCATCTATCTGTAATTTTCTACTTACCTCCTAACGAGTTTTTAAAATATGCTGTCCACCTGAAACCAATATAATATTGTATATCCACTACATTTCAATTAAAAAAAACCTTACTCTCAACCAAAAAAGAATAAATACATTAAAATAAACAAACATAATTAGACCCCTCAAAATACATGCCTTTAAAAGCAATCTGGAATAATTCATAGTACAACAAAAATACCAGAGTGGCTATTTCTGGGTGGTAGTATCATGAATGATTTTTTTTGAAACTGCTGTGTACTTTCTAGTGTTTTGTACAATCAACGTGGATTTCTCTGCCAATACCAAGGAAAGCTTAAGATTGTTAGGCCCATTCATAGGGGCTTCACAAAGTAAATTAATACAGATAGTCACTGAGCTAACCCACAGAGATAAGCCACGATCTTCCCTGGACTGCTATCATTACATCATACCTCTTCTCAAGAGCCAACGTAAACATGTTGCCTGCATACAGGCCCTGCTCTCTGGGGCCCCCCATGCCTGTTCCCTGATTTTCTTTAACCTCAGCTTCTGTATTCCCCAACATAGTCTCTCATCTGCTCGCCACCTTCCCACCTTTGGCACCCGACTTTCCTTCCCAGCGTTGCATAAACCATTTCCTATTCACCCATCCTAACCGTAGTGAGCACCACTTATCTAGTGTTTTCCACTGCTCCTTTGTAATGTGCGTAACCTTCCATGGTAGGTGTATAATGCCCTTTTTATAAAAGAAGTTAAAATTCATGGAGGCTAGCTAAACTGCCACAGTTAATTTTATTGTCCTACATTTTCACACTGTTCTCCCATCAAGCTGATGAGGCAGCAGGCCGTGCATCACTATTCCTGTTTTATGGATAGAAGCCTGAACTCAGAAACATGAAACGATCTGCCCAAGGTCATAGTGTTGAGAGAATGGAAACATCAGGTCTGAAAGTCAGACTCGTAGACTTTCTGCCCAACAGAATGTGTCCAGGAAAATCCATTTATTCACTTATTCCACGGGTATTTACTGAGCATTTACTATGTGTCAAGCTCTGTGTTAGGTCTCTGGATACAAGGTGAACACAAGAACAAAAGCCATCAAGGTCTCTATCCCCAGGAAGCTCAGAGTCCAGTGCAGGGCAGGAGGGAAGACAGAGGTAGTTACGTCATGGCACCAGTCATTACCAAGTTGCAACCATGAGAACTGGTACAGTGAGGCTTCATGACATCCTAAGGGCCTCTACCTGGGGGATTTGACTTGTTCACAAAAAACAGGGAAGGCTGCTCCTAGAAACTGATGATCCAGCTGGGGTCTGAGGCTGAGCAGGCATTACCTAGGTGATGGGTGAAAGAACATTCCGTGCAGTGCAACTATGATGGGCAGAAGGGTGACACCCTGGAGGGACTGATGTGGGCCAGTGCGGCAGGAGCTGGAATAGCCAGAGGGAGTGGGGTGAGACGAGCCAGGAGAGGCAGCCAGGGATGGGATCCTGCAGGGCCCTGTTGGTTGCGAGGATTTGGGTCTTCATCCCACACAGACATCACTGGAGTGTTTAAGCAGATGAGTTCCATGATCGGATTTGTGTTTGAGAGGGTCCCTCT
Organism: Smutsia gigantea; assembly: GCA_032199065.1. Classification (NCBI taxonomy): domain Eukaryota; kingdom Metazoa; phylum Chordata; class Mammalia; order Pholidota; family Manidae; genus Smutsia; species Smutsia gigantea. Next base: position 25,213 of record JAVSCE010020098.1, on the reverse strand, counting down.
GACAACCATGAAGAGAGCAGAGCAGCAGGAGTGGACCAAAACAATTAGGAGGCTATTGGAGCAATCCAGGCAAGAAATGATCAGAGGCTTGGATGGGAGATGTCTCAAAGGAGCTCAAGAGCAGTAAACACATTCAAGAAATGTTCAGGCAGGTGAGGAAGAAGGTGACATGATTCCCAGGTTTCTGCTTGTGCACTTGGAAGGATAACAGATAATCCCAGAGGAGAAATAGTTTGGGACATTCTAAGTGTGAAGTGCCTTTGAGATAGTAAGAAGAGAAGATGGGAAGGAAAATAGCAGACCAGAGCTCAGGGAAGGGTCCAGGCAGGAGCTACATTCATGCACAGAGGTGGTCATTAAAGAAAGCCATGAGTGTGGGGAAGACCATGTAGTGGGGAAGAGAAAGGCCTACAACCCAGGCTTGAGGAACACCAGCATTTCACTGCTGAGGAGAAGACAGTGAGTCTGCAAAATAGACTGAGAAGGAGCAGAAGGAGAGAGACGGAAAGATGAGAAGACTCCTGTCCCAGAAGCTAAAGGGAAAGAAGGTGTGTCAAAGGCTGCTGAACACCAATGAAGATGAGGGCTAGAATGTCTGCAGGATTTGCATGGAGGTCACTGGTGATTTGAGAGCTAGCTAGGTGGAGTGATAAGGATGGAACCTTGCCCACTTGAAACTTCCCTGCCTCACCTCGAGCATTCCAAACTTCCAATCATCCATGTGCAGTAGTAAAGAGAATGGTAAAAGATTAAGGTTCATTGCATCCTTCAATGGCAAACACGTTGTGTTGCTGCAGTTAGAAGCTGTCCTTAGCCCCACCCCTGGTACATCCTTTCCTCTCCCCTCTGAGCCTTCTTCCCGCCCCCCACCCTCCATGCTCACTTCACTGTCTGGTCCAGGTTCTGGGAGGTGTCTCAGCTCTGCCAGGTCCCAACAGACTTCTGTGAGGCTCTTCTGTACCACCACCTTTAAGAAAACAAAGCAGAACACAAAGTTGGGCCCAGGAACCAGTCCTCGATGGAGGGAGCCTTAAACACTGGATAAGGGAAGCAGGCTAGGAAGTGGTGGAAATGTCCAGAGGACAAGGAGGTTGACCCCTTAGACGGTGGGCATGCCTCTTTCCCTTGCTGATCGTGCAGTGGCCATGACAGGGAGCCAGAATACAGTTCTTTGCATCTCTAAGAAGCCCTGCTGTTCCTCAAAATAGCATGTGTTTAGAAGCTGGGGATGAAAGCAAAGCATGTAGGGAAGCCTAGGGGTCATTTTGAACAGGGGAAGTTAGAGGACACAGGGTGAGAGCCTGGGGATTTGGCAGGGTGGTGGTGGCTGGACAGATGAGTGGTGCAGGGAAGGCATCAAATGTGAGAGGTTTAAACTCCACCATCCCCTATGAGTCATCCGTGATTTCCACTCCTTTCAAAAATGAAAGGTACCCTCCCTCCTTCCCCTCTTCAACAGTACAAAGTATCTTGGAGACTTTAAAGCTATGTACAGATGCAAGCTCTGTTTGTTTTTTGACATCCTTCACATTTAAAGAAACATTCAGATAAGAGTCCTAAATAACTCCACACAAAGAATTTAATCTGCGCAGCTGCCTGGCTGGGAGCGGGAGTAAGTTTTGCAGCCAACATTTTCTGGCAACAACCTCAAGACCTGGTGACACTCATCAAGGGCAGGCTGGGCCCAGACCTCAAAAGAGAACAGTGCGTTACCTCCAAAAGGGGTCTTAGGGAGAGTCGGAGAAATGCAAGACATTCCTCATCTGATGCTAAATAAGCCAGAGTTTTTATGACTTTGTCTTGACATTTTTCATTTTTGAAGTTATGCTGGAACCTCAAGAACTGGAATGACCCAGAACCTTCTGCATCTCTAAGAAACCATGATGTCCCTCAGAGCAGCATGTGTCTGGAAGCCGTAAACAGGCTTTTTCGAGAAGGAAGTGGCTGACCACGGCTAACACTGTTTGCTCTTGAATTTCCAGGCCCCACTCCTACATATCCAAGTACCTAGAACTTGGGGATGAAGTTCTTATGCAGGCACCAAAGCAAATTAAAGACCTTTAAGAGTAAGTGCAGTGCCTTTTTTATCCATAAAAGAAGTGCACATTTATTGTGGTGAGTTTAGAAGATGCAGAGAAGGAGAAAGAAGAAATGTTTTAAATCACCCAATAGCCTACTATATCCAAAGAGAGTCATTTTAATTTAAAGCCAGTGCGAAGGATATTTAGTTACTATAAAGTATATTAACAAAGAGTTTTAAGGACCCGAGGGATACTGCTGTATTTATAATCAAAAAGAAGAGGAAAAGCTTTATTCATACTTGCAAAAACATAGGACCAACCACTATGTCCATCAAAAGGTGAATGGATAAACTGGGATACCTCCACACAATAGGATATTACTCAGCAATAAAAAGAAATGAGCTATCAAGCCACAAACCTTAATTTTGCTTAGCGGAAGAAGCCAATCTGAAAAGGCCAGAAACCGTATGACTACACCTACAGTTGACCTTTGAACAACATAGGTTTTAACTGCGTGTGGTCCACTTATATGTGGATGTTTTTTCAATACTGTACATTACTATAAAAGTATTTTCTCTTAGATTTTCTTTGTAACATTCCTTTTCTCTAGCTTACTTTACTGTAACAATACAATTCCGATGGAACTTTAATTGTAACAATATATATGTACAAAATACATTTACAAAACATGTGTCAACTATTTATGTTAAGGATTCCTGTCAACAGTGGCTTTTAGTAGTTAAGTTTTGGGGGAGCCAAAAGTTATACGTGGATTTTCAGCCCCCTTTTGCCCCCATGTTGTTCAACGGTCAACTATATAGGACATTGTGGAAAACGCAAAACTAAATAGATAGTGAAAGGGTTCTTTAGCTACCCGGCTCGCTCGCTTGCAAAGAAGGACACGAGAACTCCGTCGGTGTGGTTTTATTCCCCGTAAGACGAACAGAGTGGCTGTCTCGGAAAGGAGAGAGCAGCAGCTTGTGGGTGAGGAAGTGCGTCTCTAAGGAGTAGCGTGTGGGACGTTGGTGGTTGGGTCTTAAGGGGTGGGGCAACCGTCTGGTTGGTGATTGGATCTTAAGAGGAGGGGCGAAAAGGTGAGGCCAGTCCAGACATGATTTTCACCGGCCCATGTGCTTGGGACCATGGTGTAAATGGAGGATAAAGTCTTACAGAGTCTTAAAGATCAATGGTTGCCAGGGTTTGGGGTGGAGGGTACAAACAGGTGGCACACGGGATTTTCAGGGCAGTAAGACCATATAATTAGGTAATTGTAGATACGTGACCTCGTGCATTTGTCAGAACCCATAGAATTGTACAACACAAAGAGTGAACCCTAATATTAACTATGGATTTTAGTAAATAATAATGTATTAATATTGGTTCATCAATTTATAACAAATGTATCACACTAATACAAGATATTAATAATGGAAAACCATGAGGGGTATGTGGAGACTCTATACTAACTGCCCAGTTTTCTGTAAACTTAGAACTGCTCTAAAACTTAAAGTTTATTAATTAACGAAAAAGAAAAGAGGACATAACCTGGCTGTACACTGTGACCTCAACTTTGTTTAAAAAAGACTGTAAAGAACAGCAAAAGGGTGGAGTGGGAAGCTCCAAGCTCTCGTCACATTCTCACCACCATCCCCGGAGAAAAACATCACAAAACAAGCAGAAACTGTCAGAAACAACTTTGTCAGAACTCTGGAAAACACTGAACGAAAAAAGAGCAACCCCACAGTAGGAAAGCTTTGTGGTGTTTTCCTTGCCTTTGCCCCACCTGCTCCCTGGCTCAGTGACAGTAATGAAGAGTTCCAGAGAAGGACCCTATTCCTTAGGAGCAGAGCAGACCTTACTCACAAACCGTTGTGTGTGTCTGTCCTCACCTGGCTGGGGCTGCCTGAAGGAATGACACAGGATACTCATCTTGGTTTCCCCTAACTCAGAGCTCAGACTGGAAATGTGGTGGTGGGCATTGCTTGCAAATGCTACAAGCTGAACTAAACTTGCAGACGTCTGGGGCAAAAGATTATGGTTGAAACATACCACAGACCACTTAAGTCCCAAGAACAAAAGCTGGGGAAGTTTCTTTGGGAAATAAGGGCATTCACAAGTACAATGTACACGGAGTAATTCAGAAAGCCACACACATGCCCAGGACAAAGTGCGTGCTTTGAGACCATAAAGTTTCACCTCGAGCTGATGCCTTGGCTTGGTGTAAGCCTGGTTAAGTGCTGAAGGAGCGCCTGGCACAGGCCCATCTGCAAAGACTGGGAGAGGTGTGTCTTGCTTGTTTGTTAGTTCTTAGCATTGAAGGGAATTCCTGTCAAAACACTAGCTGAACAAAAGCAAGTCAGAGAGAATTCAGTGACCACATGTGACAATAAAATCAGTCTTTGCCAAAACAATTTGGCAAAGTCACTAAACAAATGGACTACTATGCCTTCAATGATGAAAAAGAAAAAAAAGTATGTCCTGAAGAAAGGGGAGAATCTGATTTCTAGATTTAACATTTTAATATTCAAGTGTCCATGTTTCAATTAAAAAAATCCCAAGGCATACAAAGAAAGTATGGCCCATTCAAAGGTATAAGCTAAACCGAAACCACTCCCCAGGAAGTCTGGATGGACATCAGGCTTCCTAGACAAAGGTTTTTAAACAACTGTCTTAAATAAGCCCAAAGAAAAGGAAACATGGACAAAGAATGAACTGAAACCAGGGAAAGAATGTATGAACGACATGAGAATATCAATAAAGAAATCAAATTATAAAAGAACCAAACAGAAATTCCACAGCTTTAAAGTACAATAACTGAAATGAAAATTTCACTGTAAGTGTTCAACAGCAGACTCAAGCAGGCAGAAGAAAGAATCAGTGAACTTGAAGATAGGAAAATTGAAATTATCAAGTCTGAGGAGCAGAAAGAAAACAATGAAAAGTGAACAGGTTCTAAGGAATCTGTGGGACACCATCAAGGCCACCAACTATATATTATGGGAGTCCCAGAAGGTTAAGAGAGAGAGAGAGAAAGCAGAAAGAATATTTGAATAAATAATGACTGAAAATGATACAACTTTGATGAAAAATATGAATCTACAAATTGAAGAATCTCAACAAATTCCAAGTAAGACAAACTTAAAGGAGACCCACACTAAGGCACATTAAAATCAAACCGTCAAAAGCCAAAGACCAAGAGAGAATCTTGAAAGTGTTGAGAAGCAATTCATCAACATAAGAAGGATCCTTAGTTAGGTTAATGATGATTTTTCATCAGGAACCATGGGGATCTGTTTCTGGGACAATACATTTAAAGTGCTAAAAGGAAAAAACTATCAACCAAGAATTGTATATCTGGCAAAACAACATATACCTTCAAAAATAAGGAAGAAATTAAGACATGCTCAGAAAAATAAGCTGGGAGAGTTCATTACCACTAGACCTGTCCCACAAGAAATGCTAAAGGGAGTTCTTCCAGATGAACTGAAAGGATAGGACAGTAACTAAAAGCTGTATATGAAATAAAGATCTTCAGTAAAGAGAAGTACATGGGTGAATATAAAAGCCAGTATTATTATGTTTTTGGTTTGTAAATCTACTTTTTATTTCCTACAGGAGTTAAAAGACAAACACGTAAAAAGTAATTAGAAATCTATGTTACTGGGCATACAACATATAAAAATATGATCTGTGATAACAACATATGGGGGAGACTGGAGCTGCAGAGGAGCAGAGTTATTGTATACTATGCATGAAACTAAGTAGATATCAGTTTGAACTAGATTGTTACAAATTTAGGATTAATGTTAAATGTGATTCTCATGGAAACCACAAAGAAAATATCTAGAAAATAGATATAAAAGGAAATGAGAATAGAATCAAACTGTTTAATACAAAAAAAAAATCAACTGAACACAAAAGCAGCCAGTAACGAAGGAAAAGAGGGACAGAAAAGATGTAAGACAGAATGTGAATAGCAAAATGGTAGCAGTAGATCCTTCCTTATCAGTAATTACTTTAAATGGAATAAACTGCAATCAAAAGGTAGAAATTGGTAGAATGGATTTTAAAAATACATGATATAACTCTATGCTGTTACAAGAGACTCACTTTAGATCCAAAGACAAAAACAGATTGAAAGAATGGAACAGAACATTTTATGCAAATAAAACCTACAGAGAGCTGGGTTAGCTATACTAATATCAAACAAAATAGTCTTTAAGTCAAACATTGTTACAAGAGACAATGAAGGACATTGCATGTTGACAGTAGGGTCAATTCAAGACATAACATGTATAAACATATATGCACCAAATACAGAACTCTCAAATATATGAATAAACACTGACTAAATTGAAGGGAAGAGTAGACCATTCTAAGAAAGTAGTTGGAAACTTCAATGCACCACTTTCAGCAATGGATAGAACATTTACACAGTAGACCAATAAGGAAATAGAGAATTTAACAACACTATAAGCTAACTAGACCTAACAAACATACACAGAATTCTCACCACAATAACAGCAGAATACATATTCCTCGCAAGTGACCATGAACATTCTCCATCATAGACCATACTTCGGGCCACAAAACAAGTCTCAGAAAAATTTAAAACCATGAAATCATAAAAATATGTCTTTTCCAATCACAGTAGAATCAGGCTAGAAATCAAAAACAGAAAGAAAACTGGAACAAATGTGGATAGTAAACAACACACTCAGAAGCTAAAAGAGAACAAGAGAAGCTAGAAAATATTTAGAAAGAAATGAAAATGAAAACATACAAATACTTACGGGATGCAGTTAAGGTAGTGCTCAGGGAAATTTATAACTGTAAATGCCTATATTAAGAAAGAAGAAAGATCTCAAATCAATAACCTAAATTTATACCTTGAGAAACTAGGAAAAAAGGGCTAACTAAACCAAAACCTAGTAGAAGGAAGGAAATAATAAACATTAAAATGGAGGAAAATAAATGGAGAATATAAAAACAATAGAATCAATGCAACCAAAAGTTAGTTCTTTGAAAAGATCAACAAACTGACAGATCTTTAGCTAGACTGATGATGAAAGGAGAGAAGAGACACAAAGTCAGAAAGAAAGTATAGATATTACTACTGACCTTGCAAACTAAAAAGGATTTTAAGAAAATTATGAACAATTATATGCCAACAAATTAGATAACTTAGATGAAATAGATAAATTCCTAGAAACACAAATTATCTAAAATGACTCAAGAAGAAATAGAAAATTTCAACAGATCCATAATATAGATTGAATCAGTAGTCAAAAACCTCCCAACAAAGAAAAGTTCAAGACTAGATGGCTTCACTAGTGAATTCTACCAAATATTTAAGGATGAATGAATGCCAATTCTTCTCAAAATTCCAAACTATTGAAGAGGATGGAACCCCTTTTTCATGATTAAATGAAGACACTTTCATGATTAAAAAAACAAAACAAACAGAGAACTAGGAATAGAAGGGAACTTCCTCAATGCAAAAAAGGGAATTTATGGAAAAAAAAATACAACTAATATACCATACTCAATGGCAAAAGACTGAAAGTTTTCCCCATGAGACTGAAAACAAGGTGGCCTGATTTCACCACTGCTATCCAACATTGTACCATAAAGTTTAGCCAGAGCAATTAGACAAGACATAAAAGGTATCCAAACTGGAAAAGAAGTAAAACAACCTCTACTCACATGTGACATGATCCTATGAATAAAAATCCTACATAACCCACAAGAGCTAACAAATGAATTCAGCAAAGCTGCAGGGCACAAGATCAACACACAAAAACAAGTGTGTTTTTATACATCTGCAATAAATAACTCAAAAATTAAAAAAGCAGTTCCATTTATAATAGCACCTAAAGGAATACAATACCTAGGAATAAATTTAATCAAGGAGATGGAAAGACCTGTACTTTTGAAACCAACAAAACATCACTGAGAGAAATTAAAGAAGACCTAAATGAATCTAAAGACATTCCATATTTGGGGGAAGGACTTAATATTGTTAAGATGTCATTACCCAGAGTGATCTACCGATTCAATGCAATCCCTCTCAACATTTCAACTGCCTTTTTTGCAGAAAAGCCAATCCTCAAATTCAGATGGAATTGCAAGGGGCTCTCAATAGCCAAAATAATCTTGAAAAAGAACAAAGTCAGATGACTCATCATCCTAATTAAAAAATTTACTACAGAACTATAGTAACCAAACAATGTGGTATAGACATAAGAATAGACATAAAAACCAATGGAATAGAACTAAGGGTCCAGAAATAAAGCCATTCATCTATGGCCAACTGATTTTTTTTATAAGGGTGCCAAGTTCACACAATGGGTAAGAACAGCCTTTCAACAAGCAGTGCTGGGACAACCTGATTCCACTTACAAAAGAATGAACTTGGACCCCTACATCATGCCAATTAGAAAAATTATCTGAAAATGGATCAACAAACTAAATATAAGACCTTAAAGCATAAAACTTTTAGGAGAAAATATAGAAATGCATCTTAATGAACTCAGATTTGGCGATGAATTCTTAGATACGACACCAAAACAAGAGCAACAAGAGAAAAAAAAACAGATAAATTGGACATCATCAAAACTTAAAACATTTGTGCATCAGAGGATACTCTCAAGAAGGTAAAAAGATAATCCACAATATGGAAGAATATATCTGCAAGTCATATATCTGATAAGGGTTTAATATCCAGAATAAAGAATTCCTAAAGCTCAACAACAAAAAACCCAATTTTTAAAAAGTCAAAGGACTTGAGTAAACATTTCTCTAATGAAGATACATAAATGACCTATAGCACATGAAAATATGGTCAGGCAACATTGTTAATCATTAGGGAAATGCCTGTCAAAACCCCAATGAGATACTAGTTCACACCTAATGGAAAGCTATACTTAAAAAAGCAGGGGCAGGGGGGAATGGAAAATAACAACTGTTGGCAAGGACATCAAAAAGCTGGAATCTTCCTACTTTGTTGATGGAAATATAAAATGGTGTGGTTGCTATGGAAAAGTTTAGCTGTTACTCAGTAAGTTAAACATAGAATTACCATATGGCTCAGCAATTTTACTCTTAGATATTTACCTAAAAGAATTGAAAATCTGGACTTAGATACTTGTACACCAATGATCACTGCAACATTACAATAACCACAATGGTGGTAGCAATCCAAATGTCCATCCATGTATGATGGGATAAAGAACATGTGGTAATACATTCAATGGAATATTATTCAGCCAACAAAAAGTAAGTTCGGATACATGCTACAACATGAATGAACCCTGAAAACATTACAGTAAGTGCAAGAAGCCAAACACACTGGAACAAATATTGAATGACCCCAATTGTATGAAATAGCTAGACTAGGCAAATTCATATAGACAAAGTAGATTAGAGGTTACTAGAGGTTGGTGTGCGGGGGAATGAGAAGTTACTGCTTAATGGGTATGAAGTTTCTGTTTGCGAAGAGGAAAAGTTTTGGAAACGGATACTGGTGATGCTTGCACGACTTATGAATGTAACTAATATCAATGAGCTGTAAACTTTAAAATGGGGTAAATGGCTAGTATATATATGGCCACAAGGTAATTTTCAAAGACAGAGAGGCAGACTACGGAAAGATTGGAAAGGAGTGGAAATATGCCCAGGTGTATGTACAACAGCTAGGTTGATAGAATTTCAGACGTTATTTTTTTTTCCAGCTTCTTCATACTTTTCTGAGCTTTTCCAAAGCCGGATTCTACTCTTAGCCTGAAAAGTAGTGAAAAGTAGAAAGGCTGGAAAGGGAGAACCTGGGGGTAAAGGGGCGCCGGCGGCGCGGGCGGGCCGGAGCGGGCAGCGGAGCCGCCCCCTACCGGCAGCGGAGCAGCGCCGCGCGGGGCCTGGGGCGTTGCCTGGGCGCCGGGCGCGGAGTCCGAGTCGGAGCCGTAGTCGGGGCCGGGGCCGGTCCCCGGTTGGGGCACCGCGCGGCCGTACTTGTCCGCCAGGGCCTGCAGCAGCGTGTTCTTCCGCAGCTGTAGCCGCGCCGCGACGCCCTGGCGGCAGGTGGGGCAGGACCCGTGGCGCCCGGCACCCGCCCCCCCCGCCCCCAGGCCCTGCAGGCATCCCAGGAGAAGCTGTGGCCGCAGGGCAGCGCGGCGGGCCAGGCGAGCAGCCCGTGGCAGACGATGCGGCCCAGGTCGTCCTCGGCCAGCCACACGGGGACCGCCGGCCCGGGGCCCATGCCCGCCATGGTGCCCGGGCGCCGGGGCGCGGAAGTCAGGGCCCCGCCGGGACGTCCGCCTGCCGCGACGTCTCCGGCCGCTCCTCCCTCGCTCTTCCTCGCCCTTCCTCGTCCGCTGCGTCTCACTCCCCTGCTCGGCCGCGTCCCGTTCCCACGGCTCTCGTCCCGCTGGGAGCTGCCTTGAAGCCTCCACCGCCCTGGGAATCAGCTCGCCCCAAGCGCGACGAAGCCGCTCACGTCCCAAAGATCCTTCAGCTGGATGCACCCGCCTCCCTCCCAATTAAAACGCAACTTCGACAACTCTTGGAAGAAAGAAGAGGACTCGAGTCAAGAACGCTTTTATGAGAATGCGCCCACTAGGCGTCATCCAGACCCTCCAACCGGCAGTAAGGGATTAAAGAATCGCCGGCGCGTTTAGCTGGGAAGCTCTTTAAAAATACCGATGTTGGGGCTCCACCCCCAGAGTCCCATTTCATTATCTGGGTGGAGCCCGGCACCGGTATTTAAAAAAAAAACTCGCCCCAGATTAATGTAACGCGCAGCCAAAGTTTGAGTCACCCCTAAACTTAAAATCGGGATTACAGTGCGGAGGTGTGTTTCTGTCTTCTTACTGCCCTCTGCTGGCCGAAAGCACGTTACTCAACAGGGTTCAGTACAAAAGTACTACCAAGTGTGTTTTCCCGCGGTAGAACGCCAGGCCCTGGCTGCTCTGGCTTGCTTCCTCCTCTTCTCTTACTTCTAATGTAAGCGCATTACAGATGGAAAACGTTGAAGCTGAAAGAGCATTAGATCCTCCTCAAAGACCCAAAGAGAAAAGGGAAAATCCAGGCTTAATAGTAACTGAGTGGCGGTGACCAGCACCAGTATCTCATCTGCTGAAATGAGCCAACAGTGTCTTACATTTCATTTCACCCCATCTTGCCTGGTCTCAAAGTAGGGACCAGATAATACAAATCTGTAGATGTTTCCAATACTGTAAATGACAGGTAGCAGTCAATAGAATTACGTACTAGCACTACTCATGGAAGTTGCCAGCCTTTTCCCTTTCTAGGCACCTCTAGGTTTGGCACTTCTGTGACCCACTTGAAATACACAGAAGTAGTACTTATTAACTTCCAGCAGCTTAAAAACCTAATGTCATGATATCCCTTCCTGCCAGCTGCCCTGACCGCGAGGCCTGGATCTCTGAGCAGCTAAGATGAGCAGAACCCTTGCCCGAACGAACACTAGGATATGTGATCAAGCAGAGAAAGAAACTTGAGATGCGTTAAGTTCACGGAGATTTAGTGGGTGGTTGCTGCTGCAGTGTGACCTCACCTGCCCTGATACAGTCCCTGGATTTTGTTTTGGAGTTTCCTCGGTTGCAATAAACTCATAGCTTCTTTGTGCCTCTTTTCTGAAAGCTAAGCATGATACCCAACACACATGTGGAAAGCTTCCATCTTAAAAGGTAAAATCTGTGACATAAGTCTCTCTCTCTTCACAGTTATGCATACAAGTTTCTTGAAAGAGTGCATCAACCAGTGGTGTTCAAACTTTATTTCATGGATACCCTCCTAAACATGCAGTGGCTTTAAGAAAGGGTGGAGCGGTGCAGTAGTCAGGCTGAACTGTAAAGATGCATGAACGTGTTCTTCATTTATGTTGGAAATTTTATCATTCTTTCATCTTCTTAAACTTGTATTTTTCCATCCCATTTTCTCCATAGAACAATATTCTAGGGTGGGAGTCTTTTATCACTTTGTAATCACTTACTTTGTAATAATTCTATGCAAGAAAAGTACTTATTTTGAATCTTTTACTTCTTGTTAAATGTTTCTTCTGGATTGAATTTATATAAGTAATTATTAAGTAAGAAGTAAGAACTTTATTGGAATTACAGCTCTTAAGGAGATAGATGGGCTGGTTTCCTTTAAAAATGCGTTTAACTGTGGATGAACATTTTTTCCCCAGCTTTATTGAGATATAATTGACATATAACTTTAAAGTGTACAATGTGATGATTTATTCGATGCATGTGTATATTGCAAAATGGTTACCACAGTAAGATTAGCGAACACCTCCATCACCTTGCATAATTACATTTATTTAAGGGGAAGGGTGTAAACATTTAAGATCTACTCTCTTAACAACTTTCAAGTATACGATACAATTTAGTTGACTATAGTCACCATCCCATACAATAGATCCCCAGAATTGATTCACCTTACAACTGAAAGTGTGCGCCCTCTGTCCAACGTCTCCCCCTTCCCCTCACCCCCCAGCCCTTGGTAACCACCATCTGACTCTCTTTTTCTGTGAGTTTGGCTTTTTTAGATTCCATAGATGATTGAGATCATAGAATATTTGTCTTTTTCTGTCTGACTTATTTCTCTCAGCATAATACGCCCTCAAAGCACATCCATGTTGTCACTAAAGGCAGATTTCCTTCTTTGTGGTGGCTGAATTATATATATATATGTATATATATCCCATTTTCTTTATTCAGTCATCTGTCAATGGAGATTTTTTTTAAGTTTGCTTTGATATCATTAATCTACAATTACATGTGCAACATTATGGTGATTACACTACCGCCTTCATCAGGTCCCCCCCACCAACCCCATTACAGTCACTGTCCATCAGCGTAGTGAGATGCTATAGAGTCACTACTTGTCTTCTCTGAGTTGTACAGCCCTCCCCGTGCCCCCCCAACATTACATCTCCTAATCGTAATGCCCCTTTTCCCCCCTGTCCCTCCCTTCCCACCCATCCTCCCAGTCCCTTTCCCTTTGGTAACTATTAGTCCGTTCTTGGGTTCTGTGAGTCTGCTGCTGTTCTGTTCCTTCAGTTTTTTTCTTAGTTCTTATACTCCACATATGAGTGAAATCATTTGGTACTTGTCTTTTTCGGCTTGGCTTATTTCACTGAGCATACTACCCTCTAGCTCCATCCATGTTGTTGCAAATGGTAGGATTTGTTTTCTTCTTATGGCTGAATAATATTCCATTGTGTATATGTACCACCTCTTCTTTATCCATTCATCTACTGATGGACACTTAGGTTGCTTCCATTTCTTGGCTATTGTAAATAGTGCTGCAATAAACATAGGGGTGCATATGTCTTTTTCAAACTGGGCTTCTGCATTTTAGGGTAAATTCCTAGGAATGGAATTCCTGGGTCAAATAGTATTTCTATTTTGAGTTTTTTGAGGAACCTCCATACTGCTTTCCACAATGGTTGAACTAATTTGCCTTCCCACCAACAGTGCAGGAGGGTTCCCTTTTCTCCACATCCTTGCCAACATTTGTTGTTGTTTGTGTTTTGGATGTTGGCCATCCTCACTGGTGTGAGGTGATATCTCATTGTGGTTTTAATCTGCATTTCTCTGATGATTAGTGATGTGGAGCATCTTTTCATGTGCCTGTTGGCCATCTGAATTTCTTCTTTGGAGAAGTGTCTATTCATGTCCTCTGCCCATTTCTTAATTGGATTATTTGCTTTCTGTTTGTTAAGGTGCATGAGTTCTTTATATATTTTGGATGTCAACCCTTTATCAGATACGTTTTTTATGAATATATTCTCCCATACTGTAGGATGTCTTTTTGTTCTACTGATGGTGTCCTTTGCTGTACAGAAGCTTTTCAGCTTGATATAGTCCCACTTGTTCATTTTTGCTTTTGTTTCCCTTGCCCGGGGAGATATGTTCATGAAGAGGTTGCTCATGTTTATGTCCAAGAGATTTTTGCCTATATTTTTTTCTAAGAGTTTTATGGTTTCATGACTTACATTCAGGTCTTTGAGCCACCTGGAGTTTACCTTTGTGTATGGGGTTAGACAGTAGTCCAGTTTCATTCTCTGACATGTAGCTGTCCAGTTTTTCCAACACCAGCTGCTGAAGACGCCGTCATCTCCCCAATGTATATCCAAGGCTCCCTTATCAAATATTAATTGACTGTGTATGTTTGGGTTGATGTTTGGATTTTCTATTCTATTCCACTGGTCTGTGGGTCTGTTTTTGTGCCAATACCAAATTGTCTTGATTACTGTGGCTTTGTAGTAGAGCTTGAAGTCAGGGGGCATAATTCCCCCTGTTTTATTCCTCCTTCTCAGGATTGCTTTGGCTATTCGGGGTCTTTTGTGGTTCCATATGAATTTTAGAATTATTTGTTCCAGTTCATTGAAGAAAGCTGTTGGTAGTTTGATAGGGATTGCATTGAATCTGTAGATTGCTTTAGGTAGTATAGCCATTTTGACAATATTTATTCTTCCTAGCCAAGAGCATGGGATGCATTTCCATTTGTTAGTGTCCTCTTTAATTTCTCTTAGGAGTGTCTTGTAGTTTTCAGAGTACAGGTCTTTCACTTCCTTCGTTAGGTTTATTCCTAGGTATTTAATTCTTTTTGATGCAATTGTGAATGGAATTGTTTTTCCGATTTCTCTTTCTGTTAGTTCATCATTAGTGTATAGGAAAGCAACAGATTTCTGTGTGTTAATTTTGTATCCTGCTACTTTGCTGAATTCAGATATTAGTTCTAGTAGTTTTGGAGTGGAGTCTTTAGGGTTTTTTATGTACAATATCATGTCATCCGCGAATAGTGACAATTGACTTCTTCTTTACCAATCTGGATGCCTTGTACATCTTTGTTTTGTCTGATTGCCGTGGCTAGGACCTCCAGTACTATGTTGAATAACAGTGGATAGAGTGGGCATCCCCGTCTTGTTCCCGATCTTAGATGAAAAGCTTTCAGCGTCTCGCCGTTAAGTATGATGTTAGCTGTGGGTTTGTCATATGTGGCCTTTATGATGTTGAGGTACTTGCCGTCTATACCCATTTTGTTGAGAGTTTTAATCATGAATGGATGCTGAATTTTGTCAAATGCTTTTTCAGCATCTATGGAGATTATCATGTGGTTTTTGTTCTTCTTTTTGTTGATGTGGTGGATGATGTTGATGGATTTTCGAATGTTGTACCATCCTTGCATCCCTGGGATGAATCCCACTTGATCATGGTGTATGATCCTCTTGATGTATTTTTGAATTCGGTTTGCTAATATTTTGTTGAGTATTTTTGCATCTACGTTCATCAGGGATATTGGTCTGTAATTTTCTTTTTTGGTGAGGTCTTTGCTAGGTTTTGGTATTAGAGTGATGCTGGCTTCATAGAATGAGTTTGGAAGTATTCCCTCCTCTTCTATTTTTTGGAAAACTTTAAGGAGAATGGGTGTTATTTCTTCTCTATATGTCTGGTAGAATTCAGAGGTGAATCTGTCTGGTCCGGGGGTTTTGTTCTTGGGTAGTTTTTTGATTACCGCTCCAATTTCGTTGCTGGTGATTGGTCTGTTTAGTTTTTCTGTTTCTTGCTTGGCCAGTCTTGGAAGGTTGTATTTTTCTAAGAAGTTGTCCATTTCTTCTAGGTTTTCCAGCTTGCTAGCATATAGATTCTCATAGTATTCTCTTATAATTCTTTGTATTTCTGTGGCATCCGTCGTGATTTTTCCTTTCTCATTTCTGATTCTGTTTATGTGTGTAGATTCTCTTTTTCTGTTAATGAGTCTCGCTAGGGGTTTATCTATTTTGTTTATTTTTTCAAAGAACCAGCTCTTAGTTTCATTGATTTTTTCTATTGTTTTATTCTTCTCAATTTTATTTATTTCTTCTCTGATCTTTATTATGTCCCTCCTTCTGGTGACTTTGGGTCTCATTTGTTGTTCTTTTTCCAATTTCAGTAATTGTGTCTTTAGACTATTCATTTGGGAATGTTCTTCTTTCTTTAAATAGGCCTAGATTGAAATATACTTTCCTCTTAGAACTGCCTTTGCTGTGTCCCACAGAAGTTGTGGCTGTGTGTTGTTGTTGTCATTTGTCTCCATATACTCTTTGATTTCTGTTTTGATTTGGTCATTGACCCATTGATTAATTAGGAGAATGTTGTTAAGTCTCCATGTATTTGTGAGCCTTTTTGATTTCTTTGTAAAATTTATTTCTAGTTTTATACCTTGGTGATCTGAGAAGTTGGTTGGTAGGATTTCAATATTTTTGAAATTACTGAGGTTCTTTTTGTGGCCTAGTATGTGGTCTATTCTGAAAAATGTTCCATGTGTACTTGAGAAGAATGTGTATCCTGTTGCTTTTGGGTGTAGAGTTCTGTAGATGTCTGTTAGGTCCATCTGTTCTAGTGTGTTGTTCACTGCCTCTGTGTCTTTCGTTATTTTCTGTCTGGTTGATCTGTCCTTTGGAGTGAGTGGTGTGTTGAAGTCACCTAAAATGAATGCACTGCTGTCTATTTCCTCTTTTAATTCTGTTAGTATTTGTTTCACATATGCCGGCGCTCCTGTGTTGGGTGCATATATATTTATAATGGCTATATCTTTTTGTTGGATTGACCCCTTTATCATTATGTAATGTCCTTCTTTATCTCTTGCTACTTTCTTCGTTTTGAAGTCTATTTTGTCTGATACAAGTACTGCAACACCTGCTTTTTTTCTCCTTGTTGTTTGCATTAAGTATCTTTTTCCATCCCTTCACTTTTAGTCTGGGGATATCTTTGCGTTTGAGGTGAGTTTCTTGTAGGCAGCCTATAGATGGGTCTTGCTTTTTTATCCATTCTGTTACTCTGTGTCTTTTGATTGGTGCATTCAGTCCATTTACATTTAGGGTGATTATCAATAGATATGTACTTGTTGCCATTGGTGGCTTTTGATTCGTGGTTACCAAAGGTTCAGGGCTTGCTTCTTAACTATCTAACAATCTAACTTAAGTTTCTTGTTAAGTTATTGTAAACATAGTATGATGTTTCTTTATTTTTCTCCCTTCTTATTCTTCCTCCTCCATTCTTTATATACTAGGTGTTTTATTCTTTGCCTTTAGTTAGTATTTGGATGGTCTGCTTTCTTTGCTATGATTTTATTTTCTCTGGTGACAGCTTTTTAGCCTTAGGAGTGCTTCCCTCTAGAGCTGTTCCTTTTAAGATATCCTGTAGAGGTGGTTTATGGGAGGCAAATTCTCTCAGCTTTTGCTCTTCTGGAAATTGTTTAATCCTTCCGTCATATTTAAATGATAATCGTGCTGGATACAGTATTCTTGGTTCGAAGCCCTTCTGTTTCATTGCGTTAAATATATCATGCCATTCTCTTCTAGCCTGTAAGGTTTCTGTTGAGAAGTCTGATGTTAGTCTGATGGGTTTTCCTTTGAAGGTAATCTTTTTTCTTTCTCTAGCTGCCTTTAATACTCTGTCCTTATCTTTGCTCTTTGCCATTTTAATTATTATGTGTCTTGGTGTTGTCTTCCTGGGGTCCCTTGTGTTAGGAGATCTGTGGGCTTCCATGGACTGCGAGACTATTTCCTTCCCCAGCATGGGGAAGTTTTCAGCAATTATTTCTTCAAGACACTTTCTATCCCTTTTTCTCTCTCTTCTTCCTCCGGTACTCCTATAATGCGAATATTGTTCCATTTGGATTGGTCACACAGTTCTCTTAATATTCTTTCATTCCTTGCAATCCTTTTGTCTCTCTCTGCCTCAGCTGCTCTGTGTTCCTGTTCTCTGATTTCTATTGCATTAACAGTCTCTTGTATCTCGTCCAGTCTGCTGCTGAGCCTGTCGATGGCTTGTCTCATTTCTGCATTGTCTTTCCTGGCTTCCCTCACTTCCTCCCTCAGCTCTTGCACATTTCTCTGTAGGTCCGTCAGCATGGTTATGACTTTTATTCTGAGTTCTTTTTCAGGAAGATTCTGCATTTCCATCCCTTCAGGTTCCCTCTCAGGAGTTGTCTGGGTCTGGGTGAGCTTGGTCTGTACCATATTCCTCTGTCTTTTCATGTTGATAGGAGTGGTTGCTGGTAGGTGCCACGTATGTCAGCTGGGCTCTTTAAGACTTAAAAAAAAACAAGAAAAAAACCAAACAAGCAAAAAAAGAAGGAAGAGAAAGAAAAGAGAGAAAGAAGAAAGAAAAGAAAGAAAAAGGAAAGGGAAAAAGAAAAAAAAAAGCGCCCACCTGGAGTGGATTCTCTAAGCATGCTGTAGGTGTCACTGTTGCTCCACTATTCCACAGCCATGGCCACACCACTCTGTAGCTCTGGCCGGGGCGGGAATGAAGGGGAGGCTGTTGTTCTCTGTATAAAGTTTTAGTGTGGCTGCTACCTTTTCTCAGTCACCAGCCAAGGGGTCTGAAATTCCCCAGGACTTCCAGCCTGCTGGGCTGAGCCTGCCAGGGCGATGGTGTTCCCTTGCTGGGCCCCCGCCTCTCCAAGACCGCTACAAACCGCGCGCACTTTTCTCTTGTCCTGGGGCGCTGGCTGCACAGACCCGGCGCGTTCCCTGCTCAACACCTGCACCTTCTGCCTCTCCAATGTCCGACGCACCGTGCGATGTGGGTCAGCGCTCCCCGCGCAGATCACTGGGGCTGGCTACTTCGCGGGGTGTACTTCCACTCCCTCCCGGCTCTGAATCCTCTCCTCCCGCCAGTGCGCTGGGGTGGGGGAGGGCTCGGGTGCCGCCAGGTCACGGCTCCGGATCTTACCCGCCTCTTGGGGTTCCAAGTCCTCTCGGGTGTAGCTGCACGCTGGGAGCTTTCCTCTGTATTCTGGTCTCTCTTTTATGAATAGTTGTATTTGCTGTATTTTCGTAGATAAATACAGTGTTGGGAGGAGGATTTCTGCCGCCCTGCTCATGCCACCATCTTCCCGGAAGTCCTGTCAATGGAGATTTAAGTTGTTTCCATGTCTTGGAAATTGTGAATAATACTGCAGTGAACGTGAGGGGCCAATATCTCTTCAAGATAGTGGTTTCATTTCCTTCAGATAGATACCCAGAAGTAGGATTGCTGGATCATATGGTAGTTCTATTTTTAATTTTTTGAGAAACACCCATCCTATTTCCCTACTGGCTGCACCGATTTACATTCCCACCAACAGTGTACCAGGGCCTCCTTTCCTCCACATCCTTGCGGATACTTGCTATGTCTCATCTTTTTAATGATAGTCATTCTAATACCTGGGGTGTTATCTCATTGTGATTTTGATTTGCATTTCCCTGAAAATTAGTGGTATGGAGCGACTTTTCATGTACCTACCTGTCGTTCATTTGTATGTCTTCTTTGAAAAATATCTATTCAGGTCTCCTGCCCGTTTTTAAATTGTATTATTTGTTTTTTTTGCTGTTGGATTATATGAGTGATGAACATTAACACTAGAATTAGACAAGGGTTAGCAATAAATTCTATTCCTATTTCTTGTTTTTATAAATTTTAGTGCTGAGAAGCCTTGTCTACATTTATATATAGATGACAAAAATGTCCCACATTTTGTTGAACACTTTGCGATATATGCATAAAGTCACATAGTTATTTGATTAATCAATAACTTAATCATAATTAATAATCTCTCATCTGACAAACTTAGATTTTCCTTTCTTTTTTACTGAATGCAAAGAATTTGAAACTACCTGTGTTGCAAAAGTTATTAGAAGTATTTACTTTCTCATTTTCTGGAAGGTATTCTAAAAAGACTTTACCATGGCTTATCAAGTTACCATCAATTATACCAGTTCCCCTTTAATTTAGAGTCACTTTGTTTAACCTGATATACTCAAAAAAGGCTAGGAAAATTAAAATGTTCACTTCAATACACTTTAGTCAATCCAATATTTCTTTAGAAAGGTACTTTTATCATACTTGAAATACATTTTCTTTAAAAGAAAGTTTGAAGGTGCAGATTTAGTTCATCCAGTTTATGCAAAATATTTGCCACAAAGCATAATTGGGAATGCCAGTTCTTATGAGAAGTCAAACCAGTTTGTCCAGTCAGACTCATTTTCTATCAGAGAGTCTGACATCATTGTTAAATTCAAATAAATGTGTTACTACATGTCCCGGTGACACTGGGCCCTAATGATAAGATGAGAAGGGATGAGACCCTTGCCTTTGCGCGTTGAATGAAATAAGGTGCAGCCGCCATTAGCAGCTACCAGTGCCTTCCTTGCTTTGCTGTTATGGCAGTCCTTCAGGAGCAAAGCATACTTTGTCACGGAAAGGAAGAGGTCATTAAGTATACATCATCTTTGCTTCCACTCTGCTTTGTATGAATTCAAAACATCCAAACATGCACTCTACATGCCTGCATTGTTTTTCTAAAATTCAAATTTGATCATGTGACGTCCTTGCTTAATGCCTCCAGTGTTGTGAGTCCAAAAGCCTTTCAAGTGGCTTGTAAAGTCTTCCTGATCTGCTGCCAGTCTCTTCAGTCTCACCTGTAATCGTGCACTCTCTCCCCATCTCTGTCTCTCTCTTTCTCTCATTCTTTTTTTTCATCAGTCTGGTTAAGTGTTTCTCATCTTTATTGGTCCTTAGGAAAAAAACAAACAAACACTTCAGGGTGTAGTGGGGTTGGAGGGGGTGAAATAGGTAAAGGGGATAAAGAGGTACAAATTTTGAATTATAAAATAATTTAGTCACAGGGATGGAAGTAAAGCATAGGGGATATAGCTCTTAATACTGTAATATATTTGCATGATAATCGATGGTAACTACCTTGTTATCATGGTGAGCATTTAGTAATCCTCATATTGTTAAATCACTAAGCTGTTTATCTGAAGCTAATATAATATTTTACATAAACTGTATTTAAGTTTTTAAAAATTAAAAAATAAAAACCACTTCTGGCTCTACTCATTTTCTCTATCATTTGTCTATTTTCCATTTCATTGATTTCTGCTTTATTGTTTCTTTCCTTCTGCTTGCATCGGGCTTAACTTTGCTCTTCTTTTTCTAGCTTCTTCAAGTGGAACCGTAGGTTAAATGCTGTCCTTTAGAAATGAGCACTGTATATGTAATTGAAATTTTTCAGTACCTGTATTTCCAAAAGTAAAAAGAAATAGATAAATCAATTTTAATAATGTATTTTATTAACCAATATAACCAAATATTTTCATTTCAACATGTAATCAATATAAAATACTTTAATGAGGTATGTACATTAACATTTTGTACTAAACCTTTGGAATCTAGTGTATATTTTACACTTACAGCACATCTCAAATTAGATGTTAAATTTTCATTGGAAACACTTGATCTGCAATTAGATTTCATAAAATTCGCAGTTGAAAAAGTTCACATACCCAAGTTGTTGCAAATACACTTAAAAGTTTTCCAATAACTGAGTGAACTGTCAAAACATAGTCTTCCTTTAATACTCAGATTTGCACTGACTGACGTGCTTTTCATCTTTTGGGAAAAACTGATTTAGCTTTGATGTAAAAGCATATCAGTTTGAAAACTGCCTGTACAAGTTGAATACATTCACGAACTCTAGTATGAACGCAGTATTATTTCAGATAGATAGTACATGTATTTAAAAGCAACTTCAGTATCAATAAAGCATTCTTCAAATTTTTTTCGTAGTTTTTGTGGCAATTTCCATATCACTATAGATTATAATTAAAATATTCTGCATATTCATGTCATAAAAATGTGTAAAATTATTATTATTGATTTGTATTACTAAGCGCTTTAGTTTCAACATAAATTCTTGTTAACTGTCTAGCTAGGTCACAAATTCGCTTTTCCTTTCCTTGGAGCTTCAAAATTAGCTCACTCATATGCAGTGTGACATCAGTGAGAAAACATAATTACACTGCCTATGTCTCCGATTACTGAATATCTTGCAAGCATTCCTTCGGTTTCAAGAAAATCTTGTATTGAAATTAACAGTCCGGTAAATGATTATAAAACTTGTCCCAAACCCAACTGAAAGCATTAGCAAAGAACATGGGATCACTAAATTGTCTTCCGTCTCTGAACAGTTCCATAAACCGGCAGTGATTTATAGCATTGGCTAGCACATGTTGAGTAATTTTAATAACTGTATCCATGACAATTTTCACAGTCTGCTTCAGAAAACTGAACACAAATATGTTCACTAGGTATCATACAAGGGGCAAAGCCATAAAGGAACTGTCAGTCTCTTTCTTATTTTAAAATCTCAACATATTTGAATTTCTTTAACCTAAAATAGCTAAAGAACCATCTGTAACAATAGAAATCAGGTTTTCCCTATCCATCTGAAATTCTTTTTTAACAGAGATAAAAGATTCGAAACTATTTACACTGTGAGTTTGATTTTTTGGGGGCAGTGAATTGACATTTCCTCATAAATTTAAAGCTCCTTTCCAACAAAACTTACCCAAATTATTCATTGTTAGTCTTAAAGCTAAAGAAAAGTGCTTGGATTTTTTTCAAATTGTGAATCAATTGATGTTTGGCCTTATTAGAAAGATCTTGTTGTCTACAGACAATTGTTTGGCAGCTTAATTGAAGACTCTCCACTTCTTACAAATTTAGTTTTTAGTCTTTTCTGCATCATTAAAAATTATTTTTCCAAAACTGTAGTAAATATTTAATGCAATGGTTAAAATGAAATATAGTCTTACCAAAACAACTAAATCATATTTGAAGGTGAAATAATTTAAATTACTTAAAATTAGACAAAATTAAGTAAAATTAAAAAATGCAATCCCTTTGTTGCATTAATCACCCTCCGGTGCGCAACAGCAACACGCGGCTAGAATTCTGAGCTCCCCATCTGTGGCCCTCTCCTCCTGGGCTTCCCTCTCTCACCTTCCAGCTGCCACGGTGCCCTTAAACTCTGTCCTCTATTTTTCAATCAGTAAGATGGAAGGTTTCCATTAGAGTTTCAGGGGCCTCTTGAGGCACCTGCCCTCGGGTGAAAAGCTAAAAGATTCACTCATGCCACTCCTTGCTTCTTTCTTACAACAGCTCCTCCTCTTTGATTTCTGCTTGCTTTAGGTCATTTTCCAGATAATTGTTTTGTTAGAGTCTGTACAGAGTTTCTAATCGTTATGTGTGAAAAGGTTGTTCTGACATGAGCTACTCCACCTTTACTAACAGCAGACTCCCCTCCAATCTAATCTGTTCTTACTACTCCTCTCCCCCAGTCCTGCCCCCAACAATCTGTGCTCTAGCCATATTCAATTATTTGAAGTTTCCAAACAAGCCTATGCTGTCTTGTCACTGGGACTTTGTGTACACTTCTTTCTCTGCCTTCCCCCACACCACCCCAAGTGCTTTCTACTCATCCTTCAGGATTCAGCATAGATAACACCTCTTCTGGAGATATTTATTGGTCAGGACTGATTCAACTAACAGGAACTTTCTTGTGCTAACAAAACAAAAGGGAGAAGAGGATTTACTATAAGAGTCTAGAGTTATCCTCAGGGAGCTCAAACACAGAGATCCATCCCTGTCTTAGAAAACCAAAAACAGGCACTTAATTTCACTGGGACTTTATCTCCATCTCTTGTACCTCTTCTCTGCCCTCTGAGGGGCTCTTAGAATCCCATTTTCCCTCCCCCAGCAGCTTCCTTCCTGCCTCCTGTTTATTTCTCTTTCTTCCCCTCTACACCATAAGTTCCTTGAGGGTGAAACTATGCCTTTATTGATTTTCTTATCCTCAGAACTTAGCAGAGTACAGCCAACAGAGCTCATGGGTGGTAAAAAAGAGGCAGACAAGTAAACTAACCCTTAGTATACAACCCAGCAGAGCAGGTGCTGACACAAATGTTTTCAAGGTGTTTTAGGAGGCAGAGTAGGAAACTACCGTGTCTCCATCTGGGCAGTCAGGAAGCCTCAGGAAAGACATCCCGGTGATGTTGCTTGTTCTCTGATTGGGGGATCCCATCAAAAGCAGAGAATCTCTTTATTAAAGGCTCTCTGAAGCCCATGGGTCTCCACTGAAATGCAGAGAGAATACCCAATGTCTCTCTGCCTATTGCTCAAAGGAACAAAGAATCACAGAGCAGAGACCTTGGTGGTCTGGTTCTTTAACATTTCAGCCACTGGAGATTTCTTTCATTTCCTCTCCCCCATTTCCAGACCTTTGAACACTTTCTTCCCTCAGTCTAGAGCACTTCCTTCCCTCAGTCTAGAACACTTCCTTTTTTTTATTGTTTTTTTTAATATAATTTATTTTATTATCATTAATTTACAATTACATGTGCAATATTACGATTATTAAACTACCCCTTCATCAGGTCCCCCACCAACCCCATTACAGTCACTGTCCATCAGTGTAGTGAGATGCTATAGAATCACTACTTGTCTTCTCTGAGTTGTACTGCCCTCCCTGTGCCCCCCCAACATTACATCTGCTAATCGTAATGCCCCTTTTTTCCTCTTATCCCTCCCTTCCCGCCCATTTTCCCCAGTCGCTTTCCCTTTGGTAACTATTAGTCCGTTCTTGGGTTCTGTGAGTCTGCTGCTGTTTTGTTCCTTCAGTATTTTTTCTTTGTTCTTATACTCCACATATGAGTGAAAGCATTTGATACTTGTCTTTTTCGGCTTGGCTTATTTCACTGAGCATAATACCCTCTAGCTCCATCCATGTTGTTGCAAATGGTAGATTTGTTTTCTTCTTATGGCTGTATAATATTCCATTGTGTATATGTACCACCTCTTCTTTATCCATTCATCTACTGATGGACACTTAGGTTGCTTCCATTTCTTGGCTATTGTAAATAGTGCTGCTGCGATAAACATAGGGGTGCATCTGTCCTTTCAAATTGGGCTGCTGCATTCTTAGGTAAATTACTAGAGTGGAATTCCTGGTAAATAGTATTTTTTGAGTTTTTTGAGGAACCTCCATACTGCTTTCCACAATGGTTGAACTAATTTGCAGTCCCACCAGCAGTGTAGGAGGGTTCCTTTTCTCCACATCCTCGCCAACATTTGTTGTTGTTTGTGTTTTGATGTTGGCCATCCTCACTGGTGTGAGGTGATATCTCATTGTGGTTTTAATCTGCATTTCTCTGATGATTAGCGATGTGGAGCATCTTTTCATGTGCCTGTTGGCCATCTGAATTTCTTCTTTGGAGAAGTGTCTATTCATGTCCTCTGCCCATTTCTTAATTCGATTATTTGCTTTCTGCTTGTTAAGGTGCATGAGTTCTT
>JAVSCE010020097.1:0-90609 GCA_032199065.1 Smutsia gigantea | reverse complement strand
GTCTTTCACTTCCTTCGTTAGGTTTATTCCTAGGTATTTTATTCTTTTGATGCAATTGTGAATGGAATTGTTTTTCTGATTTCTCTTTCTGTTAGTTCATCATTGGTGTATAGGAAAGCAACAGATTTCTGTGTGTTAATTTTGTATCCTGCAACTTTGCTGAATTCAGATATTAGTTCTAGTAGTTTTGGAGTGGAGTCTTAAGGGTTTTTTATGTACAGTATCATGTCATCTGCAAATAGTGACAATTTGACTTCTTCTTTACCAATCTGGATGCCTTGTATGTCTTTGTTTTTGTCTGATTGCTGTGGCTAGGACCTCCAGTACTATGTTGAATAACAGTGGAGAGAGTGGGCATCCTTGTCTTGTTCCGGATCTTAGATGAAAAGCTTTCAGCGTCTCACCGTTAAGTATGATGTTAGCTGTGGGTTTGTCATATATAGCCTTTATGATGTTGAGGTACTTGCCCTCTATACCCATTTGTTGAGAGTTTTAATCAGGAATGGATGCTGAATTTTGTCAAATGCTTTTTCAGCATCTATGGAGATGATCATGTGGTTTGTTCTTCTTTTTGTTGATGTGGTGGATGATGTTGATGGATTTTCGAATGTTGTACCATCCTTGCATCCCTGGGATGAATCCCACTTGATCATGGTGTATGATCCTCTTGATGTATTTTTAATTCGATTTGCTAATATTTTGTTGAGTATTTTTGCATCTACGTTCATCAGGGATATTGGTCTGTAATTTTCTTTTTTGGTGAGGTCTTTGCCCGGTTTTGGTATTAGAGTGATGCTGGCTTCATAGAATGAGTTTGGAAGTATTCCCTCCTCTTCTATTTTTGGAAAACTTTAAGGAGAATCGGTGTTATTTCTTCTCTATATGTCTGGTAGAATTCAGAGGTGAATCCATCAGGCCCAGGGGTTTGTTCTTGGGTAGTTTTTTGATTACCAATTCGATTTCGTCACTGGTGATTGGTCTGTTTAGTTTTTCTGTTTCTTGCTTGGTCAGTCTTGGAAGGTTGTATTTTTCTAAGAAGTTGTCCATTTCTTCTATGTTTTCAGCTTGTTAGCATATAGATTCTCATAATATTCTCTTATGATTCTTTGTATTTCTGTGGGGTCTGTCGTGATTTTCCTTTCTCATTTCTGATTGTGTTTATGTGTGTAGATTCTCTTTTCCTCTTAATGAGTCTGGCTAGGGGTTTATCTATTTTGTTTATTTTTTCAAAGAACCAGCTCTTGGTTTTATTGATTTTTTCTATTGTTTTATTCTTCTCAATTTTATTTATTTCTTCTCTAATCTTTATTATGTCCCTCCTTCTGGTGACTTTGGGCCTCATTTGTTCTTCTTTTTCCAATTTCAGTAATTGTGTCTTTAGACTATTCATTTGGGAATGTTCTTCCTTCTTTAAATAGGCCTGGATTGCAATATACTTTCCTCTTAGAACTGCCTTTGCTGCGTCCCACAGAAGTTGTGGCTTTGTGTTGTTGTTGTCATTAGTCTCCATATATTCTTTGATTTCTGTTTTGATTTGGTCGTTAACCCATTGATTAATTAGGAGAGTGTTGTTAAGTCTCCATGTATTTGTGAGCTTTTTGATTTCTTTCTAAAATTTATTTCTAGTTTTATACCTTGGTGATCTGAGAAGTTGGTTGGTAGGATTTCAATATTTTTGAAATTACTGAGGTTCTTTTTGTGGCCTAGTATGTGGTCTATTCTGGAAAATGTTCCATGTGCACTTGAGAAGAATGTGTATCCTGTTGCTTTTGGGTGTAGAGTTCTGTAGATGTCTGTTAGGTCCATCTGTTCTAGTGTGTTGTTCAGTGCCTCTGTGTCTTTACTTATTTTCTGTCTGGTTGATCTGTCCTCTGGAGTGAGTGGTGTGTTGAAGTCTCCTAAGATGAATGCATTGCTGTCTATTTCCTCCTTTAATTCTGTTAGTATTTGTCTCACATATGCTGGCGCTCCTGTGTTGGGTGCATATATATTTATAATGGTTATATCTTCTTGTTGGACTGACCCCTTTATCATTATGTAATGTCCTTCTTTATCTTTTGCTACTTTCTTCGTTTTGAAGTCTATTTTGTCTGATACAAGTACTGCAACACCTGCTTTTTTCTCTTTGTTGTTTGCATGAAATATCTTTTTCCATCCCTTCACTTTTAGTCTGTGTATATCTTTGGATTTGAGGTGAGTTTCTTGTAGGCAGCATATAGATGGGTCTTGCTTTTTTATCCATTCTGTTACTCTGTGTCTTTTGATTGGTGCATTCAGTCCATTTACATTTAGGGTGATTATTGATAGGTATGTACTTATTGCCATTGCTGGCTTTAGATTCGTGGTTACCAAGGGTTCAAGGGTTGCTTCTTTACTATCTAACAATCTAACTTAACTTTCTTGTTAAGTTATTGTAAACACAGTCTGATGTTTCTTTATTTCTCTCCCTTCTTATTCCTCCTCCTCCATTCTTTCTATAATAGGTGTTTTATTCTTTGCCTTTAGTTGTATTTGGATGGTCTGCTTTCTTTGCTATGATTTTTTTTTTTCCTCTGGTGACATCTTTTTAGCCTTAGGTGTGCTTCCATCTAGAGCAGTCCATTTAAGATATCCTGTAGTGGTGGTTTATGAGACGCAAATTCTCTTAACTTTCGTTTATCTGGAAATTGTTTAATCCCTCCATCATATTTAAATGATAATCGTGCTGGATACAATATTCTTGGTTCGAGGCCCTTCTGTTTCATTACGTTAAATATATCATGCCATTCTCTTCTGGCCTGTAAGGTTTCTGTTGAGAAGTCTGATGATAGTCTGATGGGTTTTCCTTTGTAGGTGATCTTTTTTCTCTCTCTAGCTGCCTTTAATACCTGTCTTTATCTTTGATCTTTGCCATCTTAATTATTATGTGTCTTGGTGTTGTCTTCCTTGGGTCCCTTGTGTTGGGAGATCTATGAGCTTCGGTGGACTGCGAGACTACTTCCTTCCCCAGCGAGGGAAAGTTTTCAGCAATTATTTCTTCAAAGACACTTTCTATCCCTTTTTCTCTCTCTTCTTCCTCTGGTACTCCTATAATGCGAATATTGTTCCGTTTGGATTGGTCACACAGTTCTCTTAATATTCTTTCATTCCTAGAAATCCTTTTATCTCTCTCTGCCTCAGCTGCTCTGTACTCCTGTTCTCTGTTTTCTATTCCATTAACAGTCTCTCGCATCTCATCCATTCTGCTGTTAAGCCCGTCGATCGCTTGTCTGATTTCTGTATTGTCTTTCCTCAGTTCCCTCACTTCCTCCCTCAGCTCTTGCACATTTCTCTGTAGGTCCATCAGCATGGTTATGACTTTTATTCTAAATTCTTTTTCAGGGAGGCTGTGCATTTCCATCCCTTCAGACTCCCTCTCTGGGGTTGTCTGGTTGATTTTGGTCTGAACCATATTCCTCTGTCTTTTCATGGCTGTATAATTTGGTCACTGATAGTTGCCACGTATGTCAGCTGGGCTCTTTAAGACTTTAAAAAGAGAAGAAAAAAAAGAGAAAAAAAAAGAGAAAAAAAGAAAGAAAGAAAGAAAAGAAAGAAAAGAAAAAACAAAAACAAAACAAACAAAAAAACCACAAAAAAATGCCCACCGGACGTAGATTCTGTGGGAATGCTCTAGGTGGCGCTATTGCCCCACTATTCCACAGCTGTGACTGTGCCGCTCCGCAGGGCCCTTTATCGCTCTGGCAGGGGTGGGAACGAATAGGAGGCTGTTGATCTCAGTGAGAAGTGTTAAGTATGGCTACGCTTCCTCAGTCGCCAGCTAAGGCGTCTGAAACTCCCCAGGACTCCCAGCCTGCTGGGCTGAGTGTGCTGGGGCGATCCGGCTCCTCCGCTGGGCTCCTGTCTCTTTAAGACCGCTGAGGAAAGCGCGCACTTTTTTTTTCCTTCCCGGAGCCGGCTGCAAGCCCCCTGGCGCGTTCCCCGCTCAGATCCTGCCCCTCTGTCTCTCCAATCTCCGCTGCACTGCGCAATGTGGGTCAGCGCTCCCCGCGCAGATCACCGGGGCTGGCTACTTCGCGGGGTGCACTTCCACTCCCTCCCGGCTCTGAATCCTCTCCTCCCGCCGGTGCGCTGGGGTGGGGGAGGGCTCGGGTCCCGCCGGGTCGCGGCTCCGTATCTTACCCCCCTCTTGGGGTGCCGAGTCCTCTCGGGTGTAGCTGCACGCTGTGCGCTTTCCTGTGTATTCTCGTCTCTCTTTTAGGAATAGATGTATTTTCTGTGTTTTCGTAGATAAATATAGTGTTGGGAGGAGATTTCTGCCGCCCTGCTCACACCGCCATCTTCCCGGAAGTCTCTTTTCCTTTTATATTACTCTTATGCCAGGGCCATTTCATGGCCCTGTAGCTGATCTCCCTGCCTCCCGTCACCTCTGATCTTGCTTATTACTTCCAGACTAGCGTTCCCAAACACAGCTCTTGTTGGACGTAGTGAAAACAGAGTCCACTGGTCTGGGGCCACACTTGATTCTGGTACTGTTGAGACAGTTGATCTTGTGTTGGTCACAGACAAGACCAAGGTCCTGCTGATAACAATGAGAACTTGAAGAGCTAATCATGGTGGCTGGCACCAGCCCTTCTCTTTTCTGTGTTTGCTGGAATTGATAGCTCGATCGATAAGGTATGGAGAAAAGCACACTGGATATAGTATAACACAGTTTGAGGCCCATCTTTGTCACCTATCTTGGTGCCTTGAGGGAAGTCCCATGTATCTTGGTTAGCTTTTATAAATCAGGATAATAATATTTCTAGACAATAACTAGAGCTCCTTCTTAAGATTGTGGTAAAAAAAGAAATCAGCTATGTATATGAAAGTGCTTTTAAAAGGAAAAATTTTTCACAAATATGTATGTTAAATTTTGTCAGCACTCTGCTACTGCAAGAGCTGGCTAAACACAAATTCTGAAATACTATGACTTCCAATCAACGGTAGCTTCACAAACATCTGTGCAGTATACAATGAGCCCTTGTAGCTCTAAGGGCTGGGAAGACAGGGACAAATAGAACACAGAGTTCCTCTCCTTAAAGGGTTGATTACTTCTAGCCTGTCTGAAGCAGGTCTCCATCCCTGCTTGCCTCCATGCAGTAGGTGTGTTGTGGAACCAAACCTTTGAGAATGATACAAGCCTGCAGCAGGATTGCTAGCTAGAGTATTTCTGTTTGTGTTTGGGGGTGGGAGCAGGATGTGGTAGTGGCTGGCTGTCAGATAACCACCCAGTACACAATGGCCTGAAACTGCATTTGTTAGCTTGCGAATTTTTTGTGTGGAGGAAACTGAATCTATGATTTCTGACATCTCAACATCATTTACAGGCAGCACTATACTTACCACTGATTTCTAACTTGCTGAGCTGGCTTAAATTGCCTGTTCTTTACATGAAATTGGACCTCTAGAGAAATCTAGTTTGTACCAAAGTGGTCAGAAATGGAAGCCCGCTCCTGGGCAAGTTTTTGATAACATCATTCAGTTTGTGTGGATCGCAACCCCCACTTACCAACACTGTCTTCTTGGACCGTGGAACCACTCTTTTGGGGAGGTGCTGGTGTATTCTCTACAGCTATGCACGTCTTATAAATGTGGAATAAGGAAGTAACTTTTTTGGGTAATTCAGCCTTTTTTCCTGAAAATCAGTCACTTGATCTTATTGACATTAATAGTACACAGATTTCTCATTTTCTTCTCATTTACTCACATGATTATCTTAATCATACAAGTATGTATGAGATACATTTTCAGATTTTACCACGATTTAGCAGTTTCCTCAAGCTCCTGGAGGATGGGAGTACCTTGCATGACTGTTTACATAAGCATTAATACATACTTTAATTTCAGACCTTTTCACAACTACTTTATCACACAATCTCCTCTTGTTTTCACCTGAATGGGATCCTAAATTATTATTGGATTATGGAGGAAAATAAAAAATTAATGAGAAAGCTGGCTTTCTGTGTTCTCAGAACAAGAGTTCTATTGTGGTGCATCTTTCAAGGTTTTCTTTCTCCCAGGAACTCTGCCAGAAGATGGCTTTTTGCTCTCAGAGCCTCCTCCCTGCTGTACCAAGTCAACAGAAGTCAGTGAAAACTCTGAAGTTGGAAAGCCCATTAGCCTCAGAGAGGCTGACAGGAAATGAATTTGCTTCTGCATCTCCAGTCAAGAACAATGCCATTAGGGCTGCAAAACTACAATATCCCAGACTAAAGATTTTCAAATTTTATTGCTGGCGCACCATTAAGACACCTCCATTTCAATTTAGACCCAGGGCTGGAAACCCAAGGAATAGAAGGGCTGTTGTGAAGTTAGAACACGATTGTGATTATGAAAGAAACAAGTGAATTCTAAAGGGAATCTATATATCGAGCTAGCTTTGGAACAGATCTCTTGGTGTTTGTTATACTTTAATGGCCCATAAGTTGAATCTGTTTTTAATTTTCAATGGTATTTCCCTTTAAAAAATGCTGTTTGATGGTAATGCCTCCAAAGACTGTACTGGCCAATTTTTTTCCTTAAGTAAATCTAATATGGGCATATGGCAAAAAGATCAATACTAAAGAAGAGTAAAAAATTAAGAGTAAAACTTGCCCTGTTGAATTGCTGTTCCATTCCCGCTGCCAATGGTAATAGTGTTTTACATATTCTTTTAGAAATAATGAAAAAAAACCCCAAATTGTCTAAAAAGTAGAAATAGGCTCATATTCTTCATTAATTTAATGTTAATGTAAATTTAAAATTACCGTGACAAAGACTGTTAACCAATTGTAAGATATGGATCCCTACTTGGTTCCTGATTTGAAAAAATTGTAAAAATCCCCAAAACTCATAAAATCCAGCATATTCTATTTCTTCTTCCAGGTCCTGGCTGGTTACATAGGTTATGTTCACTTGGTAAAAATTCAGCAAGCTGTGTTCTTATAAATACTGCAACACAAAACTTACTTGTAAGTATTTGTGAGATAGGCAAGGAAATTTTGGTAGTGACTAGGTATGGGATAATATAAGGAAATGTTAATTCTTAAAGTGAGATAATGGTATTTTGGGTTATGTTCTTAAAAGTCTTTATATATAAAAGATAGATAATGAAGTAATGAAATGTTTATGGATGAAATCTAGGATTCCCTTCAAAATAATCTAATGTGTGTTCCTAGGAAGAGGGTGGGGTAGAAGTGAAACTGAACTGGCCGTGACTGGCTAATTATTAAAGCAAAGTGATTGATATGTTTGTGTTTATTATACTGGTCTCCCTGCTGTTGTTTATATTTATAGGTTTCCATAATAAGAAGTGAAAAATATTTTCATGAAATATTCCAGGTATACAGAAAGCTATAAAAATAACGGTAGCTAAATCAACTAGTACTTACCCACTTGCCAGGCACTGTTTAAATGCTTTACATATATTAACATATTTGGTCCTCACGGTGCCCTTGCCCTTGTGAGATATGTATTATTATTATCATCCCTATTTTACAGGTGAAGAAATTGGGCAAGATAACTTGTCTAGGAAAACAGAGCTAGGTAGTGGTGGAGCCACATGGGTTTTTGTGAACATGGGTATTTGCCTCTCAGCTTAAGAAATAAAACATATTTAACATAGTTGAAGACCACTTACATGTTAGGTTGAAGCATAACATTCAACATTCATAGGTTGATGCTGTTATTTTTGTAGGTCAGAATGATGGGACATTGGAAATGTCCTGTGGTTTATTTAACCCAAGCCCTCTTCTCAAGTGTATCCCCTCCTGAACCCCCAGAAAATAACTAGCATCAATCCCATGCATTTCTTTGTGCTTTACTTCATATGT
Organism: Smutsia gigantea; assembly: GCA_032199065.1. Lineage (NCBI taxonomy): Eukaryota > Metazoa > Chordata > Mammalia > Pholidota > Manidae > Smutsia > Smutsia gigantea. The sequence goes on along the minus strand of JAVSCE010020097.1, from coordinate 82,780 downwards.
GTGTGCTCCTAATAGTAGATAGAATTGTTTCTCATGTTTTAAAGTTGCATAGAAATGATATCATACTGTTAGTATTTTGGCAATTTGCTTTATGCCTTCAACTTATGTTTACAAGATACATTTATGTTTTATAAATATATTGTGGTATACACATACTCTGGCATACTATATGGTAAGTAAAAATGCATGAACTAAAGCTAAGCTTAATATTTTCACTTTCATTTGTTATTCTTTGGAGTATTTTTGTGGTAGAAATACAGATCTACCTCATCTTTTAATTCCTGTTAACTAGCTGCACAGTATCCATGAATGGGTAAACTCATTTGTTTAACTGCCTCCCTACTGATGGACATTCAGGTTGTTTCCAATCTTTTGTTATGGCAAGCGATGATCCTACAAATATATGTAACACACTTTATGAGTATGCTAAAGGATAAACTCCTGTCAATAATGGGAATTTTTAAACATTAAAATTAGTGAATAAAAATGCCACACAAAGCACATAATGTGGTTAAGTTGGAAAAATGTTTACCCAGTTTGACACTATGGCCAATAAAATAAAATAAAATAAGAAAGACCGGAATTATGGGAAGAGAGAGGGTGTTTAAGAGAATAATATAGCAAATTACTAGCTTTGGAGAGGCAGCTGCTTGCTCTAGAGAGAAATCCATCTTTAAGTGTCTGTGGGCTGTGGGCGCAAATGATGGAAGAGTCTGTCATCTAGATTGTTGGTGGGAGTATTTATTCTTCATTACTGCCCACTCTCCCACACTTTCGCTAACTCTCTTTGACCTCTAATATGCCTTTTTGCTTTAGTCTGGATTATGAACAACCTTTATGGTGACCCTCAATGGTGATACTCTTGGCAGTAGGGACTCTTTCTTACATAAAACCTGAAAAGGTAAAGGGAATCCTGAGGTTCAGTGATGAATTCTGGGCATATGAAGGTGAGTATTCTCTGGCAAGCTGCAGGGGTCTATAGCTACTAGTATACACGTTTGTAGAAAGAGGTAATGAGTGCTGGAATGACTTGGGAAAATAAATTGTTACCATTTGATGTTGGTTTTTAATTGTAAGCTAGTTTGTTATTCCAATTTTAGCAAATCTCAGTGGTCAATGCTCCTGCATTGTAGCTGTGCATCTTTAATTGAAACCACCTTGGAAAACTGGATGTTTACTTTCTTTTTCTGAATTGGAAGATTATTTTGCAAAAGGTTTCACTTTTATCCCAGCTCTCACTTAAGAGAGAGCCAAGGAAGATATTTCACTTAAAGGATTATGGATAAACATTCGTTTAAAGCATACTACTAGACACAAGAAAAAATCATTTTAGCATCTTATTTCTTTAAACTCTCTTGCTACCATGCTTTGCTTTAAAAATCCTTATAAAGCAGACCCACTTATCTTGCACTAAGTGAAACCATAAAGCTGTTAACATTTAAACTCAACTACAAAAAAATAAATCTTTGAGATGCCCTGTACAATGTGGATCAAAATATTGTAACTTGCCAAGTCCATTCTTCACTGTGTATTTAAAAAAATGGCAATATGAGGTGTAGGTATAAACATACATCCTTTTTTATTTTTTTATAATATAATTTATTTTATTATCATTAATCTACAATTACATGTGCAATATTATGGTCATTAAACTACCCCTTCATCAGGTCCCCCCGACCAACCCCATTACAGTCACTGTCCATCAGCGTAGTGAGATGCTATAGAATCACTACTTGTCTTCTCTGAGTTGTACATCCCTCCCCGTGCCTCCCCAACATTACGTCTGCTAATCGTAAGGCCCCTTTTTCCATCTTATCCCTCCCTTCCCACCCATTTTCCCCAGTCCATTTCCCTTTGGTAACTATTAGTCCGTTCTTGGGTTCTGTGAGTCTGCTGCTGTTTTGTTCCTTCAGTATTTTTTCTTTGTTCTTATACTCCACATATGAGTGAAATCATGTGATACTTGTCTTTTTCGGCTTGGCTTATTTCACTGAGCATAATACCCTCTAGCTCCATCCATGTTGTTGCAAATGGTAGGATTTGTTTTCTTCTTATGGCTGAATAATATTCCATTGTGTATATGTACCAAATCTTCTTTATCCATTCATCTACTGATGGACACTTAGGTTGCTTCCATTTCTTGGCTATTGTAAATAGTGCTGCAATAAACATAGGGGTGCATCTGTCCTTTTCAAATTGGGCTGCTGCATTCTTAGGTAAATTCCTAGGAGTGGAATTCCTGGGTCAAATGGTATTTCTATTTTGAGTCTTTTGAGGAACCTCCATACTGCTTTCCACAATGGTTGAACTAATTTGCAGTCCCACCAGCAGTGTAGAGGGTTCCCTTTTCTCCACATCCTCGCCAACATTTGTTGTTGTTTGTGTTTTGGATGTTGGCCATCCTCACTGGTGTGAGGTGATATCTCATTGTGGTTTTAATCTGCATTTCTCTGATGATTAGCGATGTGGAGCATCTTTCATGTGCCTGTTGGCCATCTGAATTTCTTCTTTAGAGAAGTGTCTATTCATGTCCTCTGCCCATTTCTCAATTGGATTATTTGCTTTCTGTTTGTTAAGGTGCATGAGTTCTTTATATATTTTGGATGTCAACCCTTTATCAGATACGTTTTTTATGAATATATTCTCCCATACTGTAGGATGTCTTTTTGTTCTACTGATGGTGTCCTTTGCTGTACAGAAGCTTTTCAGCTTGATATAGTCCCACTTGTTCATTTTTGCTTTTGTTTCCCTTGCCCCGGGGAGATATGTTCATGAAGAAGTTGCTCATGTTTATGTCCAAGAGATTTTTTGCCTATGTTTTTTTCTAAGAGTTTTATGGTTTCATGACTTACATTCAGGTCTTTGATCCACCTTGAGTTTACCTTTGTGTATGGGGCTAGACAGTAGTCAGTTTCATTCTCTTACATGTAGCTGTCCAGTTTTTCCAACACCAGCTGCTGAAGAGGCTGTCATCTCCCCATTGTATATCCAAGGCTCCTTTATCAAATATTAATTGACTGTATATGTTTGGGTTAACGTTTGGATTTTCTATTCTGTTCCATTGGTCTGTGGGTCTGTTTTTGTGCCAATACCAAATTGTCTTGATTACTGTGGCTTTGTAGTGGAGCTTGAAGTCAGGGAGCGTAATTCCCCCTGTTTTGTTCCTCCTTCTCAGGATTGCTTTGGCTATTCGGGGTCTTTTGTGGTTCCATATGAATTTTAGAATTATTTGTTCCAGTTCATTAAAGAAAGCTGTTGGTAGTTTGATAGGGATTGCATTGAATCTGTAGATTGCTTTAGGTAGTATAGCCATTTTGACAATATTTATTCTTCCTAGCCAAGAGCATGGGATGCATTTCCATTTGTTAGTATCCTCTTTAATTTCTCTTAGGAGTGTCTTGTAGTTTTCAGAGTACAGGTCTTTCACTTCCTTCGTTAGGTTTATTCCTAGGTATTTTATTCATTTTGATGCAATTGTGAATGAAATTGTTTTTCTGATTTCTCTTTCTGTTAGTTCATCATTAGTGTATAGGAAAGCAACAGATTTCTGTGTGTTAATTTTGTATCCTGCAACTTTGCTAAATTCAGATATTAGTTCTAGTAGTTTTGGAATGGAGTGTTTAGGTTTTTTTATGTACAATATCATGTCATCTGCAAATAGTGACAATTTGACTTCTTCTTTACCAATCTGGATGCCTTGTATGTCTTTGTTTTGTCTGATTACTGTGGCTAGGACCTCCAGTACTATGTTGAATAACAGTGGAGAGAGTGGGCATCCCTGTCTTGTTCCCGATCTTAAAGGAAAAGCTTTCAGCTTCTCGCTGTTAAGTATAATGTTGGCTGTGGGTTTGTCATATATGACCTTTATTATGTTGAGGTACTTGCCCTCTATACCCATTTTGCTGAGAGTCGTTATCATGATTGGGTGTTGAATTTTTTTTAATAAGTTTATTTTGATATCATTAATCTACAATTAAATAAGTAATATTATGGTGATAGCACTACCCCCTTCATCAGCCCCCCCCCCCAACCCCATTACAGTCACTGTCCATCAGCGTAGTGGGTGTTGAATTTTGTGAAATGCTTTTTCAGCATCTATGGAGATGATCATGTGGTTTTTGTCCTTTTTTTGATGTGGTGGATGATGTTGATGGATTTTCAAATGTTGTACCATCGTTGTATCCCTGAGATGAATCCCACTTGATCATGGTGTATGATCCTCTTGATGTATTTTTGAATTTGGTTTGCTAATATTTTGTTGAGTGTTTTTGCATGTATGTTCATCAGGGATATTGGTCTGTAATTTTCTTTTTTTGTGGTGTCTTTGCTTGGTTTTGGTATTAGAGTGATGCTGGCTTTGTAAATTGAGTTTGGAAGTAATCCCTTTTCTACTCTTTGGAAAACTTTAAGGAGGATGGGAGTTAGGTCTTCACTAAATGTTTGATAAAATTCAGCAGTAAAGCCATCTGGTCCATGGGTTTTGTTCTTAGGTAGTTTTTTTGATTACCAATTCAATTTCGTTGCTGCTTATTGGTCTGTTCAGATTTTCTGTTTCTTTTTGGGTCAGCCATGGAAGGTTGTATTTTTCTACAAAGCTGTCCATTTTTTCTAGGTTATCAATCAGTTTGTTAGCATATAATTTTTCATAGTATTCTCTAATAATTTTTTGTTTTTCTCTGGGTCCGTAGTGATTTTTCCTTTCTCATTTCTGATTCTGTTTATGTTATGTAGATTCTCTTTTTCTCTTAAAAAGTCTGGCTAGGGGTTTATCTGTTTTGTTTATTTTCTCAGAGAACCAACTCTTGGTTTCATTGATTTTTTTCTATTGTTTTATTCTTCTCAATTTTATTTATTTGTGCTATGCTCTTTATTATGTCCCTCCTTCTGCTCTTTGGGCCTCATTTGTTTTTCCTTTTCTAGTTTCATTAATTGTGAATCTAGACTGTTCATATGGGATTGTTCTTTTTTTCCTGAGGTGGGCCTGTATTAGAATATACTTTCCTCTTAGCATGCCCTTCACTGCCTCCCATGGATTTTGCGCTGTTGAATTATACTTGTCATTTATCTCCATATATTGCTTGATATCTGTTTTAATTTGTCATTGATCTATTGATTATTTAGGAGCACATTGTGAAGCTTCCATGTGTTTGTGGGATTTTTCATTTTCTTAGCATTATTTATTTTTAGTTTCATACTTTTGTAGTCTGAGAAACTGGTTGGTACAATTTCAATCCTTTTGAATTTACTGAGGTTCTTTTTGTGGCCTAGGATATGATTTATTCCTGAAAATGTTCCATGTGTGCTTGAAGAATGTGTATTCTGCTGCTTTTGGGTGTAGAATTCTGTAGATGTCTGTTAGGTCCATCATATGTAGGTGCTCTTGTTTTGGGTGCATAGATATTTATAATGGTTGTATCTTCTTGTTGGATTGACCCCTTTTCATTACATAATGTCCTTCTTTGTCTCTTGTGACTTTCTTTATTTTGAAGTCTATTTTGTCTGATACAAGTACTGCAACTCCTGCTTTTTTCTCCCTATTAGTTGCATGAAGTATCTTTTTCCATCCCTTCACTTTTAGTCTGTGTATGTCTTTGGGTTTAAAGAGAGTCTCCTGTAGGCAGCATATAGATGGGTCTTGTTTTTTATCCATTCAGTAACTCTATGTCTTTTGACTGGTGCATTCAGTCCATTTACATTTAGGGTGATTATCTATAGGTATGTACTTATTGCCATTGCAGCCTTTAGATTCATGGTTACCAAGGGTTCAAGGTTAACTTCCTTACTATCTAAGAGTCTAACTTAACTCACTTAATATGCTATTACAAACACAGTCTAAAGGTTCTTTTTTTCTCCTCATTTTTCTTTCTCCTCCATTCTTTATATATTAGGTACCATATTCTGTACTCTTTGTCTATCCCTTGATTGACTGTGGGGATAGTTGATTTAATTTTGCATTTCCTTAGTAATTAACTGTTCTACCTTCTTTACTGTGGTTTTATTACCTCTGGTGACAGCTATTAAACCTTAGGAACACTTCCATCTATAGCAGTCCCTCCCAAATACACTCTAGAGATGGTTTGTAGGAGGTAAATTCTCTCAGTTTTTGCTTATCTGGAAATTGTTTAATCCTGCCTTCAAATTTAAATGATAATCTTGCCAGATAAGGTATTCTTGGCTTAAGGCCCTTCTGCTTCATTGCATTAGATACATCATGCCACTCCCTTCTGGCCTGTAAAGTTTCTGTTGAGAATTCTGATGATAGCCTGATGGGCTTTCCTTTGTATGTGATCTTATTTCTCTCTCTGGCTGCTTTTAATAGTCTGTCCTTATCCTTAATCTTTGCCATTTTAATTAGTATATGTTTTGGTGTTGTCTTCCTTGGGTCCCTTGTGTTGGGAGATCTGTGCACCTCCATGGCCTGAGAGACTATCTCCTCCCTCAGATTGGGGAAGTTTTCAGCAATTACCTCTTCAAAGACACTTTTTTTCCTTTTCTCTTCTTCTTCTGGTACCCCTATAATGCGAATATTGTTCCATTTCGATTGGTCACACTGTTCTCTTGATATTCTTTCATTCTTAGAGATCGTTGTATCTCTCCGTACCTCAGCTTCTTTGTATTCCTCTTCTCTAATTTCTATTTCATTTATTGTCTCTTCCACCGTATCTAATCTGCTTTAAAAACTTTCCAGTGTATGTTTCATTTCTGATACTGTGTTACCTTATGATTGGATCTCCGACCGGAATGCATCCCTGAGTTCTTGAATATTTTTCTGCACCTCCATGATCATGTTAATGATTTTTATTTTGAAATCCCTTTCAGGCAGATTCATGAGGTCGATTTCATTTGAATTTTTGTTAGGGGTTGTATTCATAATTTTAGTTTGGACCAGGTTCCTTTGGTGTTTCATATTTGTATATGGCTCCCTCTAGGGCCCAGAAGCTCTGCTCTCTGGAGCTGCTCAGCACCTGAAGCAATGTCGGGGATTGCAGTGGAGTGTATTGGTGCCTGGGGGGAGGAAAGAGCTGTTTCCTGTTTCCTGCTATGCCTCTCTCCAGTGCCAGAACCAGTGTGCCGAGCACACAGGTATAAGCCTCTGTGCTTTGCGTTTCTAGTTGCTGTAGACGGGGCTTCCTCTGGCTCGTCTAATGCCAGGGTAGGGTTTGCCGGTGTGTGAGCCAGGTGGGGGCTGGCTGGGAGAAAGGCTCAGTAGGCTGCATATCATGGAGGGGGTCCTTGGAGCTCTGTAGCCAGCCAAGGAGTCTGAGCTTCTGAAGATCATGAAAGTTCCCAACCTGCTGGGCAGAGTGCACCCAGAGAATTTTGTCTACCTGTCCTCTCTCCTGAGCAGTAAGCTCTGTCCAATCCTTGCCCTTTTAGCAGCTCTCTTGCTTAGGGCTTCCTTTTTAGAAAGTCGCTCAGACTGCCCGCCTTTCTTTTGTCCCAGAGTAGCCAGATATGGATCCCTGCTTTCCACAAGTGTCTGGAATCTCAGTCTCTCCAGGAATTCTTCCTGTCTTAGCTGTCCAACCCCCTAATCACGAGAGTACCATGAAAACACCATGAAATGTAGGTTTGTCCTCCCAAATCAGATTTCTGGAGTTAGGTATTCAGCAGTCCCAGGCTTCTACTCCCTCCCTGCTCTGTTTCTCTTCCTCCTGCTGGTGAGCTGGGGTGGGGGAAGGGCTTTGGTCCCGCTGGGCCACAGCTTTGGTATGTTACCCTGTTCCATGAGATTTATCCTTTTTTCCAGGTGTATGCAGTTTGGTGCCGTCCTCTTTCATGTTGGTCTTTCAGGATTAGTTGCATCAATTATATTTTCATATTATATGCGGTTTTAGGAGGAAGCCTCTGTCTCACCTCTCATGCTCCCATCTTTAATCCTCTCCCTCCATGTCTTTTCATAGCTTGGTACCTCATTTCTTCCTAATGCTGATAAAAATTCCATTGTCTGGATGTACCACAGTGTATTTATCTATTCATCCCCTGAAGGTCATCTTGTTTTCAACTTTTGGCAATTGTGAGTAAAGCTTTTATAAACTTTCTTCTTCAGGTTTTTGTATGAACATAAATTTTCAACTCCTTTGGGTAAATGGCCAAGGAGCATGATTGCTGGATTGTATGGTAAGAGTATGTTTAATTTTGTATGAAACTTTGTTCCAAAGTGACTGTAACAGTTTGTAGTCCCTGTTTGTAGCAATGAATGAAAGCGTTCCTATTGTTCCACAGCTTCATCAGCCTTTGTTGTCAATGTTCTAGATTTTGGCTGTTCTAATAGATGTGTAGTGGTATCTAACTATGTTAATTTGCATTTATTTGACGACATATGAAGTGGAAAATCTTTTCATGTACTTATTTATCATCTGTATACCTTCTCTGACTAGATGTTAAGGTTTTTGTTCCATTTTTTAATCTGGTTGGCTGTTTTCTTATTGTTGTATTTTAAGAGTTCTTTGCATATTTTCGCTAACGGTCCTTTCTTTCTCAGATTACCTTCCAAAAATATTTTTCCCAGTGTCTGCCTTCTCTTCTAATTCTCTTGACACTCTCTTTTGCACAGCAGGAGTTTTATTTTTAATGAAGCATAACTTATCAATTACTTCTTTTACAGATTATGCCTTTGGTGTTATATCTAAAAAGGCATCCCCATTTCTAAGGTAATCTAGGTTTTCTCCCATGTTATCATTAGGGGTTTTATAGTTTTTGCATTTTTTTTATTTTGGTATCGTTAATCTACAATTACATGTGCAACATTATGGTTACTAGACTCCCCACATCATCAAGTCCCACCATGGGCCCCATTACAGTCATTACAGTCACTGTCCATCAGCGTAGTGAGATGCTATAGAATCACTACTTGTTTTCTCTGTGTCATACAGCCCTCCCTGTGCCTCCCCCATATTATGTCTGCTAATCATAATGCCCCTTTTCCCCCCTTAACTCTGCATTCCCACCCATCTCCCCCAGTCCCTTTCCCTTTGGTAACTGTTAGTCCCTTCTTGGGTTTTGTGAGCCTGCTCCTGTTTGTTCCTTCAGTTTTTTTCTTTGTTCTTATACTCAACACATGAGTGAAATCATTTGATACTTGTCTTTTTCTGCCTGGCTTATTTCACTGAGCATAATACCCTCTAGCTCCATCCATGTTGTTGCAAATGGCAGGATTTATTTTCTTCTTATGGCTGAATAATATTCCATTGTGTATATGTACCACATCATCTTTATCCATTCATCTACTGATGAACACTTAGGTTGCTTCCATTTCTTGGCTCTTGTAAATAGTGCTGTGATAAACATAGGGGTGCATATGTCTTTTTTTTTAATATAATTTATTTTGGTATCATTAATCTACAATTACATGTGCAATATTATGGTTATTAAACTACCCCTTCATCAGGTCCCCCCCACCAACCCCATTACAGTCACTGCCCATCAGCGTAGTGAGATGCTATAGAATTACTACTTGTCTTCTCTGAGTTGTACAGCCCTTCCCGTGCCCCCCCAACATTATTCTGCTAATCGTAATGCCCCTTTTTCCCTCTTATCCCTCCCTTCCCACCCATTTTCCCCAGTCCCTTTCCCTTTGGTAACTATTAGTCCATTCTTGGGTTCTGTGAGTCTGCTGCTGTTTTGTTCCTTCAGTATTTTTTCTTTGTTCTTATACTCCACATATGAGTGAAATCATTTGATACTTGTCTTTTTCGGCTTGGCTTATTTCACTGAGCATAATACCCTCTAGCTCCATCCATGTTGTTGCAAATGGTAGGATTTGTTTTCTTCTTATGGCTGAATAATATTCCATTGTGTATATGTACCACCTCTTCTTTATCCATTCATCTACTGATGGACACTTAGGTTGCTTCCATTTCTTGGCTATTGTAAATAGTGCTGCGATAAACATAGGGGTGCATCTGTCTTTTTCAAACTGGGCTGCTGCATTCTTAGGGTAAATTCCTAGGAGTGGAATTCCTGGATCAAATGATATTTCTATTTTGAGTTTTTTGAGGAACCTCCATACTGCTTTCTACAATGGTTGAACTAATTTGCATTCCCACCGGCAGTGTAGGAGGGTTCCCCTTTCTCCACGTCCTCGCCAACATTTGTTGTTGTTTGTCTTTTGGATGGTGGCCATCCTTACTGGTGTGAAGTGTTATCTCATTGTGGTTTTAATTTGCATTTCTCTGATGATTAGCGATGTGGAGCATCTTTTCATGTGCCTGTTGGCCATCTGAATTTCTTCTTTGGAGAAGTGTCTGTTCAAATCCTCTGCCCATTTTGTAATTGGCTTGTTTGCTTTTTGTTTGTTCAGGTGTGTGAGCTCTTTATATAATTTGTATGTCAACCCCTGATCGGATACGTCATTTATGAATATATTCTCCCATACTGTAGGATGTCTTTTTGTTCTACTGATGGTGTCCTTTGCTGTACAGAAGCTTTTCAGCTTGATATAGTCCCACTTGTTCATTTTTGCTTTTGTTTCCCTTGCCCGGGGAGATATGTTCATGAAGAAGTCGCTCATGTTTATGTCCAAGAGATTTTTGCCTATGTTTTTTTTCTAAGAGTTTAATGGTTTCATGACTTACATTCAGGTCTTTGATCCATTTTGAATTTACTTTTGTGTATGGGGTGAGATATAGTTTTTGCATTTTACATTAAATGTATGATCCATTTTGAGTTAATATTTGTGAAGGGCAGAAAATCTATTTAGATTCATTTTTTTTTTGCACATGGATGTCCAGTTCTCGAACCTTCTGTTGAAGAGACTATTTTGGCTGCACTGCATTGCCTTTTCTTCTTTGTAAAAGATCAGTAGACTGTATATTTGGGTCCATGTCTGGGGTGTGTATTCTGTTCCATTGATTTATCTGTTTGTTTATTCTTTTGTCAATACCAGACTTTTTTGATTATTGCCGCTTTATTGTAAGTCTTACATTTAGATAGTCTGTCTTCCAGCTTAGTTCTTCTCTTTCAATATTGTGTTGGCTATTCTGGGTCTTTTGTCTTTCCATATAAATTTCCATAAAATAACTTACTGACATTGTGATTGGGGTTGCAGATTGAACTTGCAGATCAAGGTGGGAATAACTGATATCTTGACAATACCGAGTCTTCCTATCCATAAACATGGAATATGCCCTCATTGATTTAAATCTTCTTTGGTTCTGAGTTTTATGTTTGCTCATATAAATATTGTACACATTTTGTTAAATTTATACCTAAGTATTACATTATTTGGGGTTCTAAAAATAGTATTATGTTTTAAGTTTCAAATTCCACTTGTTCATTGTTGGTATATGGGAAAGCAGTTGACTTTTGTATGTTAACCTTGTATACTACAACCTTGCTGTAATCGCTTATTAGTTTCAGGACGTTTTTAGGTAAATCTTTTAGATTTTCTGGATAGATGATCCTGTTATCTGTAAAAAAAAACAGTTATTTGTCTTCCTTCTTAACCTGTATGCCTTCTATTTCCTTTTCTTGCTTTATTGTATTAGGAAGTATTTCCAGTACAGTGTTGTAAAGTAGTGGTGAGAGGGGATATCATTTCCTTGTACCTGATCTTAATGGAAAATGCATATCTTTTTTAAATATGAAAAAAAAAGATTTAGAGCATCTCCTCAGGTAAATATGGTTTATATCCCCTAGCTCCCTTAAATGATGGCAAATCTGTGCTTTTTATCTCTGTGTTATGGACCATAGCAGTTGGTATTGTAAGTTAGGTTTTTGACAATTATTATGTCAGCATACCACTAGAATTTGTAATGTGTTTGGTCATCTGTGACAAAATAAGTATAAAAGCAAATATTTTATTTATGTCTTTTAAGTCATATGTATCTCTTGCAAATCAATCATTTATTTTGGGCAGGACTGATACGTGCTCTTTTGTTTTATAAGCTTTGCCAAATATGCAATGGTAAAATTAAAATAAGATTAGATAAAAAAGGAAAAAAAATGTAGCTGTATTCAAAGTTTTTCACATATGAAAATCTTAATCTACTGTTTCAAACCTAATTTCTGCTACTCTCCTGGATGGATTAACCCTTACTCAATCGGGGTAGACTTGTTTATTACTTGGTCCTAAAATATATTGCATTAGGCTTTTTTTTTGTTGTTGTTGCAAGGAAGATATTCATGTAAATAAAATCTTAAGGTAAAGGACCTTATTGTAAATTCCCAAGACCTAGACTTTGTCTTCTGGTATATTTCTTGGTGAGTACATTGTTCTTATCTTCTTCCTGTTCAACCCTCTTTGCATTCTCTATTATAAATTTGGGAGAGAGGTAGTCTGATTGGACTAATTTTCATTGCCCTAGTAGGAAGAGTCCTTTTAATCAGGCTACTTCATGGGTCAAGTCTGTGGAGTTGCTGCCCTTGGGTAAGGCCCACTCTGGTCCAATCAGTGACCATTTATGCATAAAGAATAGAGTAGCACTACTGTTATGGCTAGGCACTTTCAGTTGGAAGGATGAGATTTTCTGTGTGACTTTGGGATTGTCATGTCCAGGACATGTTTAAGGTATTTCTATTTCTCTGCCTTTGCTAGTACCTCTTACCCATAGGTTGTTCCCTATGAATTTGCACATATTTTGATTCTACGCAGATAAAGTGTTAATGAGTTAAGCAAATCCTTCCCCAAATATTGTGTCTACTGACTTATTCCATCTATGAGCTTTTAGTGTATCACCACTGAGCACATATCATGTGCTGACTATATTATTTGTTAATTACTAAAATGACACATTGAATCATCTTAAATAGCATATAAACTCCCTGAGGGCAGGGATAATAGGGTATGGATTCTATGTATTAGATTATGATTTGAAAAAATCACATTCATTTCTAAAAAAAATGATAATGTACACCCACTTAACAACAAAATAGTACTCTCACTAAGAAGTTACTGTATATAGAAGTTGCTCTGATAGAGTCATTATACTGTGGTAAGACGGCAGGTGCAGAAGGGCTCAGAAAAGACTTGAGGAAGAAAACCCCAAATCTTAGGTAAGCTTAGATAAACCTGGGGCTGACAGCCTATTAGAAAGTTCTTACATGATAGAAGACCAGAAAAGATATAAAAAGACAAAAGATAGGTGGGAGAAAGGCATCCAGAAAAGGAAGATCAAAATGGAGAGTTAGCTAAGATGATACACGATGACTAAACTTAGGGATCCTTGAAGGAAGTGTGGAGAGGATACCATGCAAGTCAGCAGTGGAGATGACTGCCAGGGAAACAGTTATGATTTGATATCAAGGAAGTGGGGAAGGGCCTTGGAAGGGAGAACTTTTCAACAGGCTGTAGGAATGCAAAAATAAATGCAAAAAATAAAAAATACCTGTATTTATTATATTAAGAGTTGGATTTATCCTGAGCTTGGGAGTAGGAGGAGGAAGAAAGGACTAACAAAGACAACAGTGACCACTGAGTGCTTTAAATTTCACCAGTCTTTTACCTCAGGTGAATGCGGTTTATATCACCTAGTTCCCTGTGGTAGCAAATCTGTGCTTTTGATCTCTTTGTTATGGACCACAGCATTGAAAGTTAGGTTTTTGACAATTCAGATGTGACATATTTAGAAGAAAAGCACAGCAGTTGGAATAAGCTAGAGAAAAAGAAATAAGGGATGGGAGAAGACATGAACCAAAATTTCAGGACTTGGAGGTAAATGTCTCCCTTCTTTGATCCTTGGAAACAGCTCTGAGGAATAATCCAAGATGGTGACAGCACGGAGTCGCTGAGGAGTTCCCAAGACACCGAAGGATTAGGCTTATTTGCTCTTCTAATATAGTAGAAATAGTTTACATAAATGTGCAGTGAACTATCTAGTTTGTCCCTATGGAAAAAAAGAATGAATAAGCAGTGACTGATTTAGACATTCTGGATAAGAAAAGTGATGAAATGTAAATTAACTTTTACTCATAAGAAGGAATGAATGGATTCTTTGTCCACAATAACCTTGAGGCAAACATAAATAATCTGGCCTTTGTGATGTACTCATTTATCTTCATGAACTATCATCAGGTTTCCAGCCAGCTAATCTGGAGGTCTGCCTTGGGGATTTCTGAGCCTGCCCACTAGACTTCCAGCAGGGGGAGGTGGGTTTACAGAAGGTTTTTAATCCCACATAGGTCACCCTGTTGACTGTTCCCTTCCTCTTAAGGGTTTTAAGTGTGTTCACAAATTGAAAGTAGCTTTTTTCCAGGAAAATGCTACATATTAAGATTAATTTAGCCAAGTATGCTATCTCCGTATTATTCATGTATGGAGAATGTTTGAGGAGCCTTTCTAGCTGTCACATTTTAAACAGGGTCTTGATAAACTGGAGTATTTCTAAGAAAGACAGGACCTAAAGGAAAGGGAAGAATTATTAAAATATCTGGGATTCTTCATTTGATTTTTTTTTTTTTTAGAAGAAGAGTTAAATTCATTCCATGTACTTCCAAAAGGTGGAAGTTGGATTATTTAGTAAAGGCTGCAGAAAACAGACTTCTGCTTAAAATAAGAATTTTCTATCATATATTGTTCTTTGAAAGTGTAATTGGCCATCTTGTAAAAGCAGGGTGTCTTAGTCAGCTTCGGCTGCTGGAACAAACTATAATAGATTAGGTGGCTTAAGAGAAATTCATTTTCTCAACCATTCTGGAGGCTAGATGTCCATGATCAAGGCTGATTCAGTTTCCAGTGAGAGCTCTTTTCCTGGTTTGCAGATGGCTGTCTTCTTGCTATATCCTCACATGGCTTTTCCTCAGTACATATATGCAGAGAAAGAGAGATTGAAGGAGAAAGAAAGAGAGGGTGATGAGTGCGTGAGGGTGCACAAGCCCTCTGGCATCTCTTCTCATAAGGACGTCAACCCTACCAGATCAGGACCCCACCCTTATGATCTCGTTTAACTTTAATTGCTTCCTTAGCCGCCTCAACTCTACATACAGCCATGATGGGGTTAGGACTTTGGCATATGAATTTTGGGGGGACACAAATAAAATAGGAGAGCCCTGTGCTTGGAGTGTTTAAATAGAAACTGGCTAGCCATCTGTCAGAAATGTTGTAGAGGGGATGCTCAAACTAGGAGAGGCTTGACCAGAAGATTTCAGGTTTTTTGAATCTAAAGGGAAAAGGTGAAGCTGTAGATTATTAGAGATATGTGTATATAGGTGTACACATTTGAAAAAAAAGATTTGATCTTATTCTGGAAACTTCTTAGGAACAAAAATTACAGGTGTTGGAAAATCAAAGTGGAGGTAAAAAAAAACCTAAGCTGCCTGTGCTTGGTTAGACATGCGAATTTAAAATGTTAGAATCTATCTAGATAGAATTTCCAAATACTGTAGTCTTCAAAAATTATAAAAATAAAAGAAATACATATTTGTCATGTAGCTGCTTCTTTAAAGGACAAATTCATAAGAACATTATAGATGTGCTGTGTGAATACATGCTAACTACTTTTAGAGAACATAAAGCACATTTCATTTTGTTCTTCAGTACATCCTAAACACAAAGTTCCTGTTTCAGTAGGCAGTGAGGTAAATTTTGCATCAAGTAGGATATCAGAATTGGACTTAATAACAACTAAACCTTTGAATGATTTGGAAGCATACTTATGTATTGGTTATATTGCAGTGGAATTTGAATTCTTTTGCATTAAAAATGGATGATAGTCTTAAATTGTCCAATGTTGGTGACTATAAAATGGTTTCTAGCAGAGGGTGCTCATCATCTTAGGGGTTTGTTATGTACTGTGGGTCTCACTACAGAAGAAAAAATATTTGGTCTGCTACAAGATATGTGCTAAATACACAGATGCTACACATTATGTAATTTCCCATCATCCCTGCTTAGTTCATTTGCTACTGTTTTAGAAGCATGGAGAAATGAAGACCAAAAGGAAGGAGAGAAATAGAAAAGTTTTGCCCTGATATAAAGGAGAATATGAATTTTATTTGCATGGCTTGTTATTCTTTTGTTGTTTTATTATAAATTTGATAGATGCTTATTATAGAATGCTTTGGAAAAAAAGCATTATTTTAAACTTACCATCTGTTACCTCAAAATTAGATTTTTTTTTGATAATATGAACTCATCATTCCTTTGATCCAAAATTTAAAAATAAAGCCACAACAATGTGGTTTGCTTTAAGAAGAACTTCAGTTTTTACTGTTAAGAGCCCTAAAGTATCTTAAAAAGTAAGAAAATATTCAAGTTAATATTTATACCTTTTGATGCAATTTATTAAATCATTTTTCTAGGAAATTAAAGCAAGTCGCAAATGAGCCAAAAGTTCAGGTGTTAAGATGGTTCATATCAAAATTATTAATATGAAAGCCTGGAATAGTATTTATGTTTTGTTCAAAGAATTTAATTATTTAATATGCATCAACTAATAGCTTAGAAAAATAGTTATAGATAAATAGTTTTTAATCATGATTTTTACCCTGAAACCCACTGTTAAGAACTTTATCTCATCATGCCATTACTTATTAAAAATTAGATAGGAACTACTTTAGATTTTGGTTTATATAACTGAATAACCAAACCCTAGAAACTCGAAGACTGAAATAGCCTTAGAAATGACTTTGTTCAACTCCATCTGTCATAGATGAGAAAAGCTCAGATAGAAATGAAATAATTTCCTCCATGAGTAACTAGCAGCTCCCCCACCTTTGCACACACCACCCCCCAACATTACATTTCATTTGTGGAAATCATAGAGTAACTGAAACTAATTTGGATACCTCACTCTAATCCAATGTGTTGGAAGACATGTTTAACAATGTAAAAGAAAGCTCTGAAGTGCTTCTATGACAAAAGTGAATTTCATTTTAAGACACTCTATAAAAGGTCATGAAAATCCTTTGGGATGTTTTTATACAGTTAATTTATTTAAACAGATTTCTAACATGGATGTCTTATAAAACCAGTGACTATGTATTAAGATTTCATTTATATGACTTTGACGTATTTAATACAGTATTTTGGTAGACAAGTCTCCTCTTGTTTGGAAGAGGAATCAGGTCATTTGTTAGAAGATATTTGATAAAATGATTAATAAAAAACAGAGTATATAGTTATCTTATTTGTCTGTTGCATTGCCTATTCCTAGCCAATAAAGTAAAATCAATCCCATAACCAATATTCCTGGAAGTGCAATAAGTATAATCAAGTCCACAAAATCTAGTGTGCTTATTGGGGAATATAGTATCCAAGCCTGAATTTATTCTTAGTGATTTTCAGGCATCAGGTTTAATTTCTTTCATCATTATGAGTCAGTGGCTCTGTTTTTCTTTTTGAGCCAAGGGAGATGTTGAATGCTGAGGTAAGAAGCACTTTCTTTTGTCCCCTCTAATTGTTTTAGCTGGGAACCGATTGTAAGTGCTTTCACCAAAGAATGAACTTGCTGCCTGCCAATGTGAGATTTTGAATATAGATTTTTTATTTCAGGGTAACATAGCTCTTTCCAAGGAGGAGCCAGTGACAGAAATTGGCTCTATGGGCAACTGTGAGACAGAATAATAAGATGAGTCTGGGTTACAGAGTCTGAAAATAATTAGGCTTGAATATTAGTCCTAGAACTTGGGAAGCAATATGGTTTTGGGGAATACTAATTGTTCTAAGCTTTAATTGGCCATCTATGAAATGAAGATAACAGTATGTTATGAGACTCAAATGAAACAATGGATGTCAAGCGCCAATGGCAGTAGCTGGTACAAGCTACGTAAGTCTTTTTATTTTTTTAATTTTGGTATGCTTAATCTACAATTACATGTGCAATATTATGGTTATTAAACTACTCCCTTCATCAGGTCCCCCCCCACCAACCCCATTACAGTCATTGTCCATCAGCATAGTGAGATGCTATAGAATCACTACTTGTCTTCTCTGAGTTGTACAGCCCTCCCCTTCCCCTCCCCAACATTACATCTGCTAGTAAACTACGTAAGTCTGAATTCCCTTCCTGTCTCCCTACAAATACAGCTATTACTTCCTTTGCATAATAACTGCAGAATAACTGAAATGAGGATAGAGAGCAATGGGCTACTATAGAAGCCATCTTCCAATAAATGTAGGAGAAGGATCCAGGTTACCATTCTCCACTGTTCCCCATTCCTAATCCTGGCTCTAATTGCAAACAGTGCAAATACAATTAAATCCAGTTCCCAGAAGCTTCATCTTTGGATATTACTCGGAGACTTGACATGGTAATAACTAGTCCTGCATTCCAGAGTGAAGTAATCCAACATTGGCCTCAGCTGCCTGTGGAGTCCCAATACCCAGGTAAAGTGAGTTAATATTTTTCTCATTAAAAGGTGAAGAAGAGCCACAGACACCAAAGTAACAAGTTAGATATTAAGATATAGGGACAAGATCAGAAAGGGCAATTAGATTAAATTTGTAAAAAATTGTGGTAAAATCCTGGACCATCCCTGACTCTGCTGAACACCAAGATTCCTCCATTCAGATTCAGACATCAAATGGGTTTTGGGAACCAGCTTGGCTATGTCCTTGGGCAACATGACATGCCGGTACTCAAACTCCTCGTCGTCGTATTTGTCCGAATAGTAAATTTGTTTGTGCGACATGATCGCTCTGCCTGAGGACCGTCAGCCACGCTATATATAACATAAATTTTACAATCTTAACCATTTTTAAGTTACAGTTCAGTGACATTAGATCCATTCAAGTTGTTGGGCAGCCGTCATCCATCTCTAGACCTTTTTTGTTCTTCCCAGATTGAAACTCTGTACCCATTAAACAATAACTGCCCAGCCCCAGCCCCTGGCAGCCACCATTACACTTTCTGTTCCTGTAAATTTAGCTACTGTAGATTCCCGTATAAATGCAATCATACAGTATTTGTGCTTTTGTTACTGACTTATTTCCCTTATTACAATGTCTTCAAGGTTCATCCATATTGTAGTACATGACAGAATTCTCTTCCTCTATAAATGGATGAATAGTAGTACTCAATTGTATTTGTATACCATGTTTGTTTTATCCATTCATCAATCAATTGGACACTTGGCTATAATAACCTCCTGGCTATTGTGAATAATGCTGCTCTGAACATGGGAGTATAAATATCTGTTTGAGTCCCTGCTTTTAGTCCTTTTGAGTATATACCAAGAAGTGGAATTCCTGGACCATAAAGTAGTTTCATTTAAGAATTTTTGAGGAATTGCCAGAACTGTTTTCCACAGTGGTTGCACCACTTTACATTCTCACCAGCAGTGAACAGGTGTTCCAGTTTCTCCACATCCACATTAACAATTGTTCTTTCTTTTTTTTTTTATGTCATCCTAATGGGTGTGAAGTGGTAGATTAATCTTAAGGAGCATGAATTGTGACACACAATGCATAACATATCTTGTTTCCTAGACTAGGATCCATGCACATAGTAGGTACTTGTTGAATGAATGAATAAGAATCCACACATGATATATGAAAAGAGATCCCAAAGGAAAATAATCAAGGAAGTATTACAATACAATTTATTCACCCATCCATTCATTCAGTCAGTGAATCGGTATGTGCCATGTGCTGTGTTAATTGTTAGGAGTTCAAATTTCATTAAGAAGTGAAGCCAAGACAAACTTGGTTCCTTCTCTCAAAGAGCTCATAGTCTGTTATCTTTCTAGGGGTCTGGCTGAGTCATCAAGGCATGACAGCTCAATAAAGCATCCTTTAAAAATATCTAACCCTTTTGGCTCTAAGTTCCATATTTTTCAACCCACATTATTAGTAGTGATACTGTATTCTAGTTTTGGTGACCTAAGTTTTCTTTTATGTCATCCTAGTGTACTATATAAATATTTTTTGGGTGAGAACAAATTAGTATCTATATAAATATTAATATATATGTATATATGTAATACATATACACACATATGTATGTATTGTTTATTACACATACATACTATACATATGTATGTATAAACAATACATAAATAGTTCACTACATAGGATTTAGGTTCTCTGGAATTTTGGGATTGAAATAAGTCCTGATGGCTGTGAGACACCTATTGTATGTAATGAATTAACTTCTCTTTGCATCCATAATTGGCAAATCTAGTTATTTACCATCCTTGGGAGAATTGAGAAATAATCACTCAAATTATTTTCTATATTCTGTGTTCAGAGGAAGAACCCTGTTGAGAAGGTCTGACTCAGTGACTTTCTACTTCTGAGTGAAACAGTAAAATTGAGCTTCTGAATCTGTAAAGCTGAGCTCTTCACTGGACGGTGGTAATGAAGAAACGTGGAGCGCACCAGAGGACTCAGCTGGCTCTGCTGTTACATTACTGCTTCTGCTTTCTGTATAAATTCAGAAGGATAAGGAGAACATATATTTGCAACTGAATCAAGTCTGGTTTTTCCCTGTAGAGAAGAATGGGCTTATTTTTTGGGTGAGATTTATTTGTCTTATGCCCACGTCAAGAAAATGCTATAAACAGTTATGCTGTCGTTTGGTTTATTAAACTCAAGCCATACACTGAACTGCCTCCCTGAAAATAAATGTACAGTCCCTTGCTACTGAGGATCTGATTTACTCTTTTTATCTATTTAATTCCTTTTATTTAATGAATACTTACTGAGATTCTACTATGTCCCCAGTACTATGCTAGATCCTGATTGTGCAAAGGTGGCCTTATGCTGTGGCCCAGTGGTGGTGAAAGACAAGTGAATAGGCAATTATAAATGTTAAGTATTAATAAGTGGCAGAGAAAGCATAGGATGCTGAGGTAGCACAGAAAAAAGACTTAATTCAGACTGAGAAGATTAGGGGAGACTTTCTAGAGGAACTGATAACTAAATTAAGACCTATGGATTGAATAGGTATTAGCTAAGCAGTGAAAGGGAAAGCTTTTCCTTAGTCAAGAGAAACAGCACAAAATCCCAGCATGGGTAAGCATGCATTCTTAAGAATATGAAAAAAAGGTTAAGTGTGGTTTGAGACCAGATTGTGAGAGTGTGAGATGAAGCCAGAGAGATAAGCAGGAGCTCCTGCATCTAGGGTATTATAAACCTCTTTAGGACTCGGTTTTACACAGAGAACAATGGAGACCCATTAAGGAGCTTGAGGAAGTGGTGCATCATAATGAAATGTTAAAAAAGTTATTGAAGTGTATAGTTGACAAACAGTATATTAGCTTCAGGTGTACAACATAGGATTTGACATTTATATACATTATAAATGCTCACCATGATAAGTGCAGTATGTTCTGAGAAGTTAACTCTAGATGCAGTGTGGAGAATGGGTGAGGGGGGGATAAGGTGGAAGCCTGGGAGAGACTGTTCATGAGATTTTGGTACCAGTCCAGGAATGGAGAGGTTTATAAATGTGAGTGCCCTTTTCCAGGATTTGGTGACTTTGGAGATATGATGTGGGGGAAAAGGGTGACTCCCTGATTTCTGGCCTGGCCATAGATGAGGTGAAAAAACAGTTGGAGTAGCAGTTTCCTAGGGAAGATGCTAAGTTCAGTTTTAGATAATTATATTTGAGGTGTCTGTGCAACAACCAAGAAGGCTAATGTGGTGGCAGTTCTAGGGGGAGATGATGACATTGCTGTTGCTGATGTTTTGATTGTTGCTCTTATTGCCAATCCTCTTTCAGGACGACTCCATGGAGTTAATAATGTATGAATTGGAGATGCTTCCTGTGGAATTGGATCTAGAGTATAACAGGAAGGGACACATAACTTGCTGCTTCTTGGGAACATAATGGGCTGGGGTAGCATTGTTTTCATTTATCATTTTCTGCCAACAGCTAAATGATAACTCCTTCCTATTTAGTTAAATATATGTTTATATACATAAATAACTTACTCTCTGTAAACTGTATGTTTATACATACATACAGTCTTGGTATGTCTGTTGATGTACTTATATTTGGGAAGTGGGATTACTCTGGAGAGGGGATTATTATTTTATATAACCTTATATTGTTAAAATTAGTTTTTGTACAAAGCACTTTATTTTATGACAGATAATTTAATCAGAATTATTAGGTAAGTAACAGTAAAATTTTTGAGTAAATTGGGTTGCTAAAACAATAATTGAAGGGGTGGGGAAGTTTTGAGGAACAATGTAGAAGACATGTAGAAATAAAAAAATGACTGGAGGTGAGATAGGCAGTTTGGGGAAACTCCACAAACTACATGGGGCAAGTCTTCCTGCCTTCTTACCTCCCTAAGTGGTACATCAGGAACCATGTGCAGTGACTTTTTGTCATTTGGTTGCTTCTTATGTATTCTATTGTAGCAAACCTCCAGATTTATGCCGTTGACAAGACTGATGTGCAGTTGGTACTGGTAGGCTGTGTAGATAGAGCTGATGCTTCTGGTTGGTATGATTTCTGGTTGCTGTTATCACCACTGCCTTAGTAATTTATATTCTTTGACATCACTTATTTAGGAAGCCTTCCTTGAAATCTGTCTCTTCTTCCATCTCCTTTCAAGTTATGCTGTCAGATTTGCTCTTTGTCCAGTGTTCCCTGGTAGATACCTAACATGGCACTGGGAATACATTAAATAATGACCTCCAAGGATATCAGGTACTAATTCCTTGAGCCCTTAAATGTTACCTTATTTGGAGGTAGGGTCTTTGCCTATGTGATTAAGTTAAAGGTCTTGAGATGGGAGGATTATTCTAGATTATCCAGGTGGGCCCTAAATGCCATCACAGGTATACTTGCAAGTGACAGACTGAGGGAGATTTAACACAGACACAGAAGAGAAGGTGAAATAGACAGAGATTGAAGATGTTGACTTTGAAGACTGGAGTGATGAGGCCATAAGCCAAGGAATGCTGGCAGCCAACAGAAGCTAAAAGAGTAAGGGACAAATTTTCCCCTAGAGTCTTGAGAGGAGATGCAGCTCTGCTCACACCTTAATTTTGACTTAGTGAAACTGATTTCAGCCTTTTCAATTCTGGAAATGAGAAAGAGTAAATATACAAATATTTCATAGAAAGTTTTACAGTCAGTCCTTAGATGTGTGTTTAATTAAGCCTGCCCCTCAGGCTGCAGGCATAATGATTAGCTAAAGGGACTCCCTCACAGAAAGTCTGAGCTCCTGGGCCTGTTCCTCCTGCTGTGCCCTGGGGTGGTAGCTGTGTAAGAGCTCCTTCTCCCTCAGCTACAGTCCTGAGGGGCCGGCAAGTACAAGCCCTGCTGGTCCCCGGAGCCACATCATGTAGATCCGTCTTTTGGTGGCAGCTGCAAATATCAGGATTCCAGATAAGGGTGTAAGCTCCTTTCTGGAAGATAGCAGAGAGCTGCAGTAAGGCCGAGAGAGCACGGGTGTCGCATCCACCTGCCTCTGTTCCCTGAGGGGACTGCCTTTGGCTCCTATAAACCTGCTAAGGCAGAAGCCTGGTGTTCAGGCTAAAGCTCCTAGGCAAGCAGATAGGCCTCTTTCTCAGAAAGACTGGGGCTGTGTTTCAGTCTGCCGTCTGTGCAGTGCCCTGGGGGCGCTAGTCTGCCAGGAACCATCTGTCCGATTGTTACAGTCCTGGGGACCAGGAACACAAATGCCCCTCGCCTCTAGAGGCAGTCTACCGAGGGGCATCCCCGGGGGGACAGCTGCCAAAGCCAGGCACTAGACACGTGTAGAAGTGCCCCTGTGAGAGATAACGGGTGCTCTGAGGTGTGGCACAGGGACGGCATGAAGGTGGCACTCCCTGGCTGGATTGAAGCAGAGCGGGGAGTGCAACGATGGCACCTGCCAAAAAAAGGAAAAGAAAAAAAAAAGAGAGAAAAGGAAAAAGGGAAATAAAAAGGAAAAAAAAAGAAAAAGGAAAGTGGGGGAAAAAAAGATGGTTTGCCCCCTGGCTTTAGCCAGGCAGAAGAAGAGTGTGCAAGTTATGTTGTGTGGCACGTAAGGATGGCACCTGTGGGGGAGGGAGGAAAAAGGACGGTGCCTCCTGGCTTTAGGAAGGCAGAGTGAGAGATGGAAGATGTGCCTACCAGCCTGTGACCCCAGAGAGCACCCCGCCAGTTCCTTCCCCTCAGACCAGTGCTTTCAACTTAGAAAATGAGTATCTGTCACTTAAGTCTGTGTGCTTTTCCAAGGGCTGCTTCTTAACTGGGCCCTGGGGTGAGTGAGTCTGTGCCCAGGCCCTTCAAGAGCCATTCCTCAGTTTGGCACAGTTCATGAGTGTCCCATGGGAGCAAAGCCTCCTGGTCTTCAAAGCCAGCTGCTGTGGGGGCTCGTCTCTCAGGTGCCAGTCTTAAAACTTGGGTGCCTGATGTGGGGTACAAACCTTTGCTCCTCAGGGAGAAGCTATAGGTTTTAAGTTCCCTCCTGCTTGTGGGTAACCACAGTGGGGGTGGGGATTTTGGCAAGATTTTCCTACCCACTTCAGTGTGGTTTCCCTATTGTTTGCCTGATGTAAAGGGGTAGCTCTGCCAGTTTTTAGGTTTTTTTTTTTTAGAGGAAATTGTTCCATTTTTATCTGTAGATGTGATATGTCCTTGGGAGGAGTTGAATTCAGGATCTTCCCACATTGCTGTCTTGATCTGGAACCTCATTATACTTTCTTGTTGAAGAGACTGAGCTAATTTTCTAGTAGAATTCCCACCTTCTGTAAGTGTAGTAACCACATTGTTTTTTCATGTGAAACCTTCATAAGAGTGTGTATCAATAATACCTTAATAAAAAAATATATGTATAAAAAGAAGAATTCCACCTTCTGGATTTATATGATTGTTTCCTTCCAGTTTCATTGAAATTTTTGTTTAATTTCCACTGTATTTCCTATAAACTGGAAATTTTGATCTTAAGTTGTGACTGAAGTCAGGTAGAACACTCTTGACAAGAGTATTTCATGGTGATGCTGTGAACATTATATTGTATCATATCAGGGGTTTCATAACACCTAGTTTTACTTGTGATGCTAAGCCCCGTTACTAGATGAATGGTTAATATGAAAATTGCCATATCAGTCTGTTGTAAAGTTATGAGTTCTTCTCTTGAGACAATTAAATATTCTGTGTTGATAACTTGGCAGCAGATTATTATCCAGTATCAACCTTATACTCAATGTTTTTAGCACCCATTGCTAATTCTTGCATGAACCAGTTATTCAATTGCTGTTTTCCAAATGGTGATTTTTTTTTTCCAATTCTGTTGGTCCTTTTGCATTCATTAGGAAGGATTCGTCTGTCAAGAGGAACTCCCCACCATCAACTGAAATTAATTCTTACTCTGAAAGAGAGTTCCATGTGGTAAAGAAAGAATTAATACTTTAATCTCTCTTTTTTCCCAGTTTTTGAGTAAGAATTGCTATAACTGTCATCCTAATTACTGGCAAATGCATTTTTTTTCATTTGGTGTTGAGTATCATTAAGATTTTTATATACTCAAAAAGTGTATCAATCACGTATAGGATTTATGATGCTGTGACAGATTGTGTTTACCAAAGAGGGCTACTCCAATATATTTGGTCCTGCACGTGCTTATCATGCGATGTTGATGCTTCTCCATTACTTCTGCCCAGCACTCTCTTGGAACATTGCTTTTAGTGAAATCCACCACCCTGAAGCCACATTTTGGAGAGAGCATATGGAAAGACCATATGGAAAGACATACGAGGTAGAGATAGAGAGAAATGACTAAGGAGTCTAATTGTTCCATCCCTTAGCTGTTCTAGTCCGGGCAACAGACAAGGGAATGAATGAGTCCTCAGAAGCTTTTAGCCTCCAGCTTTCGAAGTGCTCAACGATGCTGAGTAGAGTGGACACCAGCTGATCACTGAGCTCTGCCCAGACTGAAGATTTGAGAGAACGATGTGTTGTTTTGAGCTAAGTTTGGAGTAGCTTTTTACATCATTACAGTAGCTAGACCAGGTGCTTTGATGAGGCTGGCCTGTGGAAGCCTCCCCATGTTATTATTCCTTTGACATAATACCAATGCTCTTCAGTAGTTCCCTTGCTTTTTGTCATAAAACAATGCCTCAAGCTTACCTTATACATTCTTTGCCTCAGATCTGAAGTCAGCTTCTAGAGTCAGAACTAGAGTCCTAGTTTTTTTAAGTGGGTAATGGTACTTGGGGTTCAGAATGTGGGCATTAGGAAAGGGTTCAAGGAAGAAATTGCAATAGAAAAATGACAAATTTGATAACAATAAAACATTTCAACATATTTCCCTACAGCAGAATTGAAAGAGACCATAAAGCTCAACAGAATGGACAAGGAAAATACTAAAAACCCAATACAAATCTAAAACAATATGAACAAGCAATTCTGAAAAGATGGAATACCAATGAACAGTAAATATTGAATCATGTTTAACTTCTTAATAATAAAAAAGATAAAGTATAATACTTTTCATTTATCAAATTAGTAGATTTTCAGTGTTAACAAGAATGGAGTAAAACTGTTATTTTAAGATGCAATATTAAAAAGTTGCAACCATTTGTACTGGTTAGGATAAAGCTTAAGATACTGTGACAAAGAGTTACTAAATGAAGTGTCTGAAAAAAATTAATTTTTCTCTCATACAACAGGTCCACATTGTGTGGTCCAGGTTGAAAGGTAGTAGCTCTGCTTTTTGTGGTCATTTAGGGACCCAATTTCCTTTCATGCTCTTGCTTTGACTTTTCTTAAGTGTTAAGGCTGTGTAGTTGAAGCCAGGCCACAGACAAGTCTGCCGTCCAGCTTGCATGAAGAGGAAAGGAAGAAGTCTAGGACAAGCTATTTTCTTTTAAGTAAGAGGGGTAGAGTTTTGCTAATAACTCCATAGCTAGCTCTAAGGGAAGTGGGGGAGCTTATAGTTGTAGGAAAGGCAACTGTATAGCTTAAACACTTTTACTTAGAAAGAAGACTACATCCTTTGATTCAATAATTCCATTTATGATAATCTATACAAATGAAGTAAATTATAGAAAATAATTACTTAATTACTTAAGGGACAATAAGTCAGCCAAGGAGAGTAAAGTTCAGTATGTTACTTACTAGAGAAAAAAAATACTTAAGAAACATCTATATAACATTATAAAATGGTTTTAAAGGCCCTGATAAGGAATTAAACAAGGTGGGAAACCAGTGGAGAGTTTTAAGTGAAAGAGTGATTCAGTGTGGTAAGAAGAACATTCTGCTTCCGTATAGAGGATGTGTGGAAGTAGTTGCCACAGTCCAGGAGATATGATGATATGATGGTGGTTTGAACTAGGGTTTTAACAGTATTAGTGATAGTCCTTTGGATATTAAACTTTTATTAGCTGCATAGATTTTGGAAGGGGCATTTTGTCTGTGAGAACAAATTTTCCACTTTACCTAGCCCATATACTAAGAGAAAGTGGTAAAAGACTGCTAAGTGAGGTGTTGGTACAGACACATACCTGGAAAGTGTTATTTTTAAATGTTCAAAGTTAATTATTTTTATAAAGTTAAAGGTGAGCAAAATGCCAGGAAACTCTAAACAAAAAGAAACTTCTCAAGTAGAAAAAGGTATCATTTTCATTTTTTGTATTGTAGTTTATTAGTATCTTTCCCATAGAATAATCACAAGATATGAAAACCTTGGTTTTCATTATTTTGTCTTTGTTCCTTATATTTAAAATGGATTGTACTATTTTCTTATACATTTATTAAAGCTATAATATCAGTAATGAAATAGTATCTACATATCCTCTTTGTTATGGACATTATTTAATCTAATTATAATCGCTTAAGCTAGACAAGTATTAATCTAATCACCTATTTTCATTTTATGTACATTTAAAGTCATCTATTTGTTTGAATCAAGTTGGTAATATTTTCCCCTGAGATGACCAAGTTGCTGGTAACTGTGGAATTCAATATGAGATTTCACTAGGCAAACCTAATTTCCTGGGTTTCTATTGGAAACAGTCCATATGAAGAATAAAACTGAGTCTATTTGTTCTCATACTTGTTGATCACCTATTATGTTTAGGTCACTGTAAATAATACTAAGGTACATGACATTTAGTGATCTTCATGCTGGTTAGAGATATCCTGTTTCTACATAAATAATTGAAATACAGTTGGTAAACCAAATTCACAGGGACTAATGCAGTTAAAGTAGACAAAGAAAGTGAATTTTTCTCTTGGCCAGGGAAGAATTATGTTTCTGGTCATTGGTGCTTAACTTGGCTATGATTTTTGCTTCATAAAATCTTAATAATTTTGGTTATTCTTACCTTAAAGGCTAAAGTTATTACCATTTGCCATAATGAAATTAAGATAAAATGTGGCTTTGTTATCAGCCTTCAGGTCCAGTATTAGACATACAACATATAATAAATGAGTCTTGATAATGCTATTACTTTTCTGACTTATCACAGAAATAGAATTAGAAGCCCTGTGCCAAATGAAAAGAAATCTTATTTGAAACTATGTATATGGTTCAAATATTCAACCCCCTTCCATTGTAATGTTTCCCCTTTGTGCTAGGTACCTAGTAAGTGTAAGTGGTCAATAAATTGCTAATGAATGAATGCAAGCATGAATAGATGATCCTGACTTTCTGCCTACCTACCTACCTGTCTAGGTCTGTAAGTATTTATGCTGGACTGTATGTGAATCCCCTCACAATGGCATTATTGGACATGACATTGAATCTAGTGGTGACCTCTGAGATCTTCTGTGAACTAAAATCAGTGGTGACTAGCTTAAATAAAATTCACCCAAACCCCACCAGTATTTTATGACTTAAAGGTGTGTGTGTGTGTGTGTGTGTGTTTGTATGTAAAAGATGACCTACAAAAAGGTGTGTGGGGGGTTGGGCATCGGTAGTGACTTGCAGATGAAATCAGTCCCATGGTATTGGCATCTTAACAGTAGCTCATTCTTTACCTCCTCTGGGACTCCAGTTACTTCCCATATATCTGATAAATCCAGGCTGCAAACAAATCCAAGCATTTTTCTCACTTATTTTCTCCTTCTGTTAGAAACAGAAGGAATCAGGTAAAAAAAATTTTCTTTTTGCCGAGAAAACAGTTCTTACTCTGTACCACCTGCTTAAATGCAAGCCAGAGGCACCCAAATGATGCAGCTCGTGAGTGTGGAAGAGGCTGGCGGATGGGGCTGTCACGTCTGGCTGATCTGATGTCAGAGCAGATCATGTGGTGCTCAGTGGGCAGCTGGGACTGGCCCGCCGAAAGCACATGCATTACGGTCTGAGGCTGCAATGGGAAAGTCGGCTCCTGGGCTGCTGTCTTACAGACATCATCGTGCAGGAAAGCTGGGGGCTCTCAGATTTGCCCTGCTCCGGGGCTCCTGCTGCGTGACTCACAGGCACATTGCAGACAGAAGCTGCTGCTCCCAGTAAGTGCTTAAAGAAGGTCTTTATTCAGAGCATTTTGGAAGCAGGGAGGAAGTGTTCGTGTTGATGCGGATTATGGAAGCCCTTTGTAAAACACTCCCAGGATCGGGCTGGGCAGCGTTGTTTTCCATGCCATCCTGCAGTTTATAGGCAGCGCTAATGTGCAAATTGTCCCCTAGCCCTGATTTCGGTTTGTTCTCCACGTGATGTGTTTTTAAAAAAAATTTTTGTAGTTGTAGAGTAGATTTGTTAGGCTTGGTTAAAGTGAGTTGATTTTATATTCCCAGACCCTTGAGCGGACTTGGTGTTCTCTGTATGGTTAAGTCTGGAGAGGGGAAAGAGGGTGGTGGCTCTCTCAGTTAGAATCACTGTTTACGTTAAGGTATTGGCTGTGTCTGTGCTGGGGAAATGATTTAGTGGTCGCCACCTCTTTTCTGATTTGGATGAGCAGGTGGTGGGAGAGAAAGCAGGGTGAACCAGCAGTGAGGAGCATGCAAATTTGGGTTGTTACTGGTAAATTGTAATGCTGATAATATATTGCCTTTTTAATGGCAAATTTATATTAATGTCAGCTGGCAGAACAGGTGGCAGTAGTGGAGGAATGACGGAGTTCATTCTCCTGTTCCCAGCAAGCAAATGGTCTTTCCTGTTGCAAAAGCCCAATTAAAGAGTGGTGAGAAGCATGAGAAGTACAGATTTCTAAGCACTCTTTTTTTTTTTTCCTGCCGGGAACAAGCATCGCATTCCCACACTCACGCATCAGGAGAGATCCTCACCGCTGCGATGTTGAGGTGTGGCCTTTTTGGAAAGCAATGGAATAAAAGAATAACACCTTACTGTTCCTTCTGAGCATATAACACTAAATTTGTTTTAGAGGCTGAAAATAAGTATATGTGGTTGGAAGAGACTGTAAAGGGATATTTAGGGGAACAGACTGTTTACTTATTTTCACACTTTTCTATGAACACTTGTCAGAATTTTAGGTCAAGGTGTAGATGTCCACTTGAAAGACAATAAGCAGAATATTAAATAATTAGGCTATGTCTTTAAGCATTGGAAACATTTATTCTTTTTTTGTTTCATTTTGTTTTTAGGGATAATCCTAGTCTTTTCTGTAACTCTCTGCACAAACTGTAGGCTTTGGGGTCAGAGATTGATTCCAGACACCTTTAGGCATTGAAGAAACTTTTGGGTGGGAAAGAGTGGGATGGGAATAAAGAAAATATGCTTAGATGAGGTCTATTCTTTTTTTATAGCCTTTTGCAATAGATGATTTAAGGGACAGAACATCAAACAAGAGTCGAGCATTTGCCCCACCCACAGTGTTGTGAACATGGATTATTCACTGGCCATTTTATTTCACTGAACTACATAGACACTAAGTGCAGAGAGGTTTCTAATTCATTATTTGAGCCCCGTGAAGTAGAGTACAAGCCAAATAAAATGAAGCCCTAGAAAAATGAAGCCCACTAAATATTTCACTTCATCCTGCCCCACCCGACCTTGTCCTCCTCCCGTATTGTCGAGTGAAGCTAGATTTATACTGGAAAGGGTCCCATCACTGCTTGTAATTTGTTAGCCATTACAGAGAAGCTGACAAAGGGCACAGGATATCCTGCTGGTACTCACTGGAGGGGAGTAGGTGAGCACAGTGTGAGGAATATTTTCAGAGGTTCTCTTACTGACCTAGCCCTCCCTCTTCACCTTTTCTGATCGGCCCTAGGCCACACCCCCTTTTTTGGCCCCACACCAATTATGGGAATTTTAGAATTTATTTTCCTCAAAAATTAACATGTCACTATGAAAAGATACGAAAGAAAATGTCCCATTTCTCTTTCTCACAAAAGCTTTGTATAATGAATTGTCATTTTTGGCAGGCCATAGTTAATGCAGAGGGGCCATCTATACCCCAGATTCTACTTTCCAGGGAAGGTATATGCAGTTAGGCACTTAATGCTGGAACAAACTTCAAGGACTGACAGTTCATAACCTTATTCTATAGAGGAAAACTGGCCAGAATTATACATGTGATGAGTCACAGAATTAGGACCAGAACCCAGATCTCCTGACTTCCAGCTCAGTGCACCTGCTGCAATCATATAACCTAAGCAGAAGGCATTTTCCTAAAAATTAGGTGTTCTTTCAATTTCAGGTTATTTTTAATTTTATTTAGCTGTGGCATTACTAGAGTAATAAGATCACTGCAATTTCAGTTTTTTTTTCTTACGAGTATCTTTGAATAGGTTGGAAAGTCCTTCAAAAGAAAATTAAGTTCCATTTTCCTAGGGGAATGGCATGTATATATATTGTGGGTCATATGACGAGATCTGAAATACCTGATCAGTAGTTTTCAAACCTTGCCTCATGGGGAATGTGGATCACCTTAATCAATAATGGGATCATTGTCCATTAATGGCAAACAAATACCCAAGAACATCTAGAAGCTTCTTCCCATTTGGGTAGTTTTCTGAGTCATAGTGCTGTTCTTTGTGCAGACCCAATTCATGGTGACATATTTAGAACCATGGAAGAGATATTTAATTTAAAATAAGGTTTCAACTTAACTTACTCTCTGTAGATTACTGCTGGATCTGAAAGAAGTTTTCAAAAAATAGTTGCCAATTGAATGATAGAATATACAGAACATTACAATACCTGCTTATGAGTGTAATGAGATTTGAGAGGTAACACAATGTTATGCTACTCCATAAGGTATTAGCATGCCCATCTAATTAGTGAATCTAATTTTGGTCGGGGTAAGGTTCACATTTTGTTTGAAATCAATTGAAATATGAATAATGTCACTTGTAATTCATCTGTGTTAATGCTATTTGTAAACACAATGAAAACATAATTAGATTGGGTTTTATTTAATTATATTTTTTAGAAACTTTGACTACGTTTTACTGGCCCTCTGATTATATCCTTAATGTGCAATAATCAGTTTCTGCTGGTCCATTGACGGCATCTTTTCATTCTAGACATTAAACTATAGTGATACACTGGGAGAAATTAGTTCTGGTAGCTTTGAGTGGTTTCAACAAGAATAATTGGAGCACTGTTCTAAAGAGCCTGCACTCTTTAGCTCAGAAACAAATGGCTGCATGTGTGACATTTCTAAATGGTGACATCTTCAAGGAACACTCTTGCTGATTTCTTATTTTAAGCTTCATGTTATAGAGGGGAAAAAATAAAACAGAAAAGGAAACTCGGCGTTAATGTTCCTAATATGGAGAGACAGACTCCAGTTAAAGATATCACATATTTATTAAGATGTAACTAAGAGGAAATGCAAAAAAGATGTTCAGTGGAGCCTCAATATAGTGAATAGCTGCTGTACTTGTAAATTTTACTCTTGAAGGTCTTGGATGCCTTTAACTGGTTTCATTTAGTCAGAGAGCACAAGCAAATATCTCTTGTTGTAAACAAAGCAACAGATTTAAGTTAATGCTAATGTGTTCACAGCCAGAGCCAAAAGCTTTCCAGGGTTATTATAACACACTGGGCTTTTAGCCCATCCATCTAAATGTCTAAAGTAGACTAAAGTTATGGATCAGCCCTTTGTATACACCATCCCACATGAGAGCCAGATGCTACTGTTTACTGTGCGAGGAACTCTGCCAGCTTCAATGTGAAATCTGAGATTACTGTTTGGGGTCAATGGAAGTTATAGATTGATATTTCTGACCATGAAGTTAAGCTCCTACACTCCAGTCTGTTTTGATTGATGCTGGTTTTTAGAACAATCCTTTATACTTAATTGATAACCAACTGTATAAACTGTTTAAATGGTGAAAGTAGTAAAAACTGTGTTTATTTATTGTCTTTTGGGCTTTGGGTTTGATGTAACAGGTCTTCAGTGTATTTTTGGCCTTTGTCTGGATCACAGAAAAGAAGTCATGAAGATGTGTTGCACAACACCACACATGAAAGCACCACCACAACACAGCCTATGAGAAGATTTGGTAGAAAAATACTTCTGAGTATAATGATTTAGAAAAAGATTATATCCACTGCCCTCAGTTGAAAAGATAATCTTGTCATTCAAGACCCAGTATCGTTAGATCCCCTATTCCTTAATCTTACCCCATTTGATCTGATAAATCAAAAACCAAAAACTGGTTTTTGAGAAAGTACCATAAGTAACAATAGCATCAACAAAAGCAACTGCCATATGCCAGGCCCTGTATGAACCCTTCATTTATTTATGTTATGGGCTTTCCACAGGTCGTAAAGTTAACTTGCACCAAAGCACGTGACTTGTCAGCAGAGATTCCAGCCTAAAGTTCCTTCCTGAGTCTAAAACGCTCTCTCTCATAACTTAGGCTTATTGTTTCATCTACAGAGTATTATATGGAGTTATGCACATAAACATAAGGTTGTGATGAAGATATTTTTGTCTGTATATAACACACAGATTTGGCAAGGGAGTGGAGTGTTGACTTATAGCTGAGGAGAGAAGGCCTTTATTTGGGATATGATTTTATTATGTTAATAAGTTGTGGTGTGATATGGTTAAAAGTTAAAGAAAATGCTTAGGAGTAATATTTACCTGCTTGTTAGTTCTACTGTCAGTGTCTACAAGAAATTCCCATGGCAAGTTTTTAATGAAAATATCATAGTAGTTTAACAAAATTTTGCATTATAGGATCTTATTCTTAAAAGCCTCATTCTTCCACAGATCAATATCCCTGATGAACATAGATGCAAAAATACTCAACAAAATATTAGCAAACCGAATTCAGAAATACATCAAGGGAATCATACACCATGATCAAGTGGGATTCATTTCAGGGATGCAAGGATGGTTCACAATTCAAATATCCATCAACATCATCCACCACATCAACAAAAAGAAGGACAAAAACCACATAATCATCTCTATAGATGCTGAAAAAGCATTCGACAAAGTTCAACATAGATTCATGATAAAAACTCTCAACAAAATGGGTATAGAGGGCAAGTACCTAAACATAATAAAGGCCATATATGACAAACCCACAGCCAACATTATACTTAACAGTGAAAAGCTGAAAGCTTTTCCCCTAAGATTGGGAACAAGACAAGGATGCCCACTCTCCCAGCTTTTATTCAACATAGTACTGGAGGTCCTAGCCACAGCAATCAGACAAAACAGAAATAAAAGGCATCCAGCTTGTAATGAAGAAGTCAAACTTTCACTGTTGCAGATGACATGATACTGTACATAACAAATCCTAAGAATACACTCCAAAACTACTAGATCTAATATCTGAATTCAGCAAAGTTGCAGGATACAAAATTAATACACAGAAATCTGTTGCATTCCTATACACTAACGATGAACTAGCAGAAAGAGAAATCAGGAAAACAATTCCATTCACAATTGCATCAAAAAGAATGAAATACCTAGGAATAAACCTAACGAAGGAAGTGAAAGACCTATACTCTGAAAACTATAAGACACTCTTAAGAGAAATTAAAGAGGACACTAATAAATGTAAATTCATCCCATGCTCTTGGGTAAGAAGAATTAATATTGTCAAAATGGCCCTCCTGCCTAAAGCAATCTACAGATTCAATGCAATCCCTATCAAAATACCAACAGAATTCTTCAACGAACTGGAACAAATAATTCTAAAATTCATATGGAAGCACAAAAGACCCTGAATAGCCAAAGCAATCCTGAGAAAGAAGAGTAAAGCAGGGGGGATCTTGCTTCCCAACTTCAAGCTCTACTACAAAGCCACAGTAATCAAGACAATTTGGTACTGGCACAAGAACAGACTCACAAACCAGTGGAACAGAATAGAGAGTCCAGATATTAACCCAAGCATATGTGGTCAATTAATATATGATAAAGGAGCCATGGATATACAATGGGGAAATGACAGCCTCTTCAACAGCTGGTGTTGGCAAAACTGGACAGCTACATATAAGAGAATGAAACTGGATCATTGTCTAACCCCATACACAAAAGTAAACTCAAAATGGATCAAAGACCTGAATGTAAGTCATGAAACCATAAAACTCTTAGAAAATACGTAGGCAAAAATCTCTTAGACATAAACATGAGCAACTTCTTCATGTACATATCTCCCCGGGCAAAGGAAACAAAAGCATAAATGAACAAGTGGTACTATATCAAACTAACAATCTCTGTACAGCAAAGGACACCATCAGTAGAACAGAAAGACATCCTACAGTATGGGAGAATGTATTCATAAATGACATATCCGATAAGGGGTTGACATCCAAAATATATAAAGAACTCACACACGTCAACAAAAAAAAGCAAATAATCCAATTAAAAAATGGGCAGAGGACATGAATAGACACTTCTCCAAAGAAGAAATTCGGATGGCCAACAGGCACATGAAAAGATGCTCCACATCGCTAATCATCAGAGAAATGCAAAGTAAAACCACAATGAGATATCACCTCACACCAATGAGGATGGCCGCCATCCAAAAGACAAACAACAACAAATGTTGGTGAGGATGTGGAGAAAGGGGAACCCTCCTACACTGCTGGTGGAATGCAAATTAGTTCAACCATTGTGGAAAGCAGTATGGAAGTTCCTCAAAAAACTAAAAAAAGAAATACCATTTGACCCAGGAATTCCACTCCTAGGAATTTACCCTAAGAATGCAGCAGCCCAGTTTGAAAAAGACATATGCACCCCTGTGTTTATCACAGCACTATTTACAATAGCCAAGAAATGGAAGCAACCTAAGTGTCCATCAGTAGATGAATGGATAAAGGAGAAGTGGTACATATGCACAATGGAATATTATTCAACCATAAGAAAACAAATCCTACCATTTGCAACAACATGGATGGAGCTAGAGGATAATTAATATGCTCAGTGAAGTAAGCCAGGCAGGGAAAGACAAGTACCAAATGATTTCACTCATCTGTGGAGTATAAGAACAAAGCAAAAACTGAAGTAACAAAACAGCAGCAGACTCACAGAACCCAAGAATGGACTAACAGTTACCAAAGGGAAAGCGACTGGGGAAGTTGGGAGGGAAGGAAGGGATAAGGGGGAAAGTGGGGCATTACGATTAGCACACATAATGTAGGGTGTGGGGACATGGGGAAAGCAGTGTAACTCAGAGAAGACAAGTAGTGATTCTATAGCCTCTTACTATGCTGATGGACAGTGACTGTAATGGGGTATGTGCTGGGGATTTGATAATGGGGGGAGTCTAGTAACCATAATGTTGGTCATATAATTCTACATTAATGATACCAAATTAAAAAATTAAAGAAAAGCCTATTTCTTTCATCTTTATCCAAAACATGATAGCTTTTAGTTAATTTGATTTGTAGTGCAGTGATTAAGGATTTTGTAAAGGTTATCAACGTAACAATGCACTGTATTTCACAGAATAATTTCATGGAACAGTATTACTAGAAGTCTGAAAAAGCACATTATCATATTATATTTTCCACTTTTGCACATCAGTTTGGGTCCCTAACTTGAGTAGTGAATTTACCTACTTACCTTAGATTTCTTTAAGCTTCTTGAGGGAAAGGCTGAGTCTTACCTTGATCTGTCCAGAATTGGGCACAGTGACTGGTACAGGATAGGATGTTGCTTGTTCACAGAGTTGAAAATGAGGCTCAGCTTTCTAAAGGTGTAAACTTAGTGGTGGAAACATTAACATAGGATTTCTCCGACATTTTTAAGAGAACGTACTGTAGAAAAACAGAACAAAATCTTAAGTAATCCAAACTGAAATACTTGTGCCGTGTTTTTTTTTAAATTTATTTTGGTATCATTAATCTACAATTACATGTGCAATATTATGGTTATTAAACTACCCCCTTCATCAGATCTCCCCCACCAATCCCATTACAGTCACTGTCCATCAGCGTAGTGAGATGCTATAGAGTCACTACTTGTTTTCTCTGAGTTGTACAGCCCTCCCCGCGCCCCGCCAACATTACATTTGCTAGTCGTAATGCCCACTTTTTCCCCCTTGTCCCTCCCTTCCCACCCATCCTCCTCAGTTCCTTTCCCTTTGGTAATTATTAGTCCATTCTTGGGTTCTGTGAGTCTGCTGCTGTTTTGTTCCTTCAGTTTTTTTCTTTGTTCTTATACTCCACAGAGAGTGAAATCATTTGATACTTGTCTTTTTCCACTTGGCTTATTTCACTGAGCATAATACCCTCCAGCTCCATCCATGTTGTTGCTAGAGGTAGGATTTGTTTTCTTCTTATGGCTGAATAATATTCCATTGTGTATATGTACCACATCTTCTTTATCCATTCATCTACTGATGGACACTTAGGTTGCTTCCATTTCTTGGCTATTGTAAATAGTGCTGCAATTAACATAGGGGTGCATCTGTCTTTTTGAAACTGGGCTGCTCCATTCTTAGGGTAAATTCCTAGTAGTGGGATTCCTGGGTCAAATGGTATTTCTTTTTTTAGTTTTTTGAGGAACCTCCATACTGCTTTCTACAATGGTTGAACTAATTTGCATTCCCACCAGCAGTGCAGGAGGGTTCCCCTTTCTCCACATCCTTGCCAAAATTTGTTGTTGTTTGTGTTTTGGATGTTGGCCATCCTCACTGGTGTAAGGTGATAATCTCATTGTGGTTTTAATGTGCATTTCTCTGATGATTAGCGATGTGGAGCATCTTTTCATATGGCTGTTGGCCATCTGAATTTCTTCTTTGGAGAAGTGTCTATTCATGTCCTCTGCCCATTTCTTCACTGGATTATTTGCTTTTTGTTTGTTGAGGTGCATGAGTTCTTTATATATTTTGGATGTCAACCCCTTATCGGATATGTCATTTATGAATATATTCTCCCATACTGTAGTATGCCTTTTTGTTCTACTGATGGTGTCCTTTGCTGTACAGAAGCTTTTCAGCTTGATATAGTCCCACTTGTTCATTTTTGCTTTTGTTTGCCTTGCCTGGGGAGATATGTTTATGAAGAAGTCGCTCATGTTTATGTCCAAGAGATTTTTGCCTATGTTTTTTTTCTAAGTTTTATGGTTTCATGACTTACATTCAAGTCTTTGATCCATTTCGAGTTTACTTTTGTGTATGGGGTTAGACAGTGGTCCGGTTTCATTCTCTTAGATGTAGCTGTCCAGTTTTGCCAACACCAGCTGCTGAAGAGGCTGTCATCTCCCCATTGTATATCCAAGGCACCTTTATCAAATATTAACTGACTGTATATGTTTGGGTTAATGTTTGGAATTTCTATTCTGTTCCACTGGTCTGTGGGTCTGTTTTTGTGCCAATACCAAATTGTCTTGATTACTGTGGCTTTGTAGTAGAGATTGAAGTCAGGGAGCATAATTCCCCCTGTTTTATTCCTCCTGCTCAGGATTGCTTTGGCTATTCGGGTTCTTTTGTGGTGCCATATGAATTTTAGAATTATTTGTTCGAGTTCATTGAAGAAAGCTGTTGGTAGTTTGATAGGGATTGCGTTGAATCTGTAGATTGCCTTGGCTAGTATAGCCATTTTGACAATAGTTATTCTTCCTAGCCAAGAGCATGGGATGAATTTCTATTTGTTAGTGTCCTCTTTAATTTCTCTTAGGAGTATCTTGTAATTTTCAGGGTACAGGTGTTTCACTTCCTTCGTTAGGTTTATTCCTAGGTATTTCATTCTTTTTGATGCAATTGTGAATGCAGTTGTTTTCCTGATTTCTCTTTCTGTTACCTCATCGCCGGTGTATAGGAATGCAACCGATTTCTGTGTGTTAATTTTGTATCCTGCAGCTTTGCTGAATTCAGATATTAATTCTAGTAGTTTTGGAGTGGAGTCTTTAGGGTTTTTTTATGTACAATATCATGTCATCTGCAAATAGTGACAATATGACTTCTTCTTTACCAATCTGGATGCCTTGTATTTCTTTGTTTTGTCTGATTGCTGTGGCTAGGACCTCCAGTACTATGTTGAATAACAGTGGAGAGAGTGGGCATCCTTGTCTTGTTCCCGATCTTAGATGAAAAGCTTTCAGCGTCTCGCTGTTAAGTATGATGTTAGCTGTGGGTTTGTCATATATGGCCTTTAGGATGTTGAGGTACTTGTCCTCTATACCCATTTTGTTGAGAGTTTTAATCATGAATGGATGTTGAATTTTGTTGAATGCTTTTTCAGCATCTATGGAGATGATCATGTGGTTTTTGTTCTTCTTTTTGTTGTTGTGGTGGATGATGTTGATAGATTTTTGAATGTTGTACCATCCTTGCATCCCTGAGATGAATCCCACTTGATCATGGTGTATGATCCTCTTGATGTATTTTTGAATTCGGTTTGCTAATATTTTGTTGAGTATTTTTGCATCTACGTTCATCAGGGATATTGGTCTGTAATTTTCTTTTTTGGTGAGGTCTTTGCCAGGTTTTGGTATTAGAGTGATGCTGGCTTCATAGAATGAGTGTGGAAGTATTCTCTCCTCTGTTTTTTGGAAAACTTTAAGGAGAATGGGTGTTATTTCTTCTCTGTATGTCTGGTAGAATTCAGAGGTGAATCCACCTCGCCTGGGGGTTTTGTTCTTGGGTAGTGTTTTGATTACCGATTCAATTTCATTGCTGGTGATTGGTCTGTTTAGTTTTTCTGTTTCTTGCTTGGTCAGTCTTGGAAGGTTGTATTTTTCTAAGACATTGTCCATTTCTTCTAAGTTTTCCAGCTTGTTAGCATATAGATTCTCATAGTATTCTCTTATAATTCTCTGTATTTCTGTGGGGTCCGTTGTGATTTTTCCTTTCTCATTTCTGATTCTGTTTATGTG
The DNA here is from genome assembly GCA_032199065.1 of Smutsia gigantea. Classification (NCBI taxonomy): domain Eukaryota; kingdom Metazoa; phylum Chordata; class Mammalia; order Pholidota; family Manidae; genus Smutsia; species Smutsia gigantea. Next base: position 42,762 of record JAVSCE010020097.1, on the reverse strand, counting down.
TGTAGATTCTCTTAATAAGTCTGTTGTGCCTTGTTTTTAAGCAAAACAGTTTCACAAATCCTCTCATGCTATCCATTCAGAACCTCCATTGTTGGGAGTCTAATTTGTGGCACTTACAAGTATACCCTTAAATGTGGTCTTCAAGTGCTAATGAAAAAATTGGCTCCAGAAAGTTTTTACATGATTGGATCTTTTTCTCATTTTGGTGTTAGAACATGGAGTCTTCAATTTATAACTTTTCCTTATAGCTTAATATCATTGGGTTTTATAATAGATGAGACATTCAACCATCCCTAATGAAGAATGAAGCTGGGTTGAGAAATTGATTTTGCATCATTTTACAATGACAGAATTATTTGTTTTGCTCAGAAAAGGCGATTGTTTCTCCATATTGTACATTTTACATTTCCTAAAAACTTTTTTGATATATATAAAAGCATGTTCTTTCTAGTTGTAACGTTGCTTGTAGAATAATACTACAGAATTTTAAATACCTCATCCTGATATTAAATGATATTCAATTTCAGAATGAACTAAATCCTGTAAGAACATTGGCCCGGATGTTACTAAAAATAACTGTTGCTCTAAAATTTCACACAGGGAATAACATTACATGGTTTTCTACTTGTTATGTGCTCTTGCTTCATTTTCCATTTGTGACTGAAAAGAAGAAATATAAAAGCATCATTTAAAAGGAGATGAATTGGTGCTTTATAGGCTTCCAGTATGCTGCTTCAGTTAAACCTAAATTGTTGCTGTAAAGAGACAAGTATATACTTGTGTTTAGCACTAATTAAATTGTTTAAAATTTAATTTAGAGAAAAGGCTAATCTCCCTAAAGACATTTAGTCCAGTATGTGTTAGTTAATCAATACTTAGCTAGAGTAAGTGGGCTGGAAGGACAGAAAGTGATTTGTTGTTACTGGATTAAAGGGAAGTCCCATTTGAACATGGAACAAAATTTTTTTATTAAGGTATCATTGATATACACTCTTATGATCAATGTGGTTACTATATTCACCCATATTATTGAGTCCCCCCCATACCCTATTGCAGTCACTGTCCATCATTGTAGTAAGATGCCACAGAGTCACTACTTGTCTTCTCTGTGCTACACTGTCTTCCCTGTGGTCCCACACACACCATGAACATGGAACAATTTTAAAAGGTGGCCTTACTTTCAGTTTGAACCACTAGAGAACTTAACAGAGAGAGGCTTTGCTCTACTGATGAATGTCTTAGAATACAGAAATATAAAAGGTTTGAGCCACAATAAGCGAAAAAGTAGTAGGTAAGGGGAGATGATAGTAAACTGAAATGGTTTGCCACAGTAGCTTTTAGGCCATAGTAGCCCTTAAACGCAGAACACTAGAATATTGGATTGGACAGATGGCTGGAGATTTCTGATTTTAGAGATATCAGGGCAATTTTGCAGTATAAATCTGGTAGGACACCAAAGTTAAATTAGTTTAATTTGTGACTGAAAATCATGATTAATGATTAATTTTGATGATGCTTGATATATCCAGGTGGCTGTACATATATTTCTTTTTACTTATGAATGATTTATGCTTTTGAATATATAATATACTGTCCCAAATTCAAAATATACAAAAGGATAAATATGTCTTTCTTCTTCCCTGGTGGTCCAGTTCCCCTCTTCAGAGATAACCGTTCTTTTGAGTTCCATGTGTATCCTCCAGTTATTTTCCTTGACTATATATACATCTCTCTTTCTCTATATAGATATTAAACATAGATAGTAGCATATTACATACACTATTCTGTGTCTTTTTCACTTAATACATTTTGGGTATTATTCCATATCAGTACATACAAAGTTGCCTTATTCATGAAACAAATATTTTATTACAAAAATTTTTGAAGATACATGAAATTATGAAATTAGAATGTATAATGAACACCCCAGGTTTATTACCCACCTTCAACATACATATGAATATTTTGACAGTCTTACTGTATATTAGATACTATTAAGGTATTGTCATTAACTTTATTAGGTGTGATAATGGTCCAGTAGTTATGTTAAAAAATGTCTGCATCAATTAGAGATACATGCTGATACACTGATGAGTGGAAGGATATATTATCTGACTTTAAATATGCCAGAAGGAAAAAAAAATGTGTCAGAAAAATAGCTTGAACTGCTGTTATGTATGTCAGAATATTTCCATAATAATAAATACATTTGCTAATTGGTTTCATCTATAGCTCCCCATTTTCTCTGGAGTATTTTAAAATAAATCCTAGATATCATGTACTTTCTCCAGTAAATACCTCAGTTGGTATTCCTAAGACATAGGACTTTAAAAAAATCACTGTATGGCAAAGGATACCATAAACAGAACCAAAAGCATCCTACAGTATGGGAGAATTTATTTGTAAATGACATATCTGACAAGGGGTTAACATCCAAAATATATAAAGAACCCACACACCTCAACACCCAAAAAGCATATAATCCAATTAAAAAATGGGAAGAAGAGCTGAACAGACACTTCTCCAAAGAAGAAATTCAGATGGCCAGTAGGCACATGAAAAGATGTTCCACATTGCTAATCATCAGAGAAATGCAAGTTAAAACCACAATGAGATAGCACCTCACACCAGTTGGGATGGTCACCATCCAAAAGGCAAACAACAGCAAATGTTGGCAAGGATGTGGAGAAAGGGGAACCCTCCTACACTGCTGGTGTGAATGTAAATTAGTTCAACCATTGTGGAAAGCAGTATGGAGGTTCCTCAAAAATCTTGAAATAGAAATACCATTTGACCCAGGAATCCCACTCATAGGAATTTACCCTAAGAATGTAGGATCCCAGTTTGAAAAAGACATATGCACCCCTATGTTTATCGCAGCAGTATTTACAATAACCAAGAAGTGGAAGCAACCTAAGTGTCCATCAGTATATGAATGGATAAAGAAGAGATGGTACATATACACAATGGAATATTATTCAGCCATAAGAAGAAAACAAATCCTGCCATTTGCAACAACATGGATGGAGCTAGAGGGTATTATGCTCAGTGAAATAAGCCAGGCAGAGAAAGACAAGTATCAAATGATTTCACTCCTCTGTGGAGTATAAGAACAAAGCAAAAGCTGAAGGAATAAAACAGCAGCAGACTCACAAAACTCAGGAATAGACTAATAGTTACCAAAGGGAAAGGGACTGTGGGTGGGAAGGGAAGGATAAGGGGGAAAAAGGGGTATTACAATTAGCACACATAATGTAACGGGTTGGTGGGGGGGGCATATGGGGAAGGCAGTATAACACAGAGAAGACAAGTAGTGATTCTATAACATCTTACTACACTAATGGACAGTGACTGTAATGGAGTATGTGGTGGCGACTTGATAATGGGGGAGTCTAGTAACCATATTGTTGCTAATGAATTGTACATTAATGATACCAAAAAAATAATTATATAGAAGAACACACACTTTGAAAAAAGGAAAGTGTGTCAGAATAAAGCCATGTATTTGTTCAAGAAACTAGGTTATTTATGTTAAATAATGCCATCTTCCACATTTGATTGTTCCTTTGAGGTACTGTTCAGCTTGTTCCTCTATCCCTTACATTTGAGGTTTGATGAAATTCAAGGTGAACAGTTTTGGCAAGAATCCTTCCTATGTGATTCTTGCTGTGTTCGTCTTGCTGCATCAGCTCAGGATCCTCATCTGTCTCATGTTCCACTCTGACTGATTCTATGTTTGAGCAGAGGATTTGGCTGGTGTCTGTTTGATCTGCCCATTACATTTTCCGTCAACATTTCATTTAAGGTTTTTGGCATCCAGTGATTTTTATTGCTTTAGTCCATTCTTCCACTAGTGGTTGCAAAATTATTTTCTAATTCTTCCATTCCTTTTGCACTTATTACCAGGGATTGTTCTGCAAAGACGTTCCCCATATCAACTTTTTGATTAGCTTAAGTACAGTTCGTTTATTCTTTGTAATACAGCATTTTGTGGTATCATAGTTTAACTGCTCCCCTTTTTATGGATATTGAGAATGTTTATTTTGCTATTTCTCGATTTAAATATTTTTTTCTTACTGTTTTTCCTCATATACTTACGTATTTATTATGAAAAGTAAACTATGGACTTCTTATTTTTTATTTTTATTTTTCTCATTGATATACAATCTTATATTAGGTTCAAGTATACAACACAGTGGTTCAGCAATTACCCATATTATTAAATCATCACCCCACTAGTACAGCTACTATCTGTTAACATAGAAAGATGTTACAGAATCATTGGCTCTATTCTCCATGCTGTACTACCATCCCCGGGACGACCTATATTATGATTGAGAATTTTTGTGTCCCTTTATCCCCCTCACCTTCCCTCCCCATAGTAACTGTGGACTTTTAAGAGACTTATATTTTAATAAAAATTTAATTATTGGAGTTTTACTTCATGTTAGTTTTGTATAATATGAGAGTTGGAGTCAGGACAGACCTATATTTTAACCCTGGATCACTTATTAATCAATGACCTTGGGCGACTTACCATTTGTATACTCTCTTCATTCATTATATCTATATTCTGCTTGTTTTCTTCATTCATATATTGGGAATAATAATAATATCCAATTCTTTGAGTGTTTTAAGGATTAAATAAAATCAAAATGTTTGGTACAAGGCTTACCATATAGTATGTGCTGAATAAACTGAATTTTCTATTGATATTTGAGGATTAATGAAATAGCCATGCAAAGTCCACTGGGCAGGGCCTGGCAAATAGATGCTCAGTAAATAGTAGTACTCTTCTCCCTTTCTTTACTTTTCCACCAGTCTGAACAGTAATGAATATTATTCTTTTTCCTGACTGTCTTCAGGAATGCAGAAAAAAAAAGATAAAACTTAGCTGCCCTGAGCTTTTTGCTGGGAGACGTCATTCTGTCATTTTGCTGTTAGTGTTTATGGAGAGCTGCCTGCAGTTGCTGGAGTCACAGCTTCCTATCCCAGGAGAAATGCCTACTTTTCAGGCTGTATTAGTCCACAAAGGACTAGGTAGGATGCAAATAACACTGCATTTTAACCCTGAGCTGTGGAAATGGAGTGTTCTCCTGTGCCTTGCCATCTCTGCCTCATCCATGACTTTCAGTTCATTTTTAAGATTGGAAAATTACCCTGATGTAATTCTGTATCTGTATTACTTCCTGTACCATCTAAACTCAGGTGGGAATTAAAGCTAAATAGAATCACAACAAATTAATGTACCCATCAAATATTGCTTTAGAATAAATGACATTTGCTTGAAAGCTGGTAAGCTCAATTATTTTTTCTAGCAACTCATGAGAATGACTGCTTCTCCTGCCCTCTTGCTATTTCTCTTACCCATATATTCTTCATCTTTGTAACATCTTTGGTCTTACCTTTATTTGTCCACTTTCCCCTATCAAATCATTGCCAGTTTTTCTCTTTCTGCTATAGACTTCAGGCTGCTGACATCTCTCCTTACTTTCTGATCTCGTCTAATAACCTTTCAATTCTCAGAAGCACCAGCGGTCCATGAGGTAAGGAGATGTTTGGCACCATTCCTTTGTCTGTGTGATTGGATAAAGCTGGTCTGTCTGTGCATTATCTTATTTCTTTCTCCTGTGTTCCTAGGTAATAGTTGATAAGCACCGTACTTTCATTCACTGATCTCAAGAATTTAGATATACCGAGTTCAGAAAGGTTAAGTGATTTGAAATGATGTGTTGAAGAAAACGACACAGTCAGCGCTGCAACCTGCAAAGGAACAATTGGCTCCCCAGGGCTCAGGAATCAGGCTGCAGTTCAATGAAATGTGCTGAAGGAGCACACACATATTTTAGTAACAGCTTGGAAACCAAGAGATGTGTTTGGCCATTCTAGTGATACGCTGATTCTACTTTGATAGAAAGATATCAAGAACATGGGCTGAGTTTTTAAAGAGTGGTGATACTACATATTTGGCAAATTTGAATGACCTTTCTTATGTATGAAAGTATGGTTTTGGTTAAAATGAATGCCATTCAGTGTATTAATTGAGATTTGGAGCATCGCAAACTCTTACCGAATGACACTGCTTCTGAAATAAAAGGACAAAGCAAAGGAAAAAGATCACAAATAAGGAGGCTGCTTATTTTCTCAATTATTAATCCCAGGATAGGTTAGTTCAAATTTTTCAACGACCACCTTTAGGTGATAACGATGGCCCATGCCTGTTCTTCACCTTGCGTATAGAGAAGTTTTTTGATGGAAGGATGACTTTAAAAAGAATTATATGTAGTAGTTGAAGTTTTATCTTGTCCATTCTCTGTGGCTGGGGCTCCTTCAAGGGAAAAACCTCTTAAAAATGCCTATTTGTGGTCCCTGTCTGCTACACTCCTCTGTATGTTGGACAATGGATCGTCGTTCCTACTTAAGAAGAACAAGTGATTTTTCCCCTGCTCTCCTCACTCATTCATTCAACAGTAATTTATTAAGCAACTACTATGTGCTAGATCTGATGCCATGTGCTGGAGGTACAGAGATAAATAAGACATGGTCCTGTGCTAACCGCTGGCACAAAGTCAAGCATCTCTGCCTGGAACAAGCAGGGCAGTGGTCCTCAGAGTGGGCCTGTGGGCCTCTCCTGGGGCTGCCCTTCAGCCACTGAGTCAGAATCTTGGGATAGGTTTAGGAATCTACATTTTCATCAGTTGATTCTTAAACACTGGCCCAGAGCATAATAGGAGTGAGGTATTTAACGAGGACAGTAGCAGCCAACACGCAAAGCAGTGCATCCATTGGAGAGCTTCCCCCCCCCCGCCAGCTATTAATCTTTCTGGGAGATTCCTCAGGAGGGGAACACCTTGCCTGGCTGGAAAAAGCTTCCCCTGGAGGGGAGGCAGGCTGGAGTACTCGTATAAAGCCTTCTGGGAGTGGTGTAAATTCTGTCCTCCAAAAAGTCATAGTCCTGGATTATGGGCAAGATTGTGGATTAGGTTGGGAGTTGGGGGGGTGAGATAAGAGCCAAGGCTTTTGTCCCTAGAGGGTCAGTTATTTAGCTCCTGGGGTATTCAAGGGGGAGGATATAGCTGACAGCTAATATTGTGAAGATTAATTTAGGGAGAGAAAAATGCAGAGAGAAAACCGTAGAGCTAATCTGTTTACTGTGTCTTGTTAGGCCTTGGTGCTGTTCTAAGCACTTTACATATATTAACTCACTCAGTCCTTAACAGCAGTCTTGTGAGGTAGATGCTAGTATTATCATCCTCATTTTACAGATGAAGAAATAGAGAGATTACGTAATGCTCAGAGTCACTCAGCTGAGCCAAGCCAGAATTCCAACACAGAAGTGTGGTGCAAAATACAAGCATATCGCCACTGCATTCAACTGCCTCTCAGAAGCATCATCACTTAAAATGGTCAGAGCAGAGTACATACCTTTCCTACCGTTCTACTTGAGCATTGTCTTCTTTCAGCTTTTCACTAAGTAATACCCTCCCTCCCCAAGGGTCACACAAAGAACACTTGTGGAAGTCCTGACAACTGTCTTCTTAAGTGCTTGAGGGCTGGTTCTCCTAAATTTTAGAGAAGAAATACATCCTTCCTTTTGTTGTTTCTTCATAATCTAGATGCTTATGACAATCTCTTTTACAGAAGATCTGGTCGTTCACTCTCTGAACTGAAGACTGGATACAGTATTTTTAGAGATGAACCCACAAACTCAATATTTAAACAAGTGTATGATATAAAACAAAACAAAACAAAAACCTCGCAGTGCATATTTAGAAGGTTGAACAACTTTTCAATTTCTTTTATTTGATTTTAATTTCAGATTGGGTTTCTAAAGGTCTTCATGTGTATGTTCAGTGGAAGTAATTAATGTGGATCATTACTGACAAGTTTGAAAAATGTTAACAAAGAAAAATACATCCAAACTGTGTCTGAGCATCTAACATGAAGAGTTTTTTTACTTGAATTCTTATCCAGGAGCTATTTAACATTTTTACATATTGTAGCAGAAGACAAGACACCTGGCTTAAAACTGATCTGAAAGTGTCTTGAATCATAAGGAAGTCAGTGAACTATAAGATCACTCTCTTTTCTATAGAATGAGGAGGAGGAGGCTCACCATTTCTTAGAAATTTTGCCCAGTTGCTGGGCTTAGACTTAAACTTTTCCCTCACCTCCTTGTTGGAAGAATTACACCACAAAACGTTGTCTTACTTAACAAATCGTTCTCAGGTAGAGGTTTTTTACAGATGCATTTTCTCCCACTCAACAAAAACCCTTTCCTGGCTGTGTTAGTACTTGTAGTTTTCCTGAAAGGGCTTGTTATTTCTGGCTAGGAAAAGGTGCATGAACTTCTTCTAAGTCAGGAATGACTATAGACACCACTGAAAATACAAAACCCAATTATTTTCTTTAATTTAAACTGTTAATTTCCATTAAAAATACTATGTGCCTCTTGTAAGTAAAATTCAATAGAAGAAGACATGTTTGAAGTAAAAGGCAAATGACCCTCACACCCAAACTATCTTCAGTGTCAACAGATATGTGGTTGGTGCTTCTCTTAAAATAACATTCCCATTGAAGAAAGCAATAGTTTAAACCTCTAAAAACTTGAGTTATGATTTGTAAGAATAATTACTTCTAACTATTAAGAGACTATATTAGTTTTATATTGCTGCTGTAACAAATTTCCACAAACTTAGTGGCTTAACACAAAACTATTACCTTAGTGTCTGGAGATCAGAAGTCCCAAATGGGTTACACTGGGCTGAAACCAAGGCGTTGCCAGGGCTGTGGGTCCTCTACCGGCTCTAGGGGACAATTTGTTTCCTTGCCTCTTCCAAATTCTTAAGGTCACCTGCATCTTTGGCTTCTGCCCCCATCCTCCATATTCAAAGAACATCCCTCCAATCTCTGGTTCTGTCATCACATCACCTTCTCCCTTGTTGACCCTCTTACCTTATAAGGACCCTGTGAATACATTGGGCCCATCTGGACAATCTCCCCATCTCAAAATTCTTAGTTTAATCACATCTGCAAAGTTCCTTTGCCATATGGGGTAACACACAGGTTCCAGGGATTGAGATGTGGACATCTTTGGAGAAAGGAGTATTGATTAGCCTACCACAGAGATGTACAATTCTGATTTGCTAAGGGTTTTGTGTTGAAGAAATTCATATTTAATCAGAATTTCTCCTCAACTCTCCTTTCTGCTTTGAAATACCAGAAGCTCCATTAAGGTCTCACATTTGATTTACTAAGAACACCTGACAGTGATGTGAAAAGGACCGCAAGTAACATTTCCCAAACTGGAGCAAACTGGAACTCTCACGGCCCAAGAAATGTGAAGACATGTTCTATGTTAAAAAATGCTCTGAGTCAAATAAGACTAAGGGAGGGACTGGTGGTTACCACAGGGAGGGTGAAGGGGATAAAGGGGCACACAAAAAAACTCAGTCATAATGTAGGTTGGTCATGGGGATAGTGGTACAGCGTGGAGAATATAGCTAATGATTCTGTAACATCTTCCTATGTTGACAGATAGTAGCTGTACTAGTGGGGGTGAGGATTTAATAATACGGGTAACTGTTGAACCATTGTGTCGTATAATTGAAACTAATATAAGACTGTGTATCATTAAAAAATACAAAAAAAGAAAAAAAGAAAATAACAAATGAAGCAGAAATAGGGGTAGTGTAGGCTATATCTCATGAACATTGATATATAAAAAAAAGATTGAAGAACATTGCATGCTCCATCCGACCCTCCTTCATCTTTAATACACATTCATATATGGGAAGCATACTGAGAATTGTTGCTACTGTCTGTGATTCCAAATGTATTTTACAATGAAATCTTTTTTCTCTTTTATTTTTTTTAAAGAATGTGTAATAATGATCTTCTCAAGCATACCAATGTATTGTGTTTGGGAAGTCTCCTTAATAATCTTTCTAAAATATAACAGTTGCCCTGAAATATAAATAAAATAAAAAGGTAAAATTTGAATATAAATATCTAAATATCTCTTAAATGCCAACTTTCCTATTTAATCTCCTTTCTCTACTTACTACCTAAAAAAATTTAGATTCTTTAAAGCAACTAACTTTAATAATGTAAATTCAAAGCCTGGTAGTAAGTATAAGTTATGTTTCAGTAAATATTTAGAATATTAAGACATGCATACAACATTTTGACTAAGGCAACACAAAATTGTTTTGAAAAGTAGGATAATATCGATGTTTTTCAAGATGTGTAGAAAAATTTACTATTGTGAACACTACCTCAGAATCAAGTCTGGAATATGTGAATTTTTTAAAAATTGTATTCACCTCTAACTTATTTTAAGACAATATCTTGTCTAAAGTGGTCGAAATGCTACTTGATAACTTATGTTGATGCACTTGAGAGTTTCCACCAATGGTATGAAAAGAGCTTCAGCCTCCTTTGTTGGGTTCATGGTCTTAAAATAGTTTGGCAATGCAATATTTGCCAGATAAGACTTGCATTGCACACTCTTTGTCCCTTTTTTATGACACTGATCACACTGCGTCATGCATTATTAATTACATGTTATGGCTCATCTACTCAAAGTAAAGTTCTCTAAGATAGGTGTAGAGAAAACGAAAGTTCCTATGGCCAAGATTCTCATTTGGCCTTGGTCTTCTTGCTCACTATATACATGTGGGTAATACATTATTATTGACTCTATATAAAGAGCTCCGCCCAGTGCTTGGGGCTGCACAGCTGCAGGAGAGCAGAGACTGGAGTGGTGGCAGTGCAGAGGACAGACTGAGATGGCTGCGGGGGTAGGGAGGCCCAGAGGCAGAGGCCGGCTTGCTGCATGCAGATGCGCTCTGAGTCAGTGGGCTTCTAGCTCTTGACCTGTCACAATGGGAAAAAAGTTGGGTATAACCCTTTCACCCCAAGAATGTTCCATTGTCATTTTTTGGTCTCAGGGAATCAAGACTGAACTTGCCTGGGGTTGAAAGCCGCAGGCAAAACAGTAGGATACATCACTATATCTCTCACGCTGCCTCGTTCAGTGCTTTTCCCTTAGCAGGAACTGGGCCAATGTTTGTTAAATGAATGACTCAAAAAATGAATGAATGCATGACTTAGAATGGAAATCCTAGCAATATCAGGTGTGTACTTTAAGTACCCTTCAATTGATACATGCATTTATATCCTTCCTTACTTAAAATTTGAGGAAGCTCACAAAGATATATATAAAGCAAGGAAAAAGCTAAATTAAAAATAGGTGAGATAAGGCAAAAGGAAGATAAGGTTTGGAAAGCAAAATGGATTTAGGAGTGAGCTTAGTTCTGAAAAGTATATGCCATTAAAACCTTACGTATTTTCAGGGAAAGGACATTGATCTGGTGCTAAGCTTACTAAGAAAGAGCTTGTGAAGAAAGCAGTTAGTTATTTTATTTTTAGTATCTAGAAAATTATGTCACATGAAACATAACCATTCCTGGAACTAGGATCAAAGAGAAATTCTCTTGGCATATCAGAAGGAGTTTACTGTGTAATACAAAGAATAATGTATTCAACTCATCTTTACACTAAATAGAGCAATGCATTTCAGAGAGAATTTCTTATATTATGCTTGGCTTATACCAGTAGCATCCCCACCACGACAGCATAACCAAATAACGAGTGCAGCCCTAGAAAGGGATGTACAGTGGTTCATGAAATCCTGTTATGCTAACAAAATTGCGTAACAGCTATCAAACACTTTTTTTTTCAAAATCTGTACTTAGTGATTAATGTGGGTATAAAATTTCACCAGCAGGTAAGAAAAAATGTGGAATATTGCAACATCTGTTGTCTAATAGAATAAATAAAGTGTAATCAGTTAATCGATTATCTGAAGATGGGGCTCAAACATTGGTGAGCATCATTTGCTTAAGGTGGTTTTTGCCTTTTCTCTGTGTACTACTGGATGCAGCAAATATGACTACCAGGCAAAGCCAGTTAAACATAGAATGTATTCCTTCCTTAGGCTGCATTTTAAGTTCCTTTTCAGTAGAAGGAAAATGACTGTAGTGAGAATTCACAGACACCAATTATCCCAGAAAATGATGACTTAAAAGTAAGGTGTGAGAATAGAAACCAATTAAAGAAGGGCACGCACCTGGAGCCCTCTCTTGGGGAAGGGGAAGTTGGATGGGAGTGTTCTAACTGCAGGGATGTGATAGATGGAAATAGCATGTCTTCTGGGAAATTAACCACCACTTATTTCCCTTCTCATGTGCTTCATTGGATTTTATATTGCTGTCACATCATAGAGGCAACACCAATGTCAGTCTGGAAATACCCCAACCTCAAAATTTACGAATTTTTTTTGTACAAAAATGTGGGATTCCCAAAAGTTATTTTTAAATCTTGGGGATTTTCTTGGGATGTTGTCTTAATATTGGGGGTTTGAGGTCAGGATAAAAACTTAACCCTGACCTTCATCCTTATATTTGACTTACAGTGCTGGGGCTAATAAGGGTGTCCAGACAGATCTAGGATGGCAAATAAGCCTTCCTGTTTGGTTTCTAATTCCTTTGAGTCCCTTCAATTAAGCCAAGCATAATATAAGAAATTACTCTCTGAAGTGCATTGCTCTATTTAGTGTAAAGATGAGTTGAATACATTATTCTTTGTACTACACAGTAAACTCCTTCTGATATGCCAAGAGAATTTCTCTTTGATCCTAGTTCCAGGAATGGTTATGTTTCATGTGACATAATTTTCTAGATACTAAAAATCAAATAACTAACTGCTTCCTTCACAGGCACTTTGCCTCACATTTAAGGGTTTTCTTAAGCCTATATAAGAAATCATAATCCTGACCCTCAAAATGCTTTTCTCCGTCTTTCTTCTCTTTACCTCTTGAAACAAATAGTCTTCCTCAATTGTGTCTGTTTCTTCCCTTCCTATTAACTTTTGGTGGGTTGTCCACCTCTACAGCTTCACTGACTTTGTTCTAGCAAAAGTCACTACATTCATTAGCCTCTTTCTAATCTCTGTCCTAGTTTTCCTCCACCCCACTCTAGTCTTCTAAACAGCCTTCCTGTCTGAAGCACTCTCTCTCTTGATCTCTTACCCTGTGGCTGTTTCTTTGCATAAATGGGCCTTTCCTCACTTTTTAGAGATTATTGTTCATTATTGTGTTCCTCTAAGTTTTCTTTCCTCAATGGGCCTTTCCTCACTTTTTAGAGATTATTGTTCATTATTGTATTCCTCCAAGTTTTCTTTCCTCCTTTTTTCTGGCTGATTTCATTCATCCTGAGATTTCAACTATGTGCTGATGACCCCTGTATTACTCAGAGTGAGACAAAACTGTGACAAAGAGGTAGATGGGGGATTCTGCTCCATGAGGTCACCCGGGAATTGTTTTCTTTGTTGTTGCCCCAAATCCCTAAGACGTTGTCTTTATTAGAAAAATCCAAAGAAGCTTCTGTGTTCCAACATCCAGGAACTAATAAAGGTCAAGAATATCCTTTTAAGAAAGTGATAAAGAAGTTGTACATGAAATTTCTGCTCAAATTGCATTGATGAGGGTATAGTTACTTGATGACATGTAGCTTCAAGAGAAGCTGGGAAATAAGCAGCCATGTCCTCTGTGGAAGCCACTGAGTTTAGTAACTATGAGAAATAAGGGGAGAAGAGATACGGTGGCAAAATTAATGGTCTCTGCCAAAATACCTCCAGCCTACTCTTTGATGCTCCAGACTCATATCAGTCTACTTTGTGATGTCTTCTTTCTTTAATCATTCATTAGAATAAAAATAAACTTTATTGTTTATTTATTTAGCATATAAAATTGTAAGATATTTAAGGTGTACATCATGGTGATTTGATAAATGTACATATTGTGAAAGGATCCCCCATCTAGTTAATCAGCACGAGATATCTTCTGTATGTCCTGCAGATACCTCAACTCAACATGTCAAAACAAAAGACAAATCTAAACTAATTGTTTTCACTGAGCTTACTCCTCCTACCACTTTCCCTCGCTCAGTTAGTGGTCATTAGTCTCTTGCCTGAACTAGAAATCGCAGTCATGCTTCATTCCTCTTTATATCTTATTCTCCACAGTAAATTGGTCACCAAGTTCTATATATTTAAATTATTGAATCCATCTCTCTACCACCATGTCTATCTAGACCCTGAAAATCTCTATCCTGTAGTATTTCTAAAGCTTTCTGACTGGTCCCGTGCTGAAGAATTGTTTCCTCAGATGACCATCCTCCCTGCACATCCACTGTGTTTATCTTTCTGAAGCACATAAGGGGTGGTCTCATTCTTGTTCTTAAAAGTGTAATGATCTCCCATTTGCTACTGTGGTGTTCTTTAAATGTGACTTTAAGAAATGGAGTCTGTTGTTTTTCCCTTAATATAAATCCTACCCCATATTCCCAATATAAAAAAAACACAGAACCCCCCTGTATAGGCATTCAAACTACATAGAATGTAGTTTGAAAACCACTCACCTAAAGAATTTTAATTCAGACTATGTGCTGGTAATTAGAAGGCCTTTCATAGGCTAGTCCCAGCTGACCTTCCCAAACCTGTCTTCAGCCAGTGTTCCCATCACCTTCCTGGCTGTAGTCACATGACAGTAATCCCCCCTCTCATCCGTGGCGGGCACTGGGGGGACTGTGTTCCAGTTCCTTTAGCCATAAGTTGTGTCTCCCTGTCCTGCACTGGGCACACCATTACTCACCAGAAAGAGTGTGCACTTTGGAGCAAGGCAGACTTGGATTAAGAGTTCATCTGAGTCTTAGTTTCCTCATCAGAAAAATGGGTGTAATAAGAGAATCTACGTAAAGTACTCAGGCCGTAGGAGAGCCTCAAGACTGTCAATTCCTTCCCTCTACTTCTCAAATGTCTGTATGTGTGTATGTGACTACTGTAGGAAGAAGTCGTTTTTCCCAATCTTTGTTTTTATAGCACTGATAAACCTTCTTTTAGAGAACTTATATTATTATATTTATGTATGTATGTGGTTGTTCCACTTGCTGGATTGAGCTCCTTGAAAGTGGGAGTCTTGACTCACTCACCTTTGATCCTGAGGGCCTGGAAAAAGTAGACATGAAATAAATGTTAAATTGCATTGCATTGAATTGAATTGAAATGGGTTTACTGTAGAAAAATAAAAGCCAACCAGTTTCCTTGGATCTAACATACCCTCCCCATAAGGAAGGGAATAAGAGTTTGATGGATGTGCTGTTTTGTAATGCAAGGGGGCAGAATCAGAACTGTGATTCTGAGCATGAACTGTCAACTGCTGGACTGTGAAACAATTTGCAGAACTGCATTTGTCCTGGGGTGTTTTGTTTCGGCATCAGTAGGTCAGAATGTTGCTTCTTAGTCCATGTCCACTGAACCATGTAAGGGATTTACGGGAGCATCTGTATGGAGGCCAAAGTCAAAGTGGGGCACATTCCCAAAAAAGTGACATGTAAGACAAATTGATGTATTCAAGCATTTAGAGTTAACAACATAATATGCTATTTTTATGGAGGATTTTTGGGCAGTAGGTGTAGGCTGTGTATATATGTGACAAAATCAAGCTCAACATCAACCCCTGCTCCCAAAGAAATTTCTCTTCTTTACTTCTTTATTTCTTTTTAAGTGGTAAAAAAACTCCATATAATGTTAACTTTACCATTATAACCATTTTAAAATATATAGTTTAGTATATTTAGTGTTAAGCATATCCATATTATTGTGTAACAGAACTCTAGAATTTTTTCATCTTGTCCTAACATTGAAAGTCTATATCCGCTAAACACTAATTCTCCCTTCCACTCTCCCCCTGCCCTTGACAATCACCTTTTTACTTTCTATTTCTGACTTTGATGACTTCAGGTACTTCATATGAGTGGAGTCATACTGTATTTATCCTTTTGTGACTGGCTTATTTTACTTACTCTAATGTCCTTGAGGTTCATCCCTGTTGTGGCATGTGACAGGATTTCCTTCTTTTTAAGGGCTGCATAATATTCCACATAAATATCAATACCACATTTTCTTTATCCATTCATCAGTCAATGGATATTTGGGTTATGTTACTTCTATCTATTGACTATTGTGATTAATGCTGTGATGAATATGGGCTTGCAAATATCTCTTTAAGATCCTGCTTTGAATTCTTTTAGATAAATACCCAGGAGTGGGATAGTTGGATCATCCAGTAATTTTACTTTTATTTTTTTGAGGAATCTCCCTACTGTTTTCTATGATGGTCATACCATTTTACATTCCTACCAACAATGTACAAGTGTTCCAACTTCTCATTCTTTTTTTTTTATTAAAGTATCATTGATAAACAATCTTATGAAGGTTTCACATCAGCAACACTGTGGTTTCAATATTTACCCACATTATCAAGTCCCTCCCCACACACCCCATTGCAATCACTGTCCATCAGTGTAGTAAAATGCTATAGAGTCATTACTTGTCTTCTCCATGCTGTACTGCCTCCCCCATGACCTACCTATATTGTGTGTGCTAATTATAATGCCCCTTAATCCCCTTCTCCCTCCCTCTCCACCCACCCTCCCCAACCCCTTCCCTTTGGTAACTGCTAGTCCCTTGGAGTCTATGAGTCTGCTGCTGTTCTGTTCCTTCAGTTTTGCTTTGTTGTTATACTCCACAAATGAGTGAAATCATTTGGCACTTGTCTTTTGTGGAGCATCTTTTCATGTGCCTGTTGGCCGTCCAGATTTCTTCTTTGGAGAAGTGTCTGTTCAGATCCTCTGTCCATTTGTTAATCAGGTTATTTGTTTTTTGGGTGTTGAGGTATGTGAGCTCTTTATATATTTTGGATGTTAACCCCTTATCAGGTGATTTGTTTATGAATATGTTCTCCCATACTGAAGGATGCCTTTTTGTTTTGCTGATGGTGTCTTTTGCTGTACAGAAACTTTTTATCCAACTTCTCATTCTACCAACATTCATTATTTTTTGTTCTTTTAATAGTGGCGATTTTTTATTTTTATTTTTATTTATTTATTTATTTTTTATTTTTTGATAGCATGAGGTGATATCTCCAGTGGTTTGATTTGCATTTCAATAATAATTAGTGATATTGAGCATCTTTTCCTGTGCTTATTGGCCATTTGTATATCTTCTTTGAAGAAATGACTATTCAAATCCTTTGCCCATTAAAAAAAAATTGAATTATTTAAGTTTTGTTGTTGAATTGTAGAAATTTCTTATATATATTCTGAATATTAACCCCTTATCAGATACATGATTTACAATTATTTTCTACTATTCTGTAGGTTGCTTTTTCACTCTCATTTCCTTTGACATGCAGAAGTTTTTGAGTTTGGTGTAGTGTCATTTGTTAATTTTTTATTCTGTTGCATATGTTTTTCATATCATGTCCAACTTCTCTATTTTTTTAATGACATTTTCAGTCTTTGTGTTATATAGGTGTGAAATCTTGACACTATCTCTCTTCTCCCTTTACCCCTGTAACAGTTGCCTAAGAACACTCAGTTCTATAGTAGTTCTCACCATTCATTCTCCCACTCCATTGCACCCACTTGGTTTATTACCCTTTCTGGATTTTTTTTCTCTCTCCTCATTTAATATCTCTTACCTTTTCAGGTTAGTAAATATGCTGCCTCTAGTTTGTGCTTCTTAAAGAAGAATAGCACATGTCTCGTCATTGACCTGTTCAGAATACTGAAAGTTTCCCCATTGCTGTCCAGGAATGTCTAAATTTCTCTAAAACCTGACTCTGACTTAACTTTCCAGCTTTGTCCTTTGTTTTTTTTTTCTCATTCCGTACACATACTTTACAGTTTAGTCAAACAGGGTTAAGTGCTTTTCTCTCATAATGCCCCACAGTTTCCTGACTTTGCTTGTGCTGTTCTTTTTGCTTAAAATGTATTAGAATGCTATAATGTCTCTTCCGTCATTGGTCTCTCTGTCTGCCATCTTCTGTTCTTCTTTCACTATACTTACTCCTAGGGAGTTCAGTCTTAACTAAGACCTCTGTTGATATTTCTCAGATCAGCATCTCTGTGTAAATCTTATTGCCTGGACATTACTGAGGTTTTAGGAGACCAGTGAGTAGCATTCATCCTCTATACCTAAGATCTGAATCAATTAAGGGATAGACTGAGAATAAGACAGATTAATTCAAAACATCATTCTTATTGCTAATAAAACTAAAACTGGAGAATATGGCTTATAGTTGTGAAAAATCAACTTCCTAACAGTGAATCTAAAATTAGACAGTCCACTTTAAAACTTAAATGAATGGGATAGAGCAGAAAGCACTTCCTATGCCACCCAAAAATAAAGAGTAGAAGAGGCAATCCTATACACACCCAGCTTTAGCTCCCAAATACCCCAGTCAGCCTCACAGGGAGTGAGTGAGGAGGTGGAGTGATCCATGGCGGTTACACCTACTGGACATGCACCCACATGGAGGAAACATCAGTACTGGGAAGAACCCTAATACCTCTTTTCCAGATTTTTCACTATCATCTCAAATCCATGTTCATCATAATTTCCTCAAAGACAACTTTGTTCCCAACTCCTCTTGTTACACTAAAACATGGGGTCAGCTTTGACTCGACTTTCCTCATATGCCACAGAGATCAATATCATAATATTATTGTTTTTCTTCAAAATGCTTCTTTTGTCTGTTCTCCAATATTACTACTACCTACTTATGACAAACCTTTAGCATCCTTGCATATTTTTTCCAATCTGTAAATGTTCTTCTTTGCTTCCTAAAGAAGATGGTTCATAAATCTGTAGTATTTTATATTAAATACAAACTGACATTCAAGTGTCTCTCCATTGCCATAATACATGACATTCTTTTACAGCATACTCCAGCATCCAAGGGCACTTTAGAAAGGATGATGCTTTTGGAACATATGATGCTCATTCCTATTCCACCTTTGCCCAAGTGGACATTTGTGCCTGAAGAGCAGCCCCTTGACCCTTTGTATTCTTAAATTTCCAATTCAGCTTCCATCTCTGTGTACTCCAGTTTGCATCTCTGCTGTTATACTTAAAAGTAATTATTTTTTAATTCTCCAATTGTTTATATTTTGGTTTTATCTTCCCAGTTAATTTTTTGGGGCCAAGAGGATTTCTTATACTTCCAATGTCTGTGCACCCTTCCCCTATATGTCTAGTACAAACTAAACACATAATAAATAGTCAGTGGAACTGACCCACTAGAGAAAGTTATTTAATATATTGGGGTTAAACTTCTAGGCTAAGATGTGAGTATTTTAAGAAAAAAATAATACTGAAAGATTTCTCTCATATTTCCTAGTTAAGAATTTCTATAAGTGAACAGGCATTTACATGTATCCTATTAAAAATTTTGATTCATTACTTGTTGGGTACTAAGACCCTTTTCTTTTGTGAATCTGAAGTAAGAGTATTGGAATGGAATACTGACAGGAAAAAAAAAGCTCTCAAGATAACACATGGCCTCAATCAAGAAAGCTTCGGAAGAAATTAAACAGACATTTGGAGAAAAGACATGTTGTCGTCCAGGCTCATTGCTCTTAAAAGAAAACATTTGGGTACATATGATATTTAAAGCCATTTTGTGGACCCCTCTTGGAAAATAAAAATAAAATTTTTTTTGTAATGGCTTTGTTTTGTCTCTGATGTGTATCATGGTAAGTTTGAATTGATTTTGAGCGACAGCATGAAACACAAAAGGGAAAGGCTAACAGGCACTCTAGAAATACCAGATAGAATATAGTTTCCTAAAAGAAACTCTTAAAAGAAGAAACTTTTGTCTTATTTAACAGCTATACAGCTTGAGAGAAGTTGATTCCCTGAGCTTTTATTGTTTTTTAATTTGTTATTAAAAAAATGTTTTCCTTTTAATATTAGAAAAACAACTGTTACAAGTTAGCTAAACAGTTGAGTCTTCCATCCTCCTGAGTATTTTGGGCAGTTGAGAACAGGGAAATTTAGGAGAAATTGATAATTAATTTATAGGATTTCAGGATTCTGGAGAAGGTGCCATTTCTAGGAATGACCACAAGATGGTGTAGAAATAAATACCTTCAATATTCGTGTCATTCACTGATTCATTAATTTAGTAAACAAGCATTTAATAATCTCAACTACATGCCAGGAGTAGTGTTAGGCCCAAGAGTTCCTAAATGATTTAGATACAGTTCTTGTCCTCAAGGAGCTTAGAGTCTAGTAGAGGAAGATGGATCTGTAAGAAAATAAAGACAATAGCATGTAATAGGGGCAATCTTAGGACTATACATGACAAGGAATGGGACCCAAAGGAAGGAAGGGGCTTATACAGAGGTTGGGGGTAGGGGGATTGTGGATTTGTAAAGGTACCACAGAGGGAATGATTCTTACACAGAATCTTATAAACTTGGTAGGGGGTTACTAGGAAGTGGATTACATGGACTATAGAACTGGAGGAGGTGATGCCTGGGAGTAGAGGGATACATGAATGAAGGACCAAAACTGAAGAACCAGTCTGGCATGTCTAAGGAACTTTAAGTAATTTAGTATGATTGAGACATAACAGTAGGAGACTGTAGACAGTACAAGCCAGATCATGGAGGCCTGACATGCCTTCCATGGTGACCTGTGATAGTGTTGTGTTTTAAGGAGGTGACCACTTTAGCAGTAGTTTACGTAGATGGTGGCAAGGAGATAAGCTGGGAGACTATAGTATCTTCTAGGGGAGAGATGATAAGGGCCAGTACTTTGAGAATAAGAGATTAAATGCACCTGATTCAGTGATCATGCCCAGAAGAAGTAGTATTCTATGAAGTCATCAAAGAGTTCTGGCTTAAGAAACTGATAGATAATTGACCAAGATTGGAGTTACAAGAGGAAGAGTAATTTCAGGAGTGAAACATTATAATGAGCTCATAAAAGACTTGTGTCTTCGGAGTTGAATTTAGGACTAATAGTACAGAGGTGGGGCTGGGGTGGGGAGACGGAATGGGGCGGGACCACCATGCTGGGACAGGGAAAGGGTGTGGGAAGGGTGGGGTAGAATGGAAGGTGAGATGCTGGGATTTGATTTTGGTTATTTACATTTGTATTATTTATATTTCTGATTGGGTGTTAGAGGGTTAGGTTGAGGACATATTGCCAAACCATAAAAAAAAGATTTAAATTTGTTTCAGAATATAAAGCTCTTAGTGACACAAGTATTGATTTTATTGTTCAGTTTCCAAATCATTTATTAAGACAGGCTGATCCAAACATTAACCCAAACATATACAGTCAGTTAATATTTGATAAAGGAGCCTTGGATATACAATGGGGAGATGACAGCCTCTTCAGCAGCTGGTGTTGGAAAAACTGGACAGCTACATGTAAGAGAGTGAAACTGGACTACTGTGTAGCCCCATATACAAAGGTAAACTCAAGATGGATCAAAGACCTGAATGTAAGTCATGAAACCATAAAACTCTTAGAAAAAAACATAGGCAAAAATCTCTTGAGCGACTTCTTCATGAACATATCTCCCCGGGCAAGGGAAACAAAAGCAAAAATGAACAAGTGGGACTATATCAAGCTGAAAAGCTTCTGTACAGCAAAGGACACCATCAGTAGAACAAAAGACATCCTACAGTATGGGAGAATATATTCATAAAAAACGTATCTGATAAAGGGTTGACATCCAAAATATATAAAGAACTCACCCACCTTAACAAACAAAAAGCAAATAATCCAATTAAGAAATGGGCAGAGGACATGAATAGACACTTCTCCAAAGAAGAAATTCAGATGGCCAACAGGCACATGAAAAGATGCTCCACATCGCTAATCATCAGAGAAATGCAGATTAAAACCACAATGAGATATCACCTCACACCAGTGAGGATGGCCAACATCCAAAACACAAACAACAACAAATGTTGGCGAGGATGTGGAGAAAAGGGAACCCTCCTACACTGCTGGTGGGACTGCAAA
The DNA here is from genome assembly GCA_032199065.1 of Smutsia gigantea. Lineage (NCBI taxonomy): Eukaryota > Metazoa > Chordata > Mammalia > Pholidota > Manidae > Smutsia > Smutsia gigantea. Next base: position 20,814 of record JAVSCE010020097.1, on the reverse strand, counting down.
TTAGTTCAACCATTGTGGAAAGCAGTATGGAGGTTCCTCAAAAAACTCAAAATAGAAATACCATTTGACCCAGGAATTCCACTCCTAGGAATTTACCCTAAGAATGCAGCAGCCCAGTTTGAAAAGACAGATGCACCCCTATGTTTATTGCAGCACTATTTACAATAGCCAAGAAATGGAAGCAACCTAAGTGTCCATCAGTAGATGAATGGATAAAGAAGATGTGGTACATATACACAATGGAATATTATTCAGCCATAAGAAGAAAACAAATCCTACCATTTGCAACAACATGGATGGAGCTAGAGGGTATTATGCTCAGTGAAATAAGCCAAGCCGAAAAAGACAAGTATCAAATGATTTCACTCATATGTGGAGTATAAGAACAAAGAAAAAATACTGAAGGAACAAAACAGCAGCAGACTCACAGAACCAAGAACGGACTAATAGTTACCAAAGGGAAAGGGACTGGGGAAAATGGGCGGGAAGGGAGGGATAAGAGGGAAAAAGGGGCATTACGATTAGTAGATGTAATGTTGGGGGGGCACGGGGAGGGCAGTACAACTCAGAGAAGACAAGTAGTGATTCTATAGCATCTCACTATGCTGATGGACAGTGACTGTAATGGGGTTGGTGGGGGGGACCTGATGAAGGGGGTAGTGTAATCACCATAATATTGCTCATTTAATTGTAGATTAATGATATCAAAATAACCTTAAAAAATTTTTTTAATAATAAAGTGAAAGAGGAATAAAAAAAAAAAGACAGGCTGTCATTCTCTGGGCATGGCCCATGAACTTGGGCTCTCCGTGGCTGTAGGACATTGGGCAAGTTAATTATTCTTTCTTCAGTTTCCTCATCTTACAATGGGGAAATTTATTCTCTAGGGGGCTAATATGTAATACTTCTCTTCTCCGCATGAATTATTAATTAACTGAGAGTGACCGACGACTCAGGCAAATGGACAGCAAAATATTAATGTTAGTACTGAAAGAAGCTCGAGAGGATGTAGCTTAGATGTGTGGAAGCAGTAAGCTTCCTAATATTGGCTCTCTCAGTAGAGATATTTGAATGGAAGTATTGCATTGTGAGCAGGCGCACTTTCTGCTGTATTTTGTGAAAATTAAAAACAAGTGCCTGGACCTGGGGCCGTGTTCCCAGAGGGACACACCGCTGGCCTGTGTAGGTTCCTGGTGGCAGTACCTCTGGCCCACGACTCTGCATCCATCTGCATTCTCTCTATACCCATCAGCCGGCTCAGATGGAGGTGTTGCCAGCAATTCTGCTCTATTGTGTTTGCACATTTGAAACATCTGCTGGGCAACTTTCAGCTGTTAAATTGCCTACCTGGGCAGTCTAAGCTAGACCAGTTATAATTTTTGGTAGTGCTCTGAAAATAGGTTGCATAGGTTTTGAGAGGTACCCTTGTTGGCCCTTTATTTTTAGAGCACTATTTTGGAGAATACAGATATTTGTTTTTCAGAATGAATATGGCACACTCTAGTAGAAACACCTGTAATGACCACTAATACTTATCTAGTGCTTACTGTGTGCTGGGTGTCGCCTTATGTAAATTACATGTTAACTTGAAAAACAACCCTATGAGGTAAGTGCCCTTACAAGTGAGAAAACTAGAAGCATAGGAGTTGAGTAACTGATCCAAGATGCCACATCTGGAAAGTGACAGAGACACAGGCTCACGCAGTCTGGCTAAGTCCATGATCTTAACCACCCTGTTACCTACATCTTCAATGAAAAGCTAATGGTGAATAACAGTGGGTGCAAAAATCAACTCCTCTACCCTCCCCATTCTTGGCTTTTTCCAGTCCTCCTACCATTTTCCTAGTATCCTCAGGGATGATTTGTCATTCTGAATAAATTGGAGTTATCCGTGAGCTGTTGCAACCGGTCTGGGCTCTCCTGCTCTGTCAGGGGCAGCTGAAATGCCTCTCCTCTTCCAGGCCTGTCCTAGGTGGGCTCTTCTCTCACTTTCTAACTGCATGGCCAGTAGGGGCTCCTCTGGATGGCTGCACTCTACCTCTGTGCTCTCCACTTTTAAAGGAAAAGCAGAATTTTTCATTATCCTGTTATTTTGAGTGACAAGAAGGTTATGATGGCAGTGTGTGTATATGTGTGAAGAGGTTGTGCATGCCATACTTAATTCTTTCCTTTATAACTTTCAGATAAAACATGCTCTTCCCTTTCCATCTCCTTCTTTTCTTTCCCCAAGAAAATGAAGTCTTTACAGTGAGTTTCAGCAGTGGTCAACAGTTTGAAATGTGAGATTAAAAAAAGGATTCTGTGACAGTCATATTTTGGAAAACCTTGGATTAAAAAAAGTTACACAGTCTCCTTTACTTCTAAACTTCTCAGAACCAGTAAATGCTAATGTGATTTAGAATCTTTTTACATGCGAATGAACACATCTTTAAGCAGGGAAGATGGAGCATGCATTCTTTTCCAAGTTTATTTGATCAAGGAACCATTTTTTTTTTTTGGAAAGCATCTGTCTTCTGAAGAATATGGCCTTGGGAAACACAGGTGTGGCTAATGAAGCACACACCAAAGAGATCCCTATAAAAGTGTCCTGAAATTGTCTTACCATCTATCCACATTTTAATGACTGCATCTATTTTGACCTATTTTGTTAATTTTCAGACTTGAGAGTATTTAGAGGTCTATTAAAACGTGTCCCAGTGGGGATGTGATAACTTGATGTGACGGAACAGTGTCACCTGGAGTACCTAGCCCTTTGGAATTGGACTGCTCGTCTTTTGTGCTTATGTCCGTGTTGTCATTATAATGGCCTTTGGAGAGATGTGAGAAGAGTCTCATGTTTTCTCATTTCTGGGATTTAATTTGAGTTTCAAGAGCACTGTGAGTGAAACTTAGATGTAGGTACATGACCAAGAGGTGAGTTAATGCAGGATTAGTGGACCTCTATTCAGGTTGCTCATTTCTATTTGTGCTTCAAACAGAAATGGATCATTATTATTTTGGGGCTGCACATTTTTGGATTGTCATTTAGGTGTTTGATTTTCTTTTGACTGTTCCAAGTTAGCATTCTTGATGAAATTACAACCTTGCATAATTTAACTTGTTTTTGTTAAGCTAAATAGTCTCAAATATACTTTCAGTAAGTTAAGTTATATTAAAAAACAACTGTTCCCAGTGTTTTAGAGCTTTCTGTGTGTCAGCTATACTTCTTGCCAAAGTTTTTGTGTTCTGGCTTCCTCTCAATAAGAGTTTTTTAAAAGTGTATTGTTAAAAAAAAAGTGTTAAATTACACTTGTTAAAATGGTAAGGAAAACTATTCAGGACTATTGTGAAAGGTGTCAAGACTATTGTAATAGGGGAGAGAGATTGGGTCCAACTCTGAATACAGCAAAGACAACAGGGGATGGATTTACAGCCAAGAAGCGGAGTGATGGTGTCAATGGGTAGATAATTACTAAGAGGAGACATCAAGGGTGGGAAGATTCTTTATGAATTAACTTAACAGGGTTCTTGTTGAAAATAAGCTAGGGTGACCAGATTGAAAATGTGTGAGATGAGGAATTTGATCAGATATTGAGAATGGGGGGTTCTCTCTAAACTGATTTAGCAGGATTCTTGATAAAATTGGGCTGTCTGTGCCCAGCAAGAACGTAGGCCAAGATTGAAGCTTAGCTGAGAAGATGGTCAGATGAGCCTAACTGAAGTTTGATTAAGGAAAGTCTTTGTCAGTATGCAAAAAAAAAAAAAGATTAAAAAGGACCATGAACAATAGACATGTTTGTAGATAAAATTAGTTTTTAGTGTATAAGATAGTCTGTTTCCTCAGTTTACCATTAACATACTATATAAAAGATATTCTCTCTACTCAACAAAATATTAGCAAACCGAATTCAAAAATACATCAAGAGGATCATACACCATGATCAAGTGGGATTCATCCCAGGGATGCAAGGATGGTACAACATTTGAAAATCCATCAACATCGTACACCACATCAACAAAAAGAAGAACAAAAACCACATGATCATCTCCATAGATGCTGAAAAAGCATTTGACAAAATTCAGCATCCATTCCTGATTAAAACTCTCAACAAAATGGGTATAGACGGCAAATATCTCAACATCATAAAGGCTGTATATGACAAACCCACAGCTAACATCATACTTAATGGCGAGACGCTGAAAGCTTTTCATCTAAGATCGGGAACAAGACAGGGATGCCCACTCTCTCCACTGTTATTCAACATAGTACTGGAGGTCCTAGCCACAGCAATCAGACAAAACAAAGACATACAAGGCATCCAGATTGGTAAAGAAGAGGTCAAATTGTCACTATTTGCAGATGACATGATACTGTACATAAAAAACCCTAAAGACTCCACTCCAAAACTACTAGAACTAATATCCGAATTCAGCAAAGTTGCAGGATACAAAATTAACACACAGAAATCTGTTGCTTTCTATACACTAATGATGAACTAACAGAAAGAGAAATCAGAAAAACAATTCCATTCACAATTGCATCAAAAAGAATAAAATACCTAGGAATAAACCTAACGAAGGAAGTGAAAGACCTGTATTCTGAAAACTACAAGACACTCCTAAGAGAAATTAAAGAGGACACTAACAAATGGAAATGCATCCCATGCTCTTGGCTAGGAAGAATAAATATTGTCAAAATGGCTATACTACCTAAAGCAATCTACAGATTCAATGCAATCCCTATCAAACTACCAACAGCTTTCTTCAATGAACTGGAACAAATAATTCTAAAATTCATATGGAACCACAAAAGACCCCGAATAGCCAAAGCAATCCTGAGAAGGAGGAATAAAACAGGGGGAATTACACTCCCTGACTTCAAGCTCTACTACAAAGCCACAGTAATCAAGACAATTTGGTATTGGCACAAAAACAGACCCACAGACCAGTGGAACAGAATAGAAAATCCAAACATTAACCCAAACATATACAGTCAATTAATATTTGATAAAGGAGCCTTGGATATACAATGGGGAGATGAAAGCCTCTTCAGCAGCTGGTGTTGGAAAAACTGGACAGCTACATGTAAGAGAATGAAACTGGACTACTGTCTAGCCCCATACACAAAGGTAAACTCAAGGTGGATCAAAGACCTGAATGTAAGTCATGAAACCATAAAACTCTTAGAAAAAAACATAGGCAAAAATCTCTTGGACATAAACATGAGCACTTCTTCATGAACATATCTCCCCGGGCAAGGGAAACAAAAGCAAAAATGAACAAGTGGGACTATATCAAGCTGAAAAGCTTCTGTACAGCAAAGGACACCATCAGTAGAACAAAAAGACATCCTACAGTATGGGAGAATATATTCATAAAAAACGTATCTGATAAAGGGTTGACATCCAAAATATATAAAGAACTCATGCACCTTAACAATCAGAAAGCAAATAATACAATTAAGAAATGGGCAGAGGACATGAATAGATACTTCTCCAAAGAAGAAATTCAGATGGCCAACAGGCACATGAAAAGATGCTCCACATCACTAATCATCAGAGAAATGCAGATTAAAACCACAATGAGATATCACCTCACACCAGTGAGGATGGCCAACATCCAAAACACAAACAACAACAAATGTTGGCGAGGATGTGGAGAAAAGGGAACCCTCCTACACTGCTGGTGGGACTGCAAATTAGTTCAACCATTGTGGAAAGCAGTATGGAGGTTCCTCAAAAAACTCAAAATAGAAATACCATTTGACCCAGGAATTCCACTCCTAGGAATTTACCCTAAGAATGCAGCAGCCCAATTTGAAAAAGGACAGATGCACCCCTATGTTTATTGCAGCACTATTTACAATAGCCAAGAAATGGAAGCAACCTAAGTGTCCATCAGTAGATGAATGGATAAAGAAGAGGTGGTACATATACCCAATGGAATATTATTCAGCCATAAGAAGAAAACAAATCCTACCATTTGCAACAACATGGATGGAGCTAGAGGGTATTATGCTCAGTGAAATAAGCCAAGCCGAAAAAGACAAGTATCAAATGATTTCACTCATATGTGGAGTATAAGAACAAAGAAAAAATACTGAAGGAACAAAACAGCAGCAGACTCACAGAACCCAAGAACGAACTAATAGTTACCAAAGGGAAAGGGACTGGGGAAAATGGGCGGGAAGTGAGGGATAAAAGGGAAAAAGGGGCATTACAATTAGCAGATATAATGTTGGGGGGGCACGGAGAGGGCAGTACACTCAGAGAAGACAAGTAGTGATTCTATAGCATCTCATTACGCTGATGGACAGTGACTGTAATGGGGTTGGTGGGGGGGACCTGATGAAGGGGTAGTTTAATAACCGTAATATTGCACATGTAATTGTAGATTAATGATAAAAAAAAAAGATATTCTCTCCTACAGTGACCACAGCAAAAAGGGCAGATGCTCATAATTTTTAGGCATGTTGAAAAAAACATAACGAAATATTCACCTCATATTCTCTTGTATATCATGTTTAAATTTTCAAGACTATATTTGCCCAGAGTTTGGCACCATGGATATTCTGAGCTCTGAGCCTTTTACACATTGTACAAGGCTCTAATTGAGTTCCAAAAAATTGGGTTCTAAATATGTTACTATGCTGCAATGATTTACTTAGTCACTTCCTACTCATTACAAACATAAAAACACTATGACCACTCTGAGTTGTCTGGGCTTTGGAGTGTCATTAAATACATAAGTAGAGGGATATATATAGTAAGAGACCCAGTGTTCCTCAAACTTTAATGTGCATACAGATCACTTGGGATCTTGTTAACATGCAGATTCTGATTTCAAAGGTATCAGGTGGTCCTCAGTTTGCATTTTTATCAAGCTCCCAAGTGATATTGATTATCCTAGTTCTCAGATGAATATCAAAGATCTATCTCAAAAGGTATAGCACTAAATGCTCTTTTGGATTATTCATTAATTTTCTTCCTTGAAATTAAGATTAGTAGTTCCTAATTTGAAAATACATATATGTATATGTACACATATATGGGTAGGGGAGGGGAAAAAAAACCTTTCCCCTGCTCTTTTATGTTCTCTGACTAGGATGTGCAAGTTGGACTGATAAAAGACAGGTTAGTAAGAGAAAAGGTATACAAATTTAATTTGATGTTAGTATTTTAATTTTTATGTGGACAGAGGCCTTAGTGAAAAATAAATGAAGACCTAAAGAAGCAGTCTGCTGGAGAGCTTATATACCATTTTAACAAAAGACAATAAATTGTGGAGAAGAGATTAGACAACAGAAAGGGGTTGGGCTTCTAGAGGCAGTAAGTTGTGGGAAAGTATATGGGGAAAACTAATGGAAGATAAAGATTATTTTTGTAAGGCTTGCTTGGGCAGACCCATCTCAGTGATAATGGCTGTTTTCCTCCTACTGGTATAGTCCAGGGAAGGAGGACACCTTCACAGAGGAAATTTATGTTCATCTTTTAGGATGGGGGAAAGCAGAGACCTTTTTCTACATTTGCTGCTTTTTAACTGCTTTCAGTTCAGAATGATCTTTATGCCAGAGTGGCATATTTGGGGGGCAACATATTTTGATCCCCAATCATATTCTTGTCACATTGTGAAAAAAAAGAGAATTATAAATTATTTATTACTTCCACGGAGTGGAAATGGCTGTTTCACCAAAAGGTGGTTTTGTTTTTTTTTATAGGTATCACTGCTTCTTCAGTTCTAGGATCCCTTGTTAGAAGGAAGCATTTTTATGGATGTGAGCCCCTAATGAGTGGCAGTATTATCATTCATAAAAATAATATCAATAACAAAAATAACAAAAGTGTCATATATTGAGCACAGATGCCATGCTAGGCATTCTTCTAGGTTTCCTTTATATATTATCTTTATATAAGTCCTTACAACAACCTTACAAAGTAACTATTACTAAATATGTTTTGATTGATGTATGAGCAAGCCATAGTTCAGAGAAGTTAAAAGTACCTGCATTGATGCAAGGGGAATTTGAACTCAGGTCTGCTTGACTCCAAAGTTGCATCTAATCTCTAAGAGAAAATTTGGTAGTAGTAATAGTAATAATATCCAGGTTCCTTATTCTCTCTTCACAGTCCATTTTAGTTCGTGTATTGACTGAAACAAAGGGAACTTTAGAAAGGAAGACCAGTTTGACAGAATGGTTCTGTTGAGGACTGTGGCTGTGAGCAACATCTTTGAAGACAAAGATGATTTAGAGAATATTTACTCTTTTATTGTTGCCTTTGGAAGTGTCTCTTTTCCTGACCTTCTCTCCACACTGCAGGTAGATAATGTTCTCTTCCCCCTTTGGATTGTGTGGTGCACACATTCCAGAGCTATTTGGTCATTCAAGAATTGTCAGGCTCCAGATCTGCATCTCAAAGTGTCTTTAATTCACTTTTGCATAGAGAAGCAAATGTATGATGAATCCAGGGTTTGCTGGGCCAGTAGAAGGTCATGGGGGGTGCTAGTGAGCATGGGCTCACAAGGTTGGTTAGTTCTGAGGCAGGGGATGGATAGGGAGGGATAAGAGGTCAGGAGGGGCTCTTGAAGAGCAGGTATATTGGGAAGTTGCCAAAGGGACAGGAGATTTTAATCAGGGAATAGGAAACGGAAGTTTAACTGTATCTGTGGAAGTGATATTTACCATCATTCATTATAAATCTAATTCTCCTGTTAGATGGAAAGCTCCTTAGAGGTTGTTTGGAATTATTCTTATTTGTACTTTGTAATGGTTGAGGGAATAAGACTAAATGCCTATGCTCAATACAATTCTTTATCAATGAAAAGAAAAAAAAAAGAATTGTCAGGCTCTTTTGGAAGGTGCTCTCAGTAGCTTCTGAAGGTTAATGTCATGGGCTGTAGATCCCTTCTCATAAAATATTTATGTTAAAATGAAAGCAAGTCTTATATCAAATTCTGCTGTACCTACAAACACTTTTTATTAGTAAGAAGATCAGAAGGATATAAAACTTGTTTGTGGAGTTTGCCTCTATTTCTCTGTCCTCAGGTACTCTGTCTGCCCTCTTATCAGAACTTCCCATGAAAACCTCACTCTGAGGCAAACACAAGAAATTCTGTTGGCAGGACCAGCTGAGCTTGTGGGAGATGATGCAACCAACAACCCTTAGAAGAGGAGAGAACCAATACTAATGGGACTCCAGACTTTGAGCATGCTGTCCACATAGGGAAAATGGGGCCTGTGCAACTCTCCATTCATTTCACAAGGAAAAATTATTTCAAATATCCTTTGTGTTAATTAATAAACCTTTTGCGTTAGATTTTAAGAGGGATATTTGAAGTACATGAGAAACTCTCGAAGTATTGACTCATGATCATATAGTACAAATGCAAATCAATCATTTCTAAAGTGTAGATTAAAACTTAATACACACACACAAGTGTTTCCAATAAATTATCACAGTGGCAGCATAATACTCTGCATATTTTTTTTCTTCACAGAAGTGGGTTGTTGTAAAAGCAGCAACAGAAGGCTTGATATATAAGCTGACAAGGCCAAAAGCAAAGGGCCTGAAGGATCCTAGTTAGTGGAAATTACATGCGGTCCACAGCTTACCAGCCTTCAGAGGCTGTGCCTTCAGTCGTCCTGGAATCCCACAGTGCTCCCCCTGTTGGCAGTCAGTGGGCTTGATCAGTGTGCAGCTGCCGACATACACGCCACCCAGGTGTATCATCCTCTTGCTTACTGTATCATTCTGGTAACATGCCTAGGGATTATAGAAGTAAATGCAACGTTCATGACTTTTATTACCTTGTCCTAGAGAGGGACATAAGTATGGGAAATTTTCCATTTAATTTCTTCTCTGTTCAGGCAAAACAAACATAAACAGATGTGGCCAGTGCTGGAGTCCAATAGTACATCTCTCTTGAGAGTGTGGCCATTCACATTTCTCAGATTCATTTTGGTGTACAAAGTAACCTCTAAGAGAGGAGGAAATGACTGAAGGCTTCCTTCTGTTCCATCCACAGTGTCAGCACCAGGTGATGTGATTCAACGAAGGCATGTGTTGGGCCCAGTTGTGGCCTATGAACACATATTTAATAGCAAGCAAGCACCAAAGTCAAACTACCTGGAATGCAACTTCTTGTCTCTATCTCTTTCATGTATTCCTGCAGCCAACAACATATGGAAAATTCACTGGAGGCAAATGTGAAGATGTTCTGCAGCAGAATTCCTATCTTTGTAGTTGGATCAGGTGACAAAATCCTCTGTTAGGTAACAGACATGGGAGCAAATGGAATTCTAGTCATAAAATTACCCCAAAGTTGTTATGCTTCTGAGTTAGACAAGTGCTTATTTACCATGCAGGGCAGATCTGTCCTTCTAGGATTTCCAGCCAGACCCCATTGCATGAGCACCATTAATTTCATCAATAATAGAGTACATCTAAGACCCTTATGCTAGTTAATGACCTCTCGTGCACAGATTCAGATGGGGATGCTTGAAGCATTTGCCAAACAAGCTCCTGAGTTTGGACTCCGGTGAGGGTTTGTCCAGTGCTGACAACCTCCCTGGAAAACATGATTTAACAGCCTTCAGGGTACTCAGCCACAACATTCCACTGCTTACCCTGAAATCTTTTAAATTAAATGGCAGACAAATATGTCTAACCAAGGGAAACCATCATTTGGCTAAATAGTTCCTGGGCAAAGCGAAAGAGAGAATTTAGCATTTTTCTTACTTGTACTCTCTCAAACAATTTACCTAAGATAGTTATGATAATTTATTTCACTATTTCTGTTAAAATATTATGCCTTTTAAACTCCTGGTAACTTTATTTTTTGCTTTCTGGATTTGGGAAAGGATAAGGAGAGGCAGGCCCAGTTAGATGTCTGTTTTTCTTAATTATCTGGCCTTAGCAGTCTCCTTCTTGCATCAGGAAAGGCCCTAGCCATCAGGGGAGGAGAGCTGTCTTGGCCTAAGCTTGTACCTTCTATCGTCTTTTATTTGCTGCCAGCTCATATGGTTGGAAGCCAGAGAATTTTGTTCTGCTGTCTGAAGTCTCTTTAATATGGTCTCTGCTGAGGAGCCAGTCCATGTGCAGTCGGATAGGGCAGCTCCGTTGCTACTTAGCTGTGTTCACCCTGCCTGGGCCACAGTCCCTTTCTTGGTCTCCCTCCAACTTGGTTGATTTCAAGTTAGATTGTTAAGAGGGCTTGCATAAAGGGATTTATTTTCCTGAATTGATGACCTTATTTTCTTGGAAAATAACAGTAATAAAAAGGTGAGGTTTCAGTTGCTTCCTATATTTGTCTTAGTTTCTGTGATGCTGGTTTGCTGTGTACACTGGCTGATTACTGCTCTGCCAATAATAGGGTGACCACTCTTTGCAGAATAAGAGGGTGTTGTTCTATCAGTTGGGTGGTACATACCAGCAAATCTGATCCATCCTGTGGGGGAAAATAGCTCTAGTGGAAGGAGTTTTCATGTCAATGTTTTATTTTTACAGTGCTCTGTCACTGAGAGAATAAAACATTTATTTGATTACGTGCCATTTACTGAACTTCCTTTCCCAGTCACTTTCTCATCCACACAGCGCTTGGATCCAGATTTACCATTTAATGTGAACCAAGTTTTCAACAGAAGCTTTTTTCTTCCTCTTTTTTTTAAAGTTTTTATTTGCACACTAGAAAATAACTGAGAAGATCTGGGTTCTGGACCTACCCTACTGATAACTGGAAAAGACACTTGAACCCTCTGGGCCTTAGATTAAGTAACTGGAAAAATTAAGCAGTTGGAAAAAATGATTTTTGAGATCTTTAGTGCTAAAGTTCTATCTGTAAACTTTACAAAACAAGGCAATACTAAATTGCTAAGTTAGGAGCTTGCTTAATTATGTGGGTTTAATAAGTAACCAGTAGAAAATGTAAGAAGTTAATATTTTAGAGTGGAAAGATTTTACAATAACTATTTTTTGGATTTAAGTCTTGCTTTCTGAGGTTGGGTGACTGGGGCTATTGTGATTTGGGGTCCTTAGCCATAGGGGCTGCCAAAGGATACAAAAGAATTGCTTCACTGTTAATTCTGCTGGACTTTCTAATGGTAAAACAAGCTTCCTTTGACATGCACAAGTTTCCAAAGCTAGGTTTTCCTTAGGGAAGGTAGTTGAAGCTAAAAGGACCAAAGCCGTTAGATTGAGTTCAGTGGGTGAACATGAAAGGCACACATAAATCTTAGGAGAATTATGCTTTGCTGGGAGGCGAAGAATTCTGCCTACACTCTGTTGTGAGGATATGCAGGAGCGGCCTAGGAGGTCCTGTGAGGGTGCAAACCAATTAAGTAAAAAGCCTTGACCTGAAATAGCTTTTTATCATCTGGGTGAGAAGCTACAGATTTAAAGAAAAGGACTATTGTTTGACAAAGACCTAATTAGCTGGATTACACTCAAGCCCTCAGATTTATATCTTATTAGGAAAAGGAAAGGCTGAAATTGCATATGTACTATTAATTAGGTTGGAATTTCTTGAAATTTAGAACTTATAACTCCATTTTTTGAGGAATACGGAATTCTTCCAAAGGCTGTGTGTATCTGACTAACCAGGATTCAGACTGAGACCCAACCACACATGGAGCTGCTCTGATGCACCGAGAGTCGCCTTAAGTGTCTTCTTTGCTACAGGCTTGGTAGCACACATACGTTTTAGCCTATTAAAGAACATGAACTTTGGAGTAAATAATATGTGGATTTCAAATTCAGCTATACAGAAATCTCAGCTGTACGCTAAATAGCTATTTGCTTTGAGTGGAGTTACTTGAATTACTTGAGTTTATCTATAAAATGGGGTATGTGCAGGGTTATTGAGAAGCTTAAATTAAAATGTAATGGCTTTGACAGTGTCCCAAGGGGCTGATAGTGCTTCGAACCCTTACTTTGGTATAATGTTTTAAAGTGTGGCTCTTTCAGGATGGCAATGTTTTATCAGAAACATCAGGAGGTAACTGTCCCTTGTTTAAAACAAACAAGCAAGCAAATCAAAGGGTGGTGAGAGGAAAAGAGGGAAAAATAGGTGGCAGGACTCACAGCTGTGTGGAGAGTGTAACTAAGAACATTTTCCATATTCGTTTTTTTTAAATCGAAGTATTGGTATACAATCTTATATTGGTTTCAAGTATCCAACACAGTGGTTCAGCAGTTACCCATATTATTAAATCCTCACCCCCTCTGGTGCAGTTACTGTCTGTTGACATAAGAAAATGTTACAGAATCATTGACTATATTTTCCATGCTGTACTACCATCTCTGTGACCAACTTATATTATGATGGAGAACTTTTGGGTTCCACCTACTCCACCCCTTCCCCCATAGTAACCGTCAGTAACTCCTTAGTGTTTATGAGTCTACTGATGCTTTGTTCCCTCTGTTTTGCTTTGTATTTACATTCCACAAATAAGTGAAATCCTGTGGTATTTGTTTTTCTTCACCTGGCTTATTACGCTGAGCATAATATTCTCTAGGTCCATTCATGTTGGTGCAAATGGCAGGATTTCTTTTTATGGCTGAATAATATTCCATTGTGTACATGTACCACGTCTTCTTTATCCATTCATCTATTGATGGATGCTTAGGTTACCTCCATATCTTGGCTGTTACAAATAATGCAGAAATAAACATAGTATACATATATCTTTTCAAATCAGGGATTTTGTTTTCTTTGGGTACAGTTCCTAGAAGTGGAATTACTGGATTGAATGATATTTCTATTTTTAGTGTTTTGAGGAACCTCCATACTGCTTTCCACAGTGGCTGCACCAATTTACATTCCCACCAACAGTGTAGGAGGGTTCCCATTTCTCCACATCCTCACCAACACTTGTTATTTCTTGTTTTTGGATAGTGGCTGTTCTGATTGACGTGAGGTGATGATAATCTCATTGTTATTTTGATTTGTATTTCCCTGATTAACGACGTGGAACATCTTTTCATGTGCCTGTTGGCTATTTGTATTTCTTCTTTGGAGAAATATCTTTTCAGTTCATCCTTCCTTATTCTTTAACAGTGTTAAGACCTTGACACTGAGTTCAAATCTTGACTACTTGGTTGAAATCTAGAGCATGCCACTTACTAACCAAGTGACTGGGGCAAGTTATTTAACTTCTCTATTTTAAATTCCTCATCTAAAAATGGTGACAATAATAGTATTCCTGGGGGTAGGGATGTGCGGAAGAAAGGATATGAAGAAAATATCTGGCATGTGCTCAGCACCCAGTAAAAGTTAGCCATCATCTGCTGAAAACTCAGTTGCAAAAATAGGGACAAGGAGCTTTAATACAGTGGTGTTTGACAGATTTAAGGGACACTACCCTCCCTTAAAGTAAATTTATTTCATTATTCATTAGCATCCAATTACTACTTTTTGATTTCATAAAGAGTATTAGATGGTTTGTCTAATGAGAACAATTCCAAGCTACATTTTTAAACATGCTAATCTTCCATGTGAAAGCTGGGCTTCATGATTTCTGGAGTGTTCCTGGCCAGGGCTGATCAGAGGTTTAATTTTTGGAATGCTAACAAGGGCAGCTGTATTCCAAAGTCCTAGTTGTTTTTATGGGATTAAAAATAAAAGCACAGAAACAAAACTAATGGGAAAAAATGTTTATAGACTCTGGTTTGAACTAAAGCCTGTGAGAAGGGTTATTTCTCTTCAGATTAGATGGCAATACATTTAGTTAATCATATCAAATGTGAGGTCTATGCCTTATATTATTAAACTAATTTTTTATTTGTGATTATTTTATGTATTTGATCTAGAAAGCATTCTTAAGGCATGAGATAAATGTTTTTCCTATGAATGAAATAATTCGATGAAAACCATTTACTCTAGAGGATTCAGGGAATTCCAGGGTCTGAATTTTCCTATAAATACAGTTTTTATACATAAAATACCACACATGTAACTTTGGAAATGAAGTAAAGTTTTTGGTATCTCTCCAATGCTTTGCTATTTCATAATTTATTCTGATCTATATGTTTTTGTCTAGAACAATAGGTTAGGAAGTTACCTTCCTTTTCCCCCCCTAAAACATGCTGTATTTAGTTCTTCAAAAAATGGCTTTAAGAGATATTAATTTCTATATAGGGAGTGTAATTATAACTGAATATCTGAAGGGTCTTTTAATAAAGAGAGTAGGAGGGACAATGGCTGTGTGTGGGTCATGGAGATGTTGATTTAAGGTTGGTCATCTTTCAAATATCCTTGTTTAAAAAATTTTAATCATCTTGTATTACTCCTAAATTAAAAAATCATAATTTCTAATTTTATGTAAGATAAAATAAATTCAAGAGACTGAGATTTCAGCATTATTTCAAAGATTACAAAATCTTGCTTTTTTAACTCATGTAATTTTGGGGAAAACACCTAACTTT
Organism: Smutsia gigantea; assembly: GCA_032199065.1. Taxonomy (NCBI): domain Eukaryota; kingdom Metazoa; phylum Chordata; class Mammalia; order Pholidota; family Manidae; genus Smutsia; species Smutsia gigantea. Next base: position 5,416 of record JAVSCE010020097.1, on the reverse strand, counting down.
AGAGTATCTTTGTATTTTTCTGATGTGATGATTAGGACCAGTTAACTCCATTTTGTGTATTATGGGGAAATGAAATATTTTAAAAAACAAAATGTAAAATAAATGATAAAAGACTTTTTAAAATAATTAATGAAAGATAAAAGGCAGTACAGACAGGGATCCCCAAGTGCCTTACATTTATGTGGGAATACATACAACCAAAATGCTAAGTGTAAAGGTCAAAGAAGAAGCAAGGATTAGAAGGATATTATAGAGAAGCGTCAGAAATTACTTGTAGAAGGAAGGAAACAGATTTGAAATAATAAAGAAAGACTAAAATAAGGGTGTTGGTTAATAAATGAATGTATTTCATTCATTTAACATTCAACAAAGATTTGTTCCAGGTGGGATCCAGATATCCCCTTATCAGACACATCACTGATTCTCAGTGGCATCTCTCACCACTATGGCATTTTGACATTTTGGGAAGGACCAGTAATGCTTTCATCAAATGATGAGGATTTTTAAAAAAATTCAGCTTTATTGAAGTATAACTGATATATACATATATTAAAGTGTATCTCTTGGTGATTTGATATACATATACATTGTGAAAGGATCCCATGTAGGTAATTAACACACTGATAAGGATTTATAGAGTTTTTTTTAAAAGAAAGGTACTGCCAATATCTACACCTAAGACTTTCTTTTGAATTCCAATTTGAAATGACACATTCTTATTTTAGATCTATTCATATTGTCAATGAGGTCTCAAGTGTTAATGATCTCAGAGACTGTCATTCATTCATTCAACAAATATTTGTTGAATTCCTATTATTTACCAGTCACTGATCAGGGCAGGGGGAGACAGTAGTGAACAGCACAAAACCCTTATTCCCGTGGTGCTTATGTTCTGTCTTTATTTTCTGCTACTGTACTTCTTTAGGAGGCCTTTGTGCTAAGGGCTGATTTTATAGTTTAATTCTCTGAGGCAGTCAAATTTCTTGTTATGTACTGCCTATAAATACAAAAAAGAGGCAATATCTTCTATGAGGTTTTTGGAAAAGGAAAAAGACATAAAATATAAAACATAAACGTTCAGCAAGGGATGACAGTGTTGGAGTCCACATTGCCAAGATTTTTTTTTTTAATGTTTACTTGGCCAAAAGTGATTCATAAACTCATACTACATTTTGAATTCATATGATAGCCACCAAGTGCTATACTGATGGCACTTTTATTTGAATAACTGTTAGGAGTAGAAACTAGGGATTCATTAGCCTTAAAATGGCATTGGCTGAGGATCTGTGCATCAGGATTACTCTTATCCATGCAATAGTATGGTACCCCGTTTGCTGCCAAAGTAGAGGGAGAACTCTGACTCGGCACTGTGAGTGACTTTTTTCCCAAAAGAAATATACCCAGTCATGAAACTTAATGTGGAGGGTTTTGTAAATTGCAGTAAAGAAAATAATCTTCCTATGTTTCATTTTCTCCCAAATTTTTGAAAACTCTGTTACTGCAGTTATAATGAATTTTGGGTTGTACCCAACTCACAATTACAGAAGGTCTCAGTGGGAATATTTGTGTATAGTTTTTAATTTAGGTTTCTAAAAAAAAGTCTCTTTCAGAAGTTTCTGGGTATATGAAAAGCATTATTATGCCACATACAAAGGATATACTTTATTTCAGTAATTTCATTCTGATTGTTGCTATTTTCACCCATGAAAAATAAATGAATAAAGTACCTACAAAATGGTTAGGGCAAAACAAAATGTGGTGTGGGGATATGGAGGTGGGAACTTGATGAATCACATGAATGAAGTTTTTCTGCAGTTAAAATTTATAAAAGGTGTGATGATAGGAAATACTACAAGATAGCTAATCTCATTAGAAACTATAACCTTAAGAAATGTAAATATTTTCATACCTAAGATTTATTTCCTGAGATATATACTTGAAATACTGAAGATAAATGAGTTTTACAAATTTCCTTGCAGCTTTGTGGAGATTTATTATTGGTAAGGGATGGTTTAGTAGGTTTCTTAAGTATTCATTAAAAAAAATTCATTGTTCCAAGTTTTAAATTATTTTCTTTATTTTCTGTTATTTTCCATAGCAGTGTGTGTTTCAGTTGTTTAGTAATGTTTTGTGGGAAATTAAGATTAATTACACACATGAGCACACAGACACACAAACATTTGGCTTGACTAGCTCTTTGGCAGTCATTTTGCTACATTTATGAAGCATTTTATTTGAGTAAGAGTCAGCACTGCAGTTTTCTTAAATACCAGCCACAAGTATTTCTTAATTGGGGTGCAGTATGTGGTACAGCAAAGGGAAAAATCTTCTTTGGAGAATTAAATATTCTTAACTATCAGGTATTGGACATCCACTTTGTGATTATAATTTATGTCCTACCACCTCCTTAAACCCTAGAAAGGAAAAATCCTTAAAGCAACATACCATGGGGGCTGCTAATGCAGCTGCGAGGTAAGAAGGTAAAAATCTGATGGTAGCAGAGGCCCAGTTAGTCTTAGTTAGCACAGGCTGGGGAACCATTTATGTGGCATATAGTGACAATAGAAAGATTGAGTGACTAACCCAGAGTACAGAATAAGAATGACATGAAGTTGAATACTCTTCAGGTACCTTAAACATAATTATATTTACATAACAAACTAGTATTAATATACAGCATTTAAAAATTATTTTATTGTGACTTGGTTATTGCAAAAATGATAAAACATTAACAATAAAGAAATAGGCAAAATGAAGATAATAAAGTTCACATTAACAGTTAATTTTTGATGTTAATACTGAAACAAAACTTTTAAAATATTTTTCCTCATGTTTATTATTATTTTTGAAGAAAAGGTAGCTTTATGCTGTGGTCCTGAAGTTAAACTCTAAATTGTTTTTAAAACTGAATTATGACTAAATGAAAACTCTATGTCGTGGTCTTTCATTCTGTATTATGAGCTGATAATCTTGTTGTGGTGGTTTATCAATCTTGGTCTGTGGCATAATAGTTGCTTCCTTGTATCAAAGCTTATCAATTGCAAATAAATGTCTACAATTACCTCAAATTTACTTTTTATACAACTTAAAAAATTTTGTATTTCTATAGGTCTAGTTATTTCCTAGATCCACGCTGTGATGGGTTTTTAGATTCTCCTTTAATACACTTCAAAAGACCTTATAAATTTTGTCTGTAATTTACTTTTTTATGCTTTTATAATATTTCCTTTGTTGAGGTCTTTTAATTTTTTCTTTGATTTTTTTTCTTGAGCTTTACGTGTGTGTTTTATCTCCTTTGAAAGAATTTCCTAGTCTTCCCTAAGCACTTGCTCTTACTTTTTAAAGGCAATTGCTTTTTCAAGGTTTAAAAAAGATTATATCAGTATGTTTGATTAAATGTTTTGTCTGTTCTTTGGTAACATTTTTTCTGGTGAACATGCTTATCATTTATTTCTTCTGTTTCTTCATTTTTTGTTGAATTCCTTTTACATGGATTCTGTTTCATCAAAAAATTGATATAATACATTAATATCATAAAATTCACCATTTTAAAGTGTACAACTCAGCAGTTTTTAGCATATTCAGAGTTGTGCTACTAACACCACCAATTCCGTAACATTTTATCACCCCAAAGGGGAACTCTGTACCTGTTAGAAGTCACTCCATTTAACATTTCCCCCAGCTCCTGGCACCCACTACTTTCTTTGCCTCTGAATTTGCTTATTCTTGGCGTTTTCATATAAGTGGAAGCGTGCAATATGTGACCTTTTGTGTCTGGCTTCATTTACTTAGAATAATGTTTAAAAAGTTCATATTGTTACATATTAGTATGCCATTCCCTTTTATGTCTGAATAACATTCCAGTGTATAGATATACCACATTTTGTTTATTCTTTTAGCAGTTGACAGATATTTGTGTTGTTTTCACTTTTTACTGTTAGAAACAGTGCTGCTATAAACTGCACTAGTGGGGGTGAGGATTACTAATATGGGTAACCATTTAACCACTGTATTATGTATCTGAAACCAATATAGGATTGTATATCAATGATACTTCAATAAGAAAAAATATACTCTTAAAAAAGAAATAATGCTCCTATAAATATTTATATACAAGTTTTCTATGGATATATGTTTTCATTTGTCTTGGTTGTACCTAATTGTAAACCTGCTATTCTATTCTAATTCTATTCCATGTATCTATTTGTCTATCCTATTACTCTGTCCTGTAGTAAGGTTGAAATTAGGAAGTGTGAGTCCTCCAACTATGTTCTTCTTTTTCAATATTGTTTTGGCTAATCTGGGTCCCTGACAATTACATATACATTTTGGGATTGGCTTGTCTATTTCAGCAAAATAAGCAGTTAAATTTTGATGGTCCTTGTATTAAATTTGTAGATCACTTGGGTGGTGTTGCCAGTGCAACACTATATTAAGCCTCCCAATCCAAGAACGTGGGATGTATTCTTATTCATTTGGGTCTTCATTGATTGCTCTCAACAATGTTTTGTAGTGTTCAGTGTACAGAGCTTGCACTTCTTTGGTTAATTTGTTCCTAATTTAAATAATGAACAAAATATTTAATGAAATAATAAAATAAAAATGTAATTACTTTTGATGTTATAAATGGAATTATCAATTAGCTTTTTGAGTTGTTTACTGCTAGTGTATGAGAATACAGCTGATATTTGTATTTTGATCTTGTATCCTGCAACCTTGCTAAACTTTTAAAATTAGCTTTAATAGTTTGTACGTGTGTGTGTGAATTCCTAGGGTTTTCTATATATAATACAATGTCAGTTACAAATAGAAAAACTTTTACTCTCTCTCTTCCAGTCTGAATGCCTTGTATTTATTTCTCTTGCCTAATTGCCTTAGCTAGAACTTCCAGTAAAATGTTGACTAGAAGTAGTGAGAATAGACATTCTTATCTTGTTTTTGTTCTTATGAAGAAAATATTCAGGCTTTTGCCACTTAGTGTGATGTTAACTGTGGGTTTTTCAGATGTCCTTTATCAGGTTCAGTAAGTTCCTTCTATTCCTATTTTATTCAGTGTTTTTACCATGAATCAGTGTTGGATTTTGTTAAATGCTTTTTCTGTGCCTTTTGAAATAATTGCGTGGCTTTTGTTTTTATTCTATTGACATGGCATATTACAGTAATTGATTCCTGGATATTAAGCCAACCTTTCATCCCTGGAATAAATCCCATTTGGTCATAATGTGTAATCCTTTTTAGGTGCTACGGGATTTGGTTTGCTAGTATTTTGTTGATTTTTGCAGTTGATTCTTCTTGTTTTGTATGTTTGTTTTAAGTTTTATTTATTTATTTGTACTGTATACATAAGGGATATTACTTTGTAGTTTTCTTGTGATCCCTTTGTCTAGTTTTGGTATCAAGGTGATAGTGTCCTCAC